>JARHVA010001629.1:72500-112500 GCA_037957365.1 Torreya grandis
CCTAAGATCAAGGCTTAGTATTTCACCATGTTTTTTATGGAAAGTAAATAGATCATATAGGTATCTAGATGTCATATTCCTAATGGCTAAATGAAAATAATTTATTCTCCAGAACCTTATTTAAAATGGCTCCCATCAAAATACAAAGACCATAGGCCTAGTAATTTAGGATAATTATCAACTTGATTTTTAGTACATTTTATAGACAAGGTACAAAAACCTATCTTATAAGATACTAAGTTCACTCTTTCACTAATTGTGTTCTATTTTTTTATCATGCCTTTTATTCTTGTCTCTCTATAAACACAAATTTGATTGGCTACATTTATCTAGGGGAACCACATAATAGAGAAGTCCATGGCCATGTTTATGATTAATATTTTAGAGTAGTCTATACTAATAAAAATCTCATAAGACTCTATGATCTCCACTTCTTGGATATCCATAATATTTTGGACCTTGGTTAAGATTTTAGTTGTCTATGGATATTTAAGATGTTACCCACTACCTTAACTGTAGACTTATCCAACTAGACTAATAATTTTTTTGACTTAAGAGGTGTTAGTCCCATTTTTAGACAAACTATTATATGTATGACATTCTTAGAGGCTTGTGAGTGAACTATATAATTAGGAAAATTATTTCAAAAAAAAAAGTAATTATAAGAAGGAAAGGTGGAACCTCATTTTTATTCTTGTGTATTAACATGCTAGTGTGCAAAGGCTTGGGTTTGCACTAAACTAATTTTATTTGTATATAACTTTAGGAGGATATCTCTTTTCTCAATGATATAGTAAATCTCAAGAAAAATGATCTTTGCCTTGATATTAGTCAATTCCTCCACTATGTTATACCCATACTTTCTAGTGGTAGCTAGGTATCTTTAGTTGGACTAGGATTATTTGATTTTGGTTGTGGAAGGTCATTCCCTACTATTGGATTAGGATGAGTGGCACAATTGTTAACAAAGGTTGGTTGATTAAGCTATTTTTATTGTGTTTGGTTCCTAAGGGTATAGTTACTCCTATGGAATCATAGAAAATCTCAAACCTCATTGGTGGTATCTTCTGGTTCATTATCTTTATGGTTGGGTAAGTCTAATGTCTCTAGTACCATGGAAATACTCATGAATCTTAGAGAATTAGAGGTCTCAACCTTATTGTTAGCCTTACGGTTGTTTATGACTACCTCATACTTTTCCATATCTTTCTAGAATGTGTATAATACATTACATAATTTAATGCCTTCAATTTCACCATGCAATGTTGTATAGTGTACATGACACTAGTTAAGTAGAGCTAACTCACTAATTTTGATCTTAGGGAGTTTATTAGGTGAGGGATATGGTTTATTCATTGAATATTTAAAGGGATTAATATACTTATGGTAAATGAATTTACTAATGTAAATACCACCACCATTGTTTCCAATGTGTCTCAAGAGGCCCAAAAAGTTGTTATTAAGATTTTGTATCATGTGCTATATAATGTCCAACGCATTCGTAGTGGACACTTGGGGAAAATTATTTATTGTTTGATCATGATCTTGAGGTGATAATTAATTATTGATTAGGCTAAGAAAAATTATGAAGTGTTTGATCATGATCTTGAGCTGATAATTAATTATTTATTAGGCTAAGGAAGCCTATGGATTGATTAGGTATATCGTGACTCAAAGGAAGTTAGTTTTTCACTAGCACATATTGTGGCATGGGTACATTCTGACTAGTGGTAAAGAGGGGGTTCAAAGAAATCATAGTTAACAGTGTCTTCAAGATGGTTGGGGCCAATATACCTTGATTATTTAACTATATATTTATTTTTATGGCTTCAACATAACCTAGATGTAACTCTACAACTAATGAGTCTCTGCATGTGAACATAGTATGCCAAGGATCTATTGCGTTCTTATATATTTCAAGGGCTACTTGGGTATCTTGTTTATAAAATATAATTATATTGATACACATTTTCTAAAACATAGAATTCAAATTTATTATGGGCTCATTGGGTTCCATTTTGATGTATATGAATGTTTGGTATAATATACATGGATCGATGACCTAACCAAAATGGGCAAGGAACATATTACTGAATTTGTCATAGATTGTGATATAGCCTTCCATAAAAATAAGGAACTAATCATAAATTTCTCCAAAAAACTAAACTAGAAAATATTTTAGGTAATGACCTCATGTTTGACATTTATAAGACTTAGAGAACTTTTTGTGAGGTTACTTGTTACCCAAGGGTATGACCCAAACATAATAAAAATAATGGGAGGTAATCTTATGAATTATTAAGTAAATCATCGTCAAATATAAGAGTATCGATAGTGTACCTAACCAACCATGCCATATGTGTAGTTTTAAGTGGAGGTGAAATAGGGGGAAAATGATAAGATGAGCTAGTAAGTGTAACCACCAGTCTTGGTCTCCCACTAGAAGTTATAGTTTTAGTATGTAATTACAATGGGGATATTATTAGTCATCCAAGACCAGCTTCAGATATAGTGATCCACATAGTAGGCTTCAAGTTTCTTGTAGGTAGTCTAGTAACTTAGAGGCTTATTAGACAATGAGAAAGGTGACCTCCTTATAGTGATAGGTATTATTATTAATTTATGCATACAATAGGTAAGGAAATCATAAAATATGGGAAAAAATATTTAGCTCAGTGGCCCTCCTTATAGTACATGTATTGTCCAGCCTAATATTTTTGTCCCAATTGCACCTATGTGTTTATATGTACTAAGTGAACCTGTAAAAACTAGGTAACTTGCATCTTCTCATTTTAGGACTATTTATAACAAAATCCAAGGAATGAGATGTAGGTATGAGGCTCCATTAGATATCCTTCTTGGAATAAATCTCCAAAAGATACAACTCTACTATTTTCACACTAAATTGCATGCTTGAGGATGATTTTCAAGCCTTCTCACTTACGTGACATCATGGACACACCACTAGACTATGTGTGGTCTAACAAATAAGGTGAATATGTAAATAGGGATAGATCCCTTAATGCTTCACCTTGAAACTATAACTAAGCCTATTACATGCCAGGTAAAGGGATAGAGAAATAAAGTAAACAAAAAAGGAGGTGATGTACCAAATTAATGCCCTCCACTTGCCTATACTACACTAATAACATGAATAAAGATTAAAACCTATTACACTAAATCAACATGAGTGTCCATGCATAAATATTTCAATATGAAGGTGAAAATAAATAAAATAACCAAGATTAGATAATCAAGAGGTCACATAGGATACACTAATGTAACAATCTCCATACTTAGCCAATGACATACCATCTAATGTACTCTATATGACATGCTAAGATGATTAACAATTTGAAAAAAAGTAAAACGATAGGAGAGATATGACACTACTAATATCATCCATTAATTAACCATAAAGCATACACTAATTTTAGTATTAAGAAGGCTACAAATCAACATCCATTCACTTTAATAGGCAAATTACAAGTTTTTATATGAACAAGGCTTCTCAGTACTTGGGTTGAGGATCACTTTACAAGCCTTATAGGGCCATACATATATGATAAATAAGAAAAGATAGAGAATAGAGGTGTCAATAACAAATAATGGCTTAAAAACACTCATATAACTAATTAAAAACAATAAAAATTGCTAATAAATAGTCCTAAAAGGTCTCTTTAACATGTGTGCACTTAATTTGATGATGGATTCATCAAGGTGGCATAAGAGGTTTTATCTTTCTTGATTATTCATTAATCCTTCTATAAACTACCACCTTATTATTTATTTGGAAGTGACAAGTCATTTTAGTGGTTTCTAATTACTTATCCTTATCTTGGACACTTGTTCATACATGGGAGTATTCTATACTAATATTGAAAGAATGTTAAGTCCATTAGATCTCTCGACACTTTCCAAACCATCATTACACTTCTTATGTGTCTTGAAACTCTTGAATATTTATTATTCCATCCTTTCATGAATTTTTTCCTCTTCTTGAAATTTAACACCTATAATCCATCAAATCTTCACCCCAACTCTAAAATATCATTCATAACTTTCACTATTACTCTCTTTAAGGCTTATTTCTTGTATCCCTATTTTAACATAAAGCTAATCATTTTGAATAATACAAAAATATTATAGACAATATAAATACATATTTGGACACCATTTATTGTATTTTAGCATCACCCAAGGCATTATGACTCAATTTCCATCGTAGACCTACTAACTCAAGACCCTCCTTCACAATTAGGTCTCTTTAGGCCTAAGGTAAACACACAATACTAGAGATTGTACTATACCATAATATACTACTACAAAACCACAAAAATATTGTATATCACATCAAATAAACTCATATTACAAAGTTTTGTGAAATTCTAATGGTGAAAACTCAATTTATGCAAAAATGCAAGATTCAAACACTAGTTTGGTCTTGACATAGGCTTGTGTAGATTGAGAGTGAACAAAAAATCATAAAAAGAGTTTTAAACAACTTAAAATATATATGAGACCTATGTGAGGTGTGCCTCAACTCCCTTTGAATATGCTAATAGTCATTTTCCCTTGAATATAATCATCATACCTCTCTGACATGCCAAGTTTCATAATTTTATATGCATTTTAAGACTATAAAGTGGGAAATGGGTTTTATTTATTTTTATTATCAATATATAAAAATATTAAACATATTTATAATATCCATTATGAATCCTTCACCGTACATGATTCTCAGTCACCAACTACAAGACCAAAGTTTAATTCTATCTTCATATTTTTGGAGGCAAACTTATAGCTCTTTAGCATCCTTGTAGGTAAGTACTCAAGATAGGATTATACAACAAAATATCATTATTTTAATCATCCTTGATTTTAAATTATTAATTATTACTTCATACCATCTCTATGATAATGTGAATATGACCCTACCCTGCATTCAAAACTTTATCATGCATATGAACTGAGTCTTTATGCTTAAAGAGCTTAGGGAGGGATTTTTTGGCTCTTTTAGGCCTCATGGCTCTCTTGATGAACTTATCCATTTACGTCACTCATGAAAAAATATTAAGTCACCTTTGGATATTTTTTATACACTCCCTATTTCCTCCACATGTTTTAGATCATGTAAGTTAGCTTGAAATCCATTTTAGTCTTCTTTATCATAGGTGCACATAGTCCATTGACTACCTTATTCCTCACATAACTTCACCATTTTGACCTTTTTATGACTTGATATAGGAGTTGTATATTTACATCCTCCTATAAAAAGTGATATGAAATATGAGAGGAATTTTTCATTGATGTATCTATATTCATCTTTTGTCCTCTCACCCCAACTACCTACACATGTTTTTTAAGATCTCTCTCATTAATTGCTTGTGTACAGATGAATACACTCTTAATCTCTCAAAATGGTTTATTAATATGTAGGAAAAAATATTTATATTCCTCTCTTAGGTTCAATGGACTATCTATTATCATGAGAAATAAATATTTGATTAGTTTCTTGATATTTCAACTCGATATGTATAGAAAAATCTTCTTCTAGGCTCTATAACCATATTAGCCTCTCTTAATTATTTATTAAATATTTTTATGTTTATTTTGTTTCAAATACCATATTAACATTTTTAATTATTTCTATGAGGTATTGCACACCTTATGTGTTTTTCTAGACTCATATCACATCTCAAACTTGACATTTTATGCTTACCTTGCAGGCAGACCTATAGGTGACTATTTTAGGCCCATAACACTTCCTTATTTCACCATATGCCTAATATTACTTAATTTGATGATCTAATATATACATATAAAGTGATATTAAACTTTGTCATGAACATAAATTGCTCCTGAATGTCTTGTGAACATGCTCATTGATCATAGGCATGTGTTCTTTACTTCATACTTACAAGATTATTGAAGGACACTAAGACCAAAGTCTATTATAATCTAATATATTCCATTTATGTTTTATATCTTTCACTAAAATATATTTATAATAGGAGTGATAGGTTTATGGAGGTTTCTTAAATACCATTTGTGGTAATAAATATTCTAACCAACCAAAACACTACTTTTAGCCATTCTATATAGGTTTACAACCTATCATATATGGATATTATTGCCTTCCCTTGATTTTATGTGATAAATTAATGATGTTAAATGTTTTTGGAATATTATTATGATATTTAATGGTATCAAACAAACACCTATTTGTACCAAAAAATTGAGCTTATGGGCTTTTAAAAGGGTTTTGGGATGCTTATTTTATTAGCAATTGTTCACAAAGCATGGCCCCTTAAATTCTCAAAAAATACATTAGAATTAAATGGAATAAGGACCTTAATCAACCCATAGGAGATTTTTATGCAAATTTTCTTATCCTGCATGAAACAATAACTACAAACTAAAATTCGACTAGCTACCAAAAACTCGATGAAGAATCTAATGCATTCCCCAAATTGATATGAATTTTAAAAGATAAATCAAGAATAGTTTGGAATTTTTAAATATATTAAAACATAATATAATATTTTCATCTTCTTAAATTGCCTTTTATTCTTCTTGAATGGCTCATGAAATGCATTTGTAACTATTTTTTAGGTTATCATTGCTCTTTCAAACCTATAATTATCATTCCCAACTTGTTCCTTATCATATCCACATTAATACATCTTCATCGAATTTGGAAAGTAAATTGGTATGTACAAGACACAATATTTGACTTATTGGTGTTTTTATGGTTTTAAGTACATTAAAAATACTTCCACTATGTAAATTGACCCATGAGACTTGAGGTTCATCTAAGTGACTTCAATTACATGTTTTTTTACATCCATGCCAAGGTTCATTTAATTTACTTATACCCTATCACCCATGACCAAAAATTCTTATGGAATAAATAGGATTTGGGAAAGGCTTAAGCTAGGTAAAACATTAACATTATTATCTTCAAAACAAGGTATACATATGTGTTATTTATTTTTTATGTATGTCTATCTTAGGCTAAGTTAGTTAAGATTAAGATCTGATAGTTTAATTTACATTTCTAAATTTCCTTCAATACACTCACCTTAGCTTTTTGGTTTGGTTTTACTTCAAGATGACATTTTTCCTTAAGGTTTTTCATTTCTTATTAAACATTTTAATTTGATCTTTTAAAATATTATTTCAATTTATATATTATTTGTTTATCTTGTAACTTTTTCATAGAGATCTGGTCTTGCATCATTTTTGACAAGTGCACAGTAAGTGTTCAAGACTAGCATGTTCCCCTATACAATTTAGCATGGACTTGTCTAGGCATAATTTTAAAAAAATAGTCTTGAGTCATGTTTCATTTTATTACAATTTTTTTTAATTCAATCTTATCATGGGTTAAATAATATATTTCAATAGGTCCCAAATTCAAAATCAAAACATCTATAAATACAAGGATTCTCTAAGAAATTAAGTATGGTTTTATTCACTCTCAAAATATATTTTAAAAAAATCACAATCTATATGTAGATATATGAAATCTATATTCAAGGATGAATATTCATCTATATACTTGTGCCAAGGGTAAAATAGTAAAAAATCATATAATCTTATATTCACCATTCTAAGAACACATGTAAGTGAGAGAAATACATTTTAGTTTGAGTCTTCTTCAAAGTATTGGTATTATAGTGCAATTTTTTATTATTTTAAAACATATTTGCCAAGGTCATTCTAACTCAAACAATCTCCCTTGATCCCCTCACATTTGATTCCAATTTGGTTTGTGTGTAGGAAATTAGAGGTTTTTTTTATTATAGGTACTTTATGCGATATTATAAGTCTAAATATGCATCCAAGTTTATAATTAATGCATTTTCATGTTGTTAAATAAATATTTTTGTGTTACAAACAATTGGGAGAATTTTATATTCAAGAGACTCGAGTACACAACATTATTCTCCACCTATTATGGACCTGGTCTAGGGATATATTTTATATCTACCTTTAATTTATCATTTACATATTCCTTCTTTCTCTATCTATTTTTGTCTATAGTCTATCATATTCAAATAGGATAAGTAAGTAGTTAATAGGCTAGGATACAATACACCACTATCCAAATACAATAGACTTATCTAACTTTTGTATATGACACTGAGGCTACACAATAAATTCTTATTTATATTTCACTATCAAATAATCAGAACACTAAATGAGTATCTATATGTAAGCTAATTATATTCTATATTAATACTTATCTAAAATATAAACTTTCCATACTTATCAATTTGACAAAATTAAAATATAGGACATATTTAGCATTCTGATATTTCTAGTTTTACACCTATATGATCATATAATTTTTTTTTAAAAAAAAAATAGGGTAAAAAACCATAATAGATACATAATAAATCTATTAAATCCTAAAATAAAAATAACATCTATTCATATAATTATCATAACTACCAATTTTGATTAAGAGCACCAGCCTAATTATGCTAGTATAAAGTTAACTCCCATCCAAATTATAACTCACCCACTATGGTTATATATTCTTATATAGATAAAAATAGAGGATAGGGGTTTTAAGAGTAGTTTAATAGAATTCAATTAAGTATCTACTTAATTTTTAAATTTCACAAATTATATGGTATGGGTAAGTTTACAGCAATTAGTGCCAACCCACAAATTAAAAATAATATAAGTTCATCTTAAAACCATACATTAATGTATGAGCAATTAAATACAATAATAATCTTCCTTAAGATGTACTTCAATAAATGAATGGATAGAATAACTACTAAACTATCCCCCTTGACAAAACCTTCTTTCACTGCAAAACGTTCCTTAGTTGATTAAATAAGACGTCAAAAAAGGGTTTTGTGAATATGTATGTAACCTGATATATTTTTACGAAAAATAAGATCAAATAATTTGTCCTATATCAATTTTTTAATATAATCCATATGTGTCTCAAATTTTTATGTGTGTTGGTGCTTCCTTAAGTTAGATTAAATTTATATAACACATTGAATATAACACCAGGGTGGAATGGGTTGGGTTTGTGGAAATCTGAATTAAAAAAATAAGCATCAAATCTAACTAATTACTGAAAAATAGTGAAATATCGACTATATTAAATTTTTGTATTATATAAAGCAATAATAATAGTATTTTTTTAAGAAGATGCCCCAAACCTACCCTAAAATTATATATGTATCCTAAAGGTGACTTGTGATTATTTAGATCACATACCCAATCACTATTTGTGTAGTCAGCAACTATTGTGTTCTCACATGAAATGTGACTTAAAATTTCTACTTTAACACCTAACTTGTACATAATCACATAGTTATTAGTATTCAATGATACATTAGAATATGATTTTTACCTTAAAATTGGATTTTATGGAGGTCTTGGCAATAGCATGATACCAAATTCATATGAAACAAAATATTAGGATGTGTATGAGTCGATTACAAAAAAATCCCAACTATCTATTTAAGAGTATACCATCAATGAAATGAGAAAAAACATGACTTTATATTGGTAAGAATTTAGTGTGGATGTGTTGTACTTCATGTTGAAGCTGTTGAGTATCTCTTGAGCATACTTCGATTGATTAACAAAAAATATTTTTAAGATTGTAAAATCAAAAGACCAAGGAAAAAGTTCAACAAATCTGAATCATTCATCTAAAAATACTACATTATCAAATCTTTAAAATTGTGAATAAACATTATGAAACTCCCTATGATTATTAGGTCATCAACATAGAAAACCAAAATTTAGAGTTTCCCATATAATTTATTGGTGTATATCCTATGGGGTTAAAGTGACCCAAGGTAAATATATAATTTATTAAGAACATGTTAATAATTACATACAAGGTTTTATAATCTTTCTTCAAACAATATAAGTAATTTTTAAATCTAGACACAAAGCTCAAGTTATCACTACTTATGGACTTAGGAGGTTCAAACGTGTAAATTAATCCTACAAGTATCCATCTAGGAATGCACTTTTTACATCCATTTTATGGAGTTAACATCATTGTGTTACAACCAATGGGAGTATTGGCATAATGAATTTCATCTTGGTAGCTATAAAAAAATGTCTCATGGTAATCAATAACTTCAATTTATGAAAAACATTTTTCTATAATTCAGGGTTTGTGTCTATTATATGGTTACTAATGTACACCCACTTGCAACTCACTATTTATATTCCTTTTGGATATGCAACCAAGTTCCAAGGTTTTTATTCTTAAATGAAATAAGTTCTTGTTCCATAGGAACCTACCATTCAAGATGCTTAGAATATTGATGACAAGTCTTTGGATTTTGTGTCACTACTATCTATGCTAAATGCACAACATGATATGTATGTTATGATATCATCATGCTTAGATATCTTGGATTTCTTGCCAAGGAACCAATCTCATGAAAAATAGTGTGAACCCATTTTGGTATAGGTTATGTTGGTTATGTAGTTTCTTTGTGAATATTTTTTAGCACTAGTGAAGGTGTTATTTCTCTGCATTATGGCTCATCATTTGAGTTTTAGTAACCCTTAGAATGGAATTAATCTAAATTGTCTTTTTCTTCATAAGAGACCTTGGAAGTTGTGTATAAATTACAAAATTTAATGAAGGATAAGTATGAGATATTGGCATGAAATCCTAATAGTTTCCATAAAAAAAAACATACCATATGTAAATCAATTTAGTGATGCCAAAAATAAGAAGATGATATGCCTTTACATATTCATAGTAGCTAAAAAATATACAAGGAATGGCATTCCTTTCTATTTCTTTTCCCTTTTCATCTATAATATGTGCCCATGCATTTCAAAAAAAAACATGGAAATTATAAACATGTATATTGATAGTAGACCATTTTATTTGGGAGTCATATTTTATACTCTAGAGTGGGGAATGCAATTTTGGATGTAGGTTGTATATTAAATTTCCTCACCCAAATAATTGAAAGAAAATATTTATAATGTACCATGTAATTGGCCATTTCCTTTAGTATCATATTTTTGTGCTTAGATACACCATTTTTTTATGGGGTTTAGGGTACATTATGTTGAAGTTGAATTCATGTATGTTCATATAATTTAATCAACTAATTTTAAGAAAACATTCTCCAATAAAAATTTTCTAAGACATTAAATTTTTATCTCTAATAGGTTTTCAACAAGGTATTTGAAAATTTTGATGTGCTTAAATACTTTGATTTTATTTTCTATAAATTAGAATTAATTTATATGAAATAAATAATCAATGAATGTAAGCACACATTCTTGTTTCTTAAAATAAAAATTAGGACACAACATAATGTCACTATAAACCAATTATAATCTATCACTTTATGATAAGGATTTACCTTTGGGAATTACATCCTTACATTTTTTTCTGAAATGTATAACTTTATAAAACACTATATTTGAAAGAGAAATGTGGTAAAACAATAACCATGTGGTGCTTATTGGGGTCCTATAATGAGAGATAGTTGGGAAAACAAAAACACTTATGGCAAATTTTTATCAAGTCATTATATAGTGCAATCCTAACTTGTGAAGGTTGAGCTAACATAATTTGTCAAATTTATATAATCATGTTAGATGGTCAACTTTGCTAGTGGCTACAATAGTGGACTAATCTTTGTTTATTTTTATTATAATTTTGGTAGGTTTAAACTCAATAATTTTTTCTTCACATGAATATGTGAATTGACATATGGAGATAAGGTTAAAAAATAAGTGTAAAACATGTGAAATAGAGTTTTAATACACCATTATTCATATTAACTACCCCTTCACCCTCAACAACTCGTGAAATAAAGTTTCCCGTAAAAAATTTAGTTGTGAATTGTTATTCATGATTTTCAAATGGTGAGCCATCATGCACCATATGCAGAGGGGCTACTAAATCTAAAATCAATTCAAAAGTAGGTGATCTTAGTGTTTAAAAAAAATTGTCCAACCTTGGTAGGGTAAACTTTCATTTTTTTCATCTCTACTTATAAGTATTTGATTTTATTGAAATAGTATTGTTAAACATGGCCTTGATTGTTACACCAATTATAACACTCCTAGTTGATATTGTTATTTAATTTATATTTGTATTTATTTTGACTTTGGAAGGATTAAGTTGATCTAATGGATTACCCGTAGGCTTGGGATTTACTTTTCATTTTTTTTTGGCAGGGCCCTTTCCTTTGCCAAATTTGGGTTTTGACTTTGTATTATCAACATTGAATACTAATGCCAATTTTGAAGTAACTTTATATCATATTTACTCAATGAAATTTAGTTTTTCATGTTCTCTCTAAATTTTCTCACATAATTGGTTAAAACTCAATTCCACATATGTAGGGATATCCCATAGAGTCTTGATGCTAGTAGTTTGAAATCAAAATTGAGCAAGAAAAACCCAATTTAGATAAAATATTCATAATGATTTTTTCATCAATTTTGGTTTCACCTATCTCAATTATTAGAAGACTTAAGCACTTGAATTTAGTGATGAAGTCCTCAATATGATGACATTTTTGTACACTGAGTAGATATATCATTTTATTGTTGGATTGGCCTCAACTTACTATGATTTCCAAAAAAATTATCTATATTAGTCATAAATTTATAAGGTTCCATGATGCCTTGAAAATTAATCTTTAGTTTAGGGGATATTTAGTAACCAAGGATGCCTCTAGCTTCATCATAACAAATTTTCCATTTTTTCCATTTGATAAGATATGAATACATAAATTATTCATTCATTTTGATGCAGAGTAGACCTTTTCTAAGGAATCAACTAGTAATATATCATTTCTAACTAAAGTAGTTGGAAACTGAGAGGGTTTTTTTTCCATCTATCATGCTATCACATATACTTGAGTGGAAATATCCCAATTTTTTTTATGAAAAAAAATGATATTTTTTTTCTAAAAATACATGATAGAATAATTATCTCCTTAAAAAATTCACAATGGTACCATTGGCAATTAGGGAAAAAAACATTGTGCTTTTCTCATTCACACAGAACTAGTCCTTCACTTTCTCACATGGACCAAAAAATTTATGAGAATCCTTTTGTTGAAAAACAAAATTCCCTTTATTTTGACCTTTCATTGTTATTTTCTAAGATTCAATCTAGACACAAGATATTAGAACTGAAGTTGAATACATAATATTGTAATAGTACAAATCCATAAAATGTAGCCTTAATTATTTTAGGAAATATTAGGCTTAGGTGTGTTTGACTTATATACTCTTTGTTATATGAATCTATAGTCATCAATATTGAACATGACCAAAGGGAACCACTTATAGAGGTTTCCACTATCTTGAAAGTGCACTATCTCATCACTGAGGTACGTATAAATTAATTAATTAAGGTTAATTTATTACTAAAGAACCATAAAATCAAACAACGAGGAGACTTTATATTAGAAAAAAAATTATAGGCACACTAGATGTATCATGAGGTATGTGGAGGCCAAGATACATATATAGTCTTGTTTGATGGCTTAAGTATTGGGGATATAATTCTCACACCATGGATTATGTATAATTGATTACCACATTTCCCAAAATGACATTTTTTTAATTTTTACAACTGTCGAAACAAAATTCTAACCTATAGTTTTCCTAACAAAGAAAAGATATTCAACCAATAGTACCCTACACCGTTCACCAAATTTTCATGATCCAATATTTCATAAGGGCAATGCGAGAGCATAATATTAGGTATGTTAAGTAAGCTACTAATTATTGACTTAAAACATAAAATTTAGAAAAGAAAAAAAATGCAAATCTAACAACTAATAGAAATGCTCAATATGAATAAAAATAATAAAAAACTGTAGATATGATCTTTGAGCTTGTATTAAAAACAATGTGAAGCTTCTATATATATGATACCATATTAAATTAACATAGTTTTGATACCATATTAAATTATTGGATGGGCTCCATAATCATTAACTACCATAAGACAAGCATCTACAACCCTTGCATAATAAATCTATGAAAGCTCAAAATAAAACACACACAAACATTCATCCAAGTAGTATTACTACATCTTTTAATTAAGATCACTAGCCTAATTCTATTAGTATAAAAATAACTATCAACCACCATATGCCTCACCCACTAGCCTCCTATGTTCTTATATATATAAGAGAGGAGGCTCCAGTTAAGGTTTTGAAGAGTAGTTAAAAAATGAATAGGACAAAAGAATTATTACCACAAGTCAATTATGTATTTATTTAATTGTCATTCTTCTCTGATAATAAGATATGGGTAAGTAAAAACCAATTATTTCCTATGCATGAATTATGATTAATTCAATTTCATCTTAAAAACCATACGGTAGTGGATTAATAATTTAATACACTAATTTTTTTGAAGAATCTGCTTTCGAGGAATATGAATCAACCACAAAGAGAACAAATGAAGAAGAGGAGGAAGAGACTACCTGAGAAGGAGATCAGAAAGTGTAGCGTCCAAGGGTGGATGTTGAGTCTTATATGTGAAATGAATTATGTGAAAATAATGCCTTGTAGATTTCATGCAAACAATTATTTGATTATTTAAGGAATGCATAGAAGATTCAACTTTTAAGTTATGTTTAAAATGCCTCAACCTAAAATAACCTACTGTAAAATAAACTGAACATAATATAATAATTTATAAATCCCCTTTATCTCATAATTTTTATTAATAATAAATTAACCCATACTTTATTGATTACATCAACAAGAAATTACAAAAATGTTATTGTATTACTAATAATAGAAACTAGTAACTATTATCTCAACATAATTCTACTGAAGTGCTAAGCTTTCGGAAATTGTGATTTCCTGTTAATACCAAATTCATAAACATAGTAAAAAAAATGATTGATTAACTTATATTCCCTAATAATACCATATTCTTAAGCCCAGCCAAAATTCTACAATAAAAATCTTCGGTGATTATTAATCAAGTATAGCAAAACCGAATTTCTCCTAAGAATTTAATCGTGCAATAACAACATTGTGTAAGCTACATTAATGTTGCGAATGGCTGATCAACTTCGCATATTTTTGGAGGAAAGAATTTTGTTACGAAAGAATTAATCAAATGTTTTTTAGCTTAGGTGTCATTTTACTTATAAGAATGTTATTAGTCCCTGCCAATATAAGAGATTATAAGAATAACTTACCCAAATAATTTTTATGGTCCGACCAATCAAAACCTTTGACAATTAGAACTTCTAAAGTTTGTTGGAGGAGTTGTTGAATACTTCCAATGTAGTAACCAATTTTGTAGATATGCACCGGCGATGGAGGATAGTAAACAGCGGGCATAATTGTCTTATCGATCTATACACAGGCAAAACGTTGTGAGTTGAAGGTGAGATAATTACATGTCCAGGTGAACTGTGTGAGCCCAGACAGTTGATTTGCATAGCGATGAGGCCAACGGTTTCATTAACAGACATAGTCCGTAAAATTAAAATCAGTAGAGTCAGATCTGATATAAGCATTATCAGGAACACGGATATGCAAGATGATGAGGTCGTGGATCAATGCAAAAAGACAGTACTCAATGTATCTGGCAGACTTATAGAGTGTAGTACAGAAGTGAAGTTGTGACATATATTCTCCTAGCCATCTATGATTAATGATGGTTTCCTTGACTAGAAAGCTCAATAAATTCTAAACAGATTTGTATGGAATCCGAAGTGAATATTAAAACGCACAGGGAGCAGAAGTTGTCAATGTAAAACATAACCAACGAATATATCATCTGTAGGGGTAACCAGAAGATTCCATTGGCTGTGCCCCATATAATCTCTTAAAAACAGATTCCCGCCGTGATAGTAGATGTTAATTCTAGTTTAAATTTGAACAGAGTTTATAAACCAAATGGAAAATACTTTGGAAAAATACTGAAACAATATATACACAAAATAATAATGATCTTCTTATGTATTATTCAATCAGAGATATTAAAAATATATATCTTGAGAAACTCCTTAAAACAAGGAGTCTAACTGTATATTCTAAACCATCTATCTCCAACAATATCTCTTGTAATCTCTCATACAAAGAATAGCTATGTTTGTTGTGACCACAACTCACTCACTATTATAATCTATTTTATTATCACTCTATATTATTAATGAGTTGTATGACAACTCATAATAACATTACAAATATATTTAATATTATCCTATACAAATAATGTGAGCACTAACTATGATTTCCTAACATACATTCATTAGCACCTACTTAAGCCTAATTTTTTTTTTGATGGTTTGTATTACACTATTGGCCTAGGCCGACTCTATATCCTATTTTTTAAAATCATGTTACATGTCTAGTTCAGCTCTAACCAACCTATATTGAAGCCTAACTTGTTTTTAACAAATAACAATATAGAGTCGATTGGGCCAAACCTGTCGGCTAAACTTTTAGAAAGGTTTAGGATTATATTCATTTATATATACACACCATTTCTAACATTTAAATAGGAATATATGATGAAGAATATTATATTGAGCATCTACTTATCCACCATTCTAATTCAGGAACATAGCTCAAGGTTTCAATATTTTCTTTGTAGATATGGATCTTATCTTATGGATAAGGATTTTGGATGCATAGTGAAGTTGTGTGACATAGCACTGACTTATTATTGTTATCTTTACATACCACAATAACCTCTTGTGAGGCACCTTGGCAAAATGAGAGATTGAATCTTGATAGTTTCATCTTCAAGGGTAAGTATTCCTAACTTGTTCTTGTTTTGTAAGAGTAAATAGAGTTTTATTTATATATAGATTAATTAGGATTCTTCTATGTATGTTTTCTTTTTATATTTATTAACCACAATTTTTGCCACAAGCTTTGGTGATCAACCGATTAGACTTTACTTTTCTTTGCATTTACTTTGTGAATATCAAAACGTAAGACCTAGATAGGGTTATTGCATGGTGTTGCTTAACTAGAGGTTTTAGAACCCTATCTAATGATGTTATTGTCGTAAAAGATCTCTTGGTTAGGTTTAATGGACCTATCTTGGTCATGACCCTGAATATTTAATGTATCAACAATCAGAGGGGTAAGTAGGATTTATCTTCTTTGAGCTAGGACTGATTAATACATCAGTTGCATTTCCATTTGTATACATTTTGGTGAACATAATGTAAATCAAACCCTTGTAAGTTTTCTTTCACACTTTTATTTTATCACTATATTATATAATTCTATTTTTATAGTACTACATCAAATCTGACGGTATAGTTCTAATAGTCTTTATACAAATTTTAACACACAGTCACACCAAAATGACTATGTTTTATCTATGCAAGCCTATGGACCAAAAATTCATAATGGTACAATTAGCCTATGGGCAAAAAAAATTTGTTCTTTTTTCATTCACATAGAACTAGTCCTTGACTTTCCCACAAGGAGCAAAAATTTTATGAGAATCCTTTTGTTGAAAAATAGAATGCCCTCTATTTTGACCTTTCATTGTTATTTTCTAATATTCAATCCAAACACAAGATATTGGAACTGAAGTTGAATACATAATATTGTAATAGTACAAATCCACAAAATGTAGCCTAAATTATTTTAGGAAATATTAGGCTTAAGTGTGTTTGACTTATATACTCTTTGTTATATGAATCTATAATCCTCAATATTAAACATCACCAAAGGGAACCACTTATAGAGGTTTCCAATATCTTGAAAGTGCACTATCTCATCACTGAGGTACATATTAATTAATTACTCAAGGTTAATTTATTATTAAAGAATCATAAAATCAAACAACTAGGAGACTTTATATTAGAAAAATAATTACATGCCCACTAGATGTAACATGAGGTATGTGGAGGAAAAGATCCATATATAGTCTTGTTTGATGGCTTAAGTATTGGGGATATAATTCTCACACCATGGGTCATGTATAATTGATTACCACATTTCCCAAAATGACATTTTTTGTGATTTTTACAACTGCTGAAATAAAATTCTTACCTATAGTTTTCCTAACAAATAAAAGATATTCAACCAATAGTACCCTACACCATTCACCAATTTTTCATGATCCAATATTTAATAAGGGCAATGTGAGAGCATAATATTAGGTATTTTAAGTAAGTTACTAAATATGGACTTAAAACATAGAATTTAGAAAAGAAAAGAAAAACTAATAGAAATGTTCAATATGTATTAAAAAAAAAAAAAGCTATAGATATGATCTTTGAGCTTGTATTAAAAACAATGTGAAGCTTTTATATATATATAATATCATATTAAATTAACATAGTTTTAATACCATATTAAATTATTGGATAGGCTCCATAATCATTAACTACAATAAGACAAACATCAACAACACTTGCATAATAAATCTATGAAAGCTCTAAATAAAACACAAACAAACATTCATCCAAGTAAAATTGCTACATCTTTTGATTAAGATCACTAGCCTAATACTATCAGTACAACAATAAATATCAACCACAATATGCCTCAGCCACAAGCCTTCTATGGAGGCTACAGTTAAGGTTTTGAAGAGTAGTTAAAAAATGAATAGGACAAAAGAATTATTACCACAAGTCAATTAAGTATTTATTTAATTGTTATTTTTCTCTGATAATAAGTTATGGGTAAATACACACCAATTATTTCCTATGCATGAATTATGCATAATACAATTTCATCTTAAAAACCACATGGTAGTGGATTAATAATTTAATACACTAATTTTTTTAAAGAATCTGCTTTCGAGGAATATGAGTCGACCACAAAGAGAACAAATGAAGAAGATGAGGAAGAGACTACCTTAGAAGGAGATGAGAAAGGGTAGCGTCCAAGGGTGGATGTTGAGTCTTATATGTGAAATGAATTATGTGAAAATAATACCTTATAGATTTCAGGCAAACAATTATTTTGATTATTTGAGAAACGCATAGAAGATTTAACTTTTAAGTTATGTTCAAAATGCCTCAACCTAAAACAACCTACTGCAAAATAAACTGAACATAATATAATAATTTATAAATCACCTTTATCTCATAATTTTTATTAATAATAAATTAACCCATACTTTATTGATTACTTCAACAAGAAATTACAAAAATGTTATTGTATTACTAATAATAGAACCTAGTAACTATTATCTCAACATAATTCTACTGAAGTGCTAAGCTTTCGGAAATTGTGATTTCCTGTTAATACCAAATTCATAAACATAGTAAAAAAAATGATTGATTAACTTATATTCCCTAATAATACCATATTCTTAAGCCCAGCCAAAATTCTACAATAAAAGTCTTCGGTAATTATTAATCAAGTATAGCAAAACCGAATTTCTCCTAAGAATTTAATCGTACAATAACAACATTGTGTAAGCTACATTAATGTTGCAAATGGCTGATCAACTTCGCATATTTTTGGAGGAAAGAATTTTGTTACTAAAGAATTAATCAAATGTTTTTGTAGCTTAGGTGTCATTTTACTTATAAGAATGTTATTAGTCCCTGCCAATATAAGAGATTATAAGAATAACTTACCCAAATAATTTTTATGGTCCGACCAATCAAAACCTTTGCCAATTAGAACTTCTAAAGTTTGTTGGAGGAGTTGTTGAATACTTCCAATGTACTAACCAATTTTGTAGATATGTACCGGCGATGGAGGATAGTGAACAGCAGGCATAATCGTCTTATCGATCTATACAAAGGCAAAACGTTGTGAGTTGAAGGTGAGATAATTACATGTCCAGGTGAACTGTGTGAGCCCATACAATTAGATTTGCATAGCAGTGAGGCCAACAGTTTCATTAACAGACATAGTCCGTAAAATTAAAATCAAGAGTCAGATCTGATATAAGCATTATCAGGAACACGGATATGCAAGATGATGGGGTCGTGGATTAAACATATAAATTATTGTAATGCAAAAAGACAGTACTCAATGTATCTGGCAGACTTATAGAATATAGTACAGAAGTGAAGTTGTGACATATATTCTCCTAGCCATCTATGATTAATGATGGTTTCCTTGACTAGAAAGCTCAATAAATTCTAAACAGATTTGTATGGAATCCGAAGTGAATATTAAAACGCACAGGGAGCAGAAGATGTGAATGTAAAAAATAACCAACGAGTATATCATCTGTAGGGGTAACCAGAAGACTCCATTGGCTGTGCCCCATATAATCTCTTAAAAACACATTCCCGCCGTGATACTAGATCTTAATTCTAGTTTAAATTTGAACAGAGTTTATAAACCAAATAGAAAATACTCAGGAAAAATAATCAAACAATATATACACAAAATAATAATTATCTTCTTATGTATTATTCAATCTGAGATATTACAAATATATAGCCTGAGAAACTCCTTAAAACAAGGAGTCTAACTTTATATTCTAAAACCATCTCATACAATGAATAGCTATGTGAGCTGTGACTACAACTCACTCACTATTATAATCTATTTTATTATCACTCTATATTATTAATAAGTTGTATGACAACTCATAATAACATTACAAATATATTTAATATTATCTTATATAAATAATGTGAGCACTAATTATGATTTCCTAACATACATTCATTAGCACCTACTTAAGCTTAAGAAATTTTTTGATGGTTTGTATTACACTATTGGCCTAGTCCGACCCTATATCCTAATTGTTAAAATCATGTTACAGGTCTAGTTCAGCTTTAACCAACCTATATTGAGGCCTAACTTTTTTTTAACAAATACCGATATAGAGTCAATTAGGCCAACCCTGTCGGCTAAACTTTTAGAAAGGTCTAGGATTATATTCAATTATACATACACACCATTTCTATCATTTAAATAGGAATATAAAAAGGAAAATATTATATTGAGCATCAACTCGTTTACCATTCTAATTAAGGATCATAGCTCAGTGTTTCAATATATTCTTTGTAGATATGGATCTTTTCTTATGGATAAAGATTTTGGATGCATAGTGAAGTTGTGTGCCATAGATCTGACTTGTTCTTGTTATCCTTACTGTGATGTCCCTCACTTAGGGGCTCCTTTCTGTCTCTAAACAACTCTGTTATATAGCAATAAAAGCTCTGATACCACTGTGATATCCCCTTTAAATAGGGAAGATAGAAACACAAAAGCTCTGAACAAAGATACGAATTTGCAGAATAAATTCAAATAACAAGAAACCACAGTAAATCTCTTAACTGGCAAATCACTAATCTTATTATTGTCCAGAAGGTTACAATAGATGTCCTCAGTCATGCATAAAAGAATATTCAGATACGGCCTTAAAACCCTGATTAACTTTTCCAAATCTGGCACTTGAGCTTGAATCTGTATGTCTTGGCTTGCTGTGTCGAACACACAGTCGCCGATGTCGGTTGATATACTACCAACGTCGGTCTCTGTCAGTCCTTCACTGCCGACGTCGATCTCCATTCGACCGATGTTGGTCACTGGGGATCTCTTTCTGCCGTGGTCAGTCTCTGCCTGGATCTATACGAACCTGTACGGACTTCATACGGCCGCCCAATAAGCACAACCTGTCTATTTTCACCCCTGATCTGAAGATATACAATTCTAATAAAAAATATCTCTATCTGTATAATTTATTGAATAACAACTAATAAAATAAATACCTGAAATACTTGATAACTTCTATGTGAAGTTATCTCTCAAATTCCCTGAAATACTGTGATAACTTCTATGTGAAGTTATCTCTCAAATATGTAAACCTCTGTGATAACTTTTGTATGAAGCTATCTCTCAATTTGGCAATAGATCAGCTGATATTTCACAGCCTCTGAATCGCACATAATGAAGAGTTGACGTTCTCCACTGCAGATGGAATCTTGGAACCCTTGGCTCAGTCTTCACAGAAGAATTTTTTCAATATCAAAATCAATAATCAGTTCATAATTCAAACTCTCTCCCATGAGAACTCTTATACCCTTCCAAAGGTGTGCTGGCTAAAATTAGATTTCCTCAAATTAGAACTTGGGGTTCTAAAATTAGAATCCCTCAAATTAGAACTTGGGCTTCTTAAATTAGAATTTGGGTCTTAAAATTAGACCAATTAATTAATAATTAATAATTAATTAATATCTAATTTAAAATTAGACCAAATAATTAATTAATTGATAATTAATTAATTGATAATTAATTAATATCTAATTTAAAATTAGACCAAATAATTAATATTTGATTAAATCAATCAAATATTAATATCTCCCTCAATACATGTCAGATCCTCAAACCATCTGAAGTTGGTGAACCAGGGAGTGATTCTGCACATGACCATATCAAAACAAGGGTGCTCCGCTGTAAGTTAAACATCCCTAAATAATAGGTGCTCATGCTCAATGTGTCTGAAATAACCTGAATGAGAGCCAACTATAGGAATTCTATAAATCAAAGCCAAGCCAATCTCCATCATGACCCTCTATCCATCCAATTAGCCTACGAAGGTCGCATAATAGGCTAATCATCAAGCCTGTCAATGTCCACGAAAAAGGGGACATGACAATCCGCCCCTCCAAAAATTGCTTGTCCCCAAGCAATCTCAGAATAGTGAACCACTCGATCCACCTAGATCCCAAATGTAGTTATGCTCTGCACTGCTGTAAATCAATGCAAGTACCTAGAACATCAACAGAAGTAGAACAAAGAGGAACCCATAATCAAATTGGTGAATGCAACTCAAGCAACCTCTAAGATCACAAATATCATATACACCTTCCACCATGCTATACAGAAGGCACGCTCCAACTCTGCAACGACTCCCAAATGGAATTATGCCAAGTATGGAGAATCCACACACTGTACCTCTACTATGGTCAGCATATCTGATCAACTCCTACTCTAAGTCATGCACTGACAAACTGTCAATCCCATCTACAGAAGATGGTGCCAATCCATCCCATAACTGATCCCTCTATAAAGGCGGCATAACCAACTGTACCACACCGTCATCTGTATGAGAAGAATCAATCTGGAAACTCGACTCCACTGGTATGCCAAACTCATTAGGACCAAGAACTCCCAAATCCTGAACATGTGTGTCAGTACCAACAACATGTTCCTCAGCTACAACTGTAGGAATATACTCACAATCAACACTCAATGTACTAACCTCTGAGTATACCTCCACACTCTGAATGCTAGCATCAGACTCATCCTCATTTAACTCTGAAGAAGCTACTGCTGAATCTATCTCATCATCACAATCTCTAGCTCCCTCATCCTCTACAACTAACTAAGAGTCCAAATCCTCATGACTAAGCTTGACCACATGTCTCTTAGAATCTGAGTGAGCCATCTTCATTGCCTCCATGCCCTCCTTGATCTGTTGTAAGTCGTCACAAGAAGAACCTGCTGTAACTCTTTTCTGTCTCCTTATGTTTTGAAGATGTTGTCTTGCATTGGCAGCCACCAATCTAGCCTCCTTGGCCTTTTGTGACCACATATCACATAAATTTTGGGTCCTTTCCATATCTATCCAAGTTTGATGTTCTTGATGTGAAGATGAAGGAGCAATATCATCATGCAAAGAATCCATACTCTTATTATCCATATCATTATCATGCTCTATGCTTGTCTCCAATGTAGAAGTCTCAAGTGGAACTTCTTGCAAAGCTGATATAGACAACTCATTCCCCATGGCTGCCCTCATATCCTCTTGAGTCAAATCAACATGTCTAACAACTAGTGTAGAGCTGCCCTCAACCCCTGTAGAGACCTCTTGTTTCTCCTTCATTCTATTTTGTGATGTGGACAGTTTACGAGTGGATGCCATATACCGTACTAATTTGTCTTCAAATGTAGGATCTGAAAGAGTTTCATTCATCCTCCTCTGGGTTTCAACCAACTGGTTCAAACTTTGTTTCAGCGTCTTCATATCCTTGTCCCACTATTTCTGAGTACTTGAAGTCATCATGGATACTTCACTGATTCAACCTACCCAAACTACCCAACAGGATGGCAAGACATTAGCTATGATACCACTATGATGTCCCTTACTTAGGGGCTCCTTTTTGTCTCTAAATAACTCTGTTATATAGCAATAAAAGCTCTGATACCATTGTGATATCCCCTTCAAATAGGGAAGATAGAAACATAAAAGCTCTGAACAAAGATACGAATTTGCAGAATAAATTCAAATAACAAGAAACCACAGTAAATATCTTAACTGGCAAATCACTAATCTTATTATTGTCCAGAAGGTTACAATAGATGTCCTCAGTCATGCATAAAAGAATATTTAGATACGGCCTTAAAACCCTGATTAACTTTTGCAAATCTGGCACTTGAGCTTGAATCTATATGTCTTGGCTTGCTATGTCGAACACACAGTCACCGACGTTGGTCGATATATTGCCGATGTCGGTCTCTTTCGGTCCTTCACTATCGACTTCGGTCTCTAGTCGGCCGATGTCGGTCATTGGGGATCTCTTTCTGCCATGGTCGGTCTCTGCCTGGATCTATACGGCCCTGTACGGACTTCGTACGGCCGCCCAATAAGCACAACCTGTCTGTTTTCACCCCTGATCTGAAGATATACAATTCTAATACAGAATATCTCTATCTATATAATTTATTGAATAACAACTAATAAAATAAATACGTGAAATATTGTGATAACTTCTGTGTGAAGTTATCTCTCAAATTCCCTGAAATACTGTGATAACTTCTGTGTGAAGTTATCTCTCAAATCTGTAAACCTCTGTGATAACTTCTGTATGAAGCTATCTCTCAATTTGGCAATAGATCAAATGATATTTCACAGCCTCTGAATCGCACACAATGAAGAGTTGACATTCTCCACTGCAGATGGAATCTTGGAACCCTTGGCTCAGTCTTCACAGAAGAATTTCTTCAATATCAAAATCAATAATCAATTCATAATTCAAACTCTCTCCCATGAGAACTCTTATACCCTTCCAAAGGTGTGCCGGCTAAAATTAGATTTCCTCAAATTAGAACTTGGGGTTCTAAAATTAGAATTCCTCAAATTAGAACTTGGGCTTCTTAAATTAGAATTTGGGTCTTAAAATTAGACCAATTAATTATTAATTAATAATTAATTAATATCTAATTTAAAATTAGACCAAATAATTAATTAATTAATAATTAATTAATATCTAATTTAAAATTAGACCAAATAATTAATATTTGATTAAATCAATCAAATATTAATATCTCCCTCAATACATGTCAGATCCTCAAACCGTATGAAGCTGGTGAACCAGGGAGTGATTCTGCACATGACCATATCAAAACATGGGTGCTCCGTTGTATGTCAAATATCCCTAAATAATAGGTGCTCAGGCCCAATGTGTCTGAAATAACCTGAATGAGAGACAACTATAGGAATTCTGTAAATCAAAGCCAAGCCAATCTCCATCATGACCCTCTATCCATCCAATCAGCCTACGAAGGTCGCATAATAGGCTAATCATAAACCCTGTCAATGCCCACGAAAAAGGGGACATGACACTTGCATACCACAATAGCCTCTTGTGAACCACCTTGGCCAAAGGAGATATTGAATCTTGGCAGGTTCATCTTCAAAGGTAAGTATTCCTAACTTTGTTCCTCTTTTGTAAGATTAAATTGATTTGCATTTGTACTTCTTTCTCATGCATTAGAGTTTTATCTATACATAGCTTAATTAGGATTGTCCTATGCATGTTTAATTTTTATGTTTATTAACCCCACTTTGTGCCACAAGCTTTGGTGATCAATCGATTAAAATTTTCTTTTCTTTGCATTTACTTTGTGAATATCAAAACATAAGACCTAGATAGGGTTATTGCATGGTGTTGCTTAACTAGAGGTTTTAGAACCTTATCTAATGATGTTATTTTTCTAAAATATCTCTTGGTTAGGTCTAATAGATCCATCTTGGTCATGACCTTGAATATCTAATGTATCAACAATCAGAGGGGTGAGTAGGATTTATCTTCTCTGAGCTAAGATTGATTAATAGATCAATTGTATTTTCATTTGTATACATTTTGGTGAACCTAATGTAGATCAAACCCTTATAGGTTTTATTTTATTATTTTATTTCATCATTATATTATATAATTCTATTTTTATAGTACTATATCAAATCTATCAGTATAGTTCTAATAGTCTTTATACATATTTAGCACACAGTCACACCAAAATGATTATATTATATCTATGCAAGCCTTCTCCAAATACAAGTGACTAGATTTATCAACTCGACATAGTCTTCTTCTTCAGTTTTATATTTACATACAGAGTCAAATGAATGAACTCATTTACAATTCTTATCTTCCATCATACAGATTTATAAACATAGTTGACCCAGTTGACTATGTTCACAACTTGTTTTTAGCACATAAGTTTTACAAACATTGTTTTGTCGATCAACTTTATTAGAAAAAATTTTGAATCAACATTTGAGCATCACAACAAAAAAAAATTCAATCTAAACATCTTCAAACACATTAAGGTTCAATCTTACTCTTTCATTTCAGTTCTTAATTTCTATTAATAATTTTTACAATTTTGTAGTCTATAAAATTGAATCTCTACAACGAACTGGGTCGACTAGCTCAAGACTATTCTATAGCATATGTTTTATATATAAAACATAGTCAACCTATTTAATTATGTTCTTTCAGATCTTGTTTCCAAAAAATAGTACAAATTCACAATCAACCTACATGACTATGCCCTCTTGTTCTCTATTATGTTCCCTAGTTTACATAACATAATCAACTAGTCTGATTTTGTCTCTTATTTCTTGATTTTCTATTAATCACCTACTTCACCTCCTTTCCTCATCATGAAATTCATGTTTAAAGATAATATATAGATGAATCCAATAAACTTGATGATTCTTACCCATCCTAATAGGTTTCCCCAATAACAACATGTAGCTTCCACTCTGGATGATAGTAATGCTCATGTTGCCACTCACACTACTAATTATAGGACTGTTCCTCATTAATCCTTATATAATAATACTCTATTATCCTTATAATATGAGTGTAAATTAGATTATACACATATAATTCTCTTCTTCATTAATAAATTTCCTTAACATAGAAGAAAGCAACCCTAACCACTCTATCATCTGTTGATAGGTACTTAAGTAGAAGAACATGTTCCAACCCCCTCCCTGCTAACCTTCTCTTATGGATATTTGGTAGACAATTTATTTAATTATGAACCTTTTCTATCTATTTTAAATCCTTCCCACACCATGACTTATTATCTTATGATCTCTTCAACTTCAATGCCATGTATCTCCACTAGCATGATAGGTTCAACCTCTAGTGTGCCTTTTATAAAGACCCTCCTCCTTACCCATTCCACTAGTGCATATTTTTATACAAATGCTCATCATGATAATAATAATTATTTTTATTAAAATTATAATAATTACAATAGTTCATATTTTTCCATAAATACTAATCATGTTACTAGTGCTTCCTTTTCTACAAATGCTTCTCATGCCACTAGAGTGGTGCATGCTACTACTCATAGTGCAACCCAAGCCACTATGTTCCTTAATGATGTTCCTTATGATTTTGTATTAGACATATGATCCACTATTATATATCTTATATCATTTGATTGTGTCAAATCTAGTTGCACCAATTTATTTCACATGGATATTTGTATTATACAATATGTGTTTTATATGGTTTAATTTTATTTGATATTTTATTATGTAATGTTTTCATTATTTCCATGATTTTATTTATTCTTTGTATGTCTTTATCTTTTCTAAATATTTTTTTCTACCTTATCTCAATAACTCAAATAATTGCAATTGTGACTTGGTTATAAAAACCTTGCTCCCCTTAGTAATATTTTTTTAACATGTGATTATTTAATAAATAATACATCTCACTATAATCCATTTTTACTGATATACTTTATATCTCACTTTATTCCTTTTTCTCTTTTCACACACGAAGCATACATATAGTTGAAACTTGAGATTACATACTAGTTCATAGGCAAGCCTAAGTGTTTAGTTAGTCATATCTTTGGATACTTACCTTAATTTTACCAAATTCTAAATCTAATTCATTTGTATAAATTTTATCACTCGTGTTGGTTATTACAAATCCATAATGTTGATGAATCAAAACATCCATCAAAATTTAAAAGCCAAATCATTTAAACAAAATGCAATGATACAAAAGGCAACACACAAATGTCAAGAGTCAAGTCACATGAAAAGATGTGAATCATAGCACATATCCTTTCTATAATTGAATATAAAACTCCAGCATTATCCTCATAATATATTTTAGGTCAATTATGGTGTGGTAGGCCAGTATGTTTAGAAAAGAGAATAAAGTAATATTTCAGTGCTACCTATTTTCTCACATAAGTACCCAAAATTCATACTATACTTATGGCTCTATAAGAGATCTTGAGGAATGGGTATTTTTTTATGAAAAGTTACATTAATTTTAAATTATTTTTCACATAACCAATATAAGTAGATATTATTATCTCACCTATTGACCTATACAACATTATGTTTATTGTGAGCAGGTATCCTATGTATGTTGATGGTCACTAGACTCTTTGTGTCTCTTTTTTGTACCTAGAATGTCTCATATTTCCTAAGTTAATATCATAGATTCATATATCATGGTTTTTACTTTTCCCCTTCTATTACAACATTCTTATTTTTTATGCTTGATAAATATTATTTTTTAGGTAATCATTCCCCCTAAGGTTTCCATTTGTGAGTTACGGTGTAAGACCATGGATAGGACCAAGTCTTCCTTAAAAATTACCACATCACAAACATATTTTTAAAACCATTCCCAAAGTTGTCTCTACTTCATTAGTGTTTTCTTAGAGATTTTATGTGTAAGACCATGGATAGGTTCTCATAAAATATTCTAATACCTAGTTTTTACTATAAAGAAGTCATAATAAAATTACATGAATTACATTTGAGATAAATAGTGTTAAATTATGAGTTACACATCTTTGACATATTTTTCATATTTATTTAGTATGTCATATGCTTACTTCATTAATATTTAACTTTTATCTTTTTATTTTCTAATTACATGTATGGTTATAACCATTTCATTAATTTTTTTATACTTCTCAGCTTGAATTAGTGTGACTAATTTCATTTTGTTTTATGGTTATCTTTTTTTTATACTTTCCAATTGATTTAGTATGATTGATTGACTTAATTTTTTTTATATACCATTGATTTTTCATGTGCATTCCATTTTATTATAATTTTTCTCATACTTTGCAACGTGATATAGTATGATTTTTTTGGGTGCAAATCTTTCCATGACTTAAAAACATTTATATCTTTTTTATCACCTTTGATTTATTATATTTAGTCATCCTTTGTTTTTACATATTTCCTATCATCATATAGTGTGTACTATAATTATTTTGATTAATAGTACTTTTCCAAATTATTTTTTGCCTTTTTATTTTGACATGTCTTGGGATATGTGTTGCCAACTTGTGGCTTACATACCTTTTTAATATTCTTGTTACATTTTTTATTTTCTTAGTTAGGTCTATCTATGGAATAACCATGGTTAAATAGACTATATATAAGAGGTAGTGGTTAGTCTTTGATCATTGTGTTAAGTATTTTACTCTCAGTACATTATTGTGGAGGTTTCCCCCTCCAAGTGGTTTTGCTATATTATCTATTATTTTGCCCTGCTATCAATTATTTCTTTGTAATCTCTCATATTTGCTTATTTTATGTGATATAAAATTATTACATGTGAGCATCTAAGTAATTTCATTACAAGTGGTATCAGAGCTTTGATTTGTGTAAGTTTTCTATAGCATTATTTTTTTGTATCTAGCGAGGTGCGACATATGTAAAAGGGGAAGGACCAAAAAAATATAACTTGCAATCCAGGAAAAAATATTTTTTTCTATCAGTGCAGTATTATTCAAAAAAAAAATTTCCCTTACACAATTGCAGTCATTGGATTCATCTCGATGAGATGATCATAACGGTATATTCTATCGGTACACCTTTTTATGCCAAAATGTTTTATCTTAGTACACAAAGGTAATCATTGGATTCATCTTCACGAGGTGATCACAATGGTACCATCCCTTGGTACATAGTTTTAAGGAAAAAACCCTCCTAAGATTTGTATATGTTTGATCCTTCAACATGGAGATGAAAAGGGGGGAAAAATCCTAAGAATCCTATCGATGACATAAAATCTATAACTTCAAATATAATGATTTCTCAACTTCAGACTGACATAAAGGGCTTGGTGCGGTATGATGACTTTATTATAATTAAAAATAATTTTTTAGGGATGCACATATAAATTAATGGGGTTCAAAATCAATTGAATTAGATCACTAGTTCATTAGCTACTCTTTCATCTCAATTGTAGTCAAACAACCCTCCACTTCATCATTTGGGTCCTCCTCTCATCACTAACAACTCCAATACTGGTATGAAACCAATATTTTCCAAAGTGGACATGTGCAAACTTGATGGTAAGGATCCTCTCACATGTATTACCCAATATGAAAATTTATTTGATCTACATCAAACTCCTAGTTCTTAAAAGGCGATAGTGGCATCTCTATATCTACAACCTGAGCAGTTCATTTGATATCATTGGTTATGTGATCAAAATAAAAAGAATGGTTCTCTTGTTACATGGTATATTTTTATTGATGAGTTATTATCTCATTATAAGAATAATGTCTCTGAGAACTACTTCCACTAATTGGCCAAACTGTGCAAATAGGAACTGTGAAGGATTTTATTCATCATTTTCAGAATCTATCCTTATGTTGGAAGATGTCACTAAAGAAAATTTGACTAATTTATTTTTGGGTGGTCTCAAATATAGCATCTAATTGGAGTTTCAAACATTTAACCTTGAATCTGTATTAGAATTTATCTCATAAAAATGCATGGCAGAGGAAAAAGAGATCAAATAAAAAGCCTTCACTAATGGTCATGATCACACCTTTCTAACACCATCATTTCCTCAACCAACTAGACTAACACTTTAAAAAATTATCGAGAAGTAAAAAAAAGGGTAATGTTATGGTTGTGATATAAAATGGAGTAAAGACCATCGTTCCATTGAAAAGAAGTTGTTTTACATCGAAGGTGCCAATGAGGATGATAATGATGAGGAGGCATTTGATGAGGATGAAAAGGTGTTGAGGAGGAATCTAAAGACTCTCATCCTAATATTTCATGTCATGACCTTTCAATTATTAGTACTCTCTATACTCTTAATGTGATGGGTTTCCTAAAAAAATAGAATGTCACTATTCTGATTTAATTTGGGAACACACAACTTCATCAATCATAAGTTGGTTTATCACTTGAAATGTTTCATTTATGCCACTCCATAATTTTATGTCATGATTATAGATGGTGGTACTATCAACTTCTCAATAAAATGTCATAGTATTAAGCTAGCCATGAGAGACTACTTGTTAGATTCTTAAATGTTCGCTATTCCCATGGGGGGTGTTGACATTGTTCTGGGAGTATAATGGATCACCACTATAGGCACTATTGACATAAAGTTTTAGGAATTATTCATGTATTTTCATTCTGAGGGAAGGACATTTAAGCTAAGGAGATTAAGGGCTAAACCTCCAAAACATGTTAGCTCCAATCAAATGACAAAGATTCTTTGAAAGGGTGCTAAAGGATTTCTAGCTCACTTATTTTCTATAGAAGTTCATCCAACTGAGCCATCTACACCTCTTAATCTACAATAAGTGATTGATGCCCATTCAATTATTTTTAGTGACATGCTGAAAGGACTTCCACTTAGCCACACACATCATCATGGTATCAAACATATTCCTAGTATTACACCACCTAACATCAAAACATTCAGGTATCCCTATGCCTAAAAGGGTGAAATTAAAAATATGGTACATGAAATATTGGATGCATGAATCATTCACCATAACCAAAGAAAATATTCTTCGCTAGTTATCATGGTGTGAAATAAAGATGACACTTAGAGGATGTGTCCTGATTATAGGGAACTCAAAAAGTACATTATCAAAGATAAGTTTCATATTCCTATCATTGATGATTTGTTACATGAACTAAATGGTGCTCTTTGTTTAACCAAGTTAGATCTACATTTTGGGTATCATCAAATCTAGATCCATGATGAAAACATAAACAAAACTACTTTCAAGACTCATGAGGCATTTTATGATTTTTTTGGTTGTGCCTTATAGGCTAAAAAATGCATTGTCTACCTTTTAGAGTTCGATAGATACTATTTTTGGGCCATTTTTGAGGAAATTCATTCTCATATTTTTTTATGATATCATCATTTAAAGTAAAAACTGGGAAGATCATTTACATTGTGTGAAATAAGTACTCTCAATTTTGAAATAACATCATTTATATGCCAAACCTTCCAAATGTACTTTTAGAGCTTGTGACGTAGAGCATTTGGGTGATCTGGTTTCACATATAGGAGTAAAATTGGATCCTAAAAGAATTGAATCAATAGTGGACTAGCTGATCCTTAAGATACTCAAGCAACTAAGGTGATTTTTTAGCCTAACTAGTTACTATAGTATGTTTGTTAAAAATTATGATATCATTTTAGTCCCACTAAAATATTTTTGAAGAAAGACTCCTTTTCAAAGGATTGATACAACTACCAAGGCATTTGAACAAATGAAATTGGCAATATGCACCACTCCAGCGTTGGCTACTCTAGATTTTTTCAAGACTTTTATGACTGAATGTGATGTGTTTGGGTATGGTACGGGTGCTATAATCATGCAAGAAGGTAGACCACTTTCATTTAAAATTCATCAACTAAAGGGTAGAAATCAGCACAAACCCATTTGTGAGAAGGAAATGATGGCTATTTTTCACGCAGTCAAACAATAGAGGCCTTATTTGATGGGTCATCACTTTCAAATAAAGATTGAACATGATAGCCTTAAATATTTTTTAAAACAAAGGTTGTCATTTGAAGAACAAAAAAAAAGGTAATTAAGATGCTAGGCTATGATTTTGAAATAGTTTACAAGAAAGACAAGGACAATGTAGTGGTAGATGCACTATCTAGGAAGGATGAATGAGCTGAGGCATTGATATATGCTATGACCATTCTGTAGGTAGATTGGCTAGAGGAAGCACAATCAAAATGGGACCAAGATAGTGTTAACCATGTTTTGATTCATAATATTCAACAAGGTTTGGGTGGATTTGAAAAATTCACATGGAAAGGTGATGTATTATGATATAAATATAGATTATACCTATGTAAGAATTATCTTCTTAAACAAGAAATCCTTCAGAAACTTCATGTATTTCCAATTGGGGGTCATTCAAGATTTTTGAAAACCTATCATAACATCAAATAGGAATTTTTTTGGGAAGGACTCAAGGGAGATGTCCAAAAATATGTGGTTGAAGGTATGATCTATCAACAAACAAAATGAAAAACCATCAAAACCCTAGGTATTTTTCAGCCTTTATCCATTCCAAGCCAACATTGAGAAGAGGTGTCTTTGGATTTCATTATAGGGTTATCGAGATTTGATGGTGAAAATGCTATCATGGTTGTGGTCTATCATCTTAGTAAGTATGCTCATTTTCATTCTTTATCATAGCCATTTGTTGCTAGTATATTAGCTTCTACTTTTTTAAATATAGTTTAGAAACTACATGGTACCCCTAAGATCATTATCAATGATCAAGATCCCATCTTCACTAGTAAGTTTTTGATTGAGTTATTTACATGTTTGGGCACCCAATTGTCTCATAGTTCATCCTATCATCCATAATATGATGGAATTATTGAGGTAGTCAATAAATGTATGGAAATATATCTCTATTTTTTTAATTTCTGATAAACAAGATAAATGGGTTTTTGGGTTGCCACTTGTTGAATGGTGGTATAACACTTTTATTCATAGTTATTCTAAAATGTCTTCATTTCTGGCACTATATGGATACCACTTGCCATCCATCACTTCAACATTGAAGGTCCATCATATGGTTTGTGCAGTTGAAGAGCATATTCACCATTAACAGGAGGTCCATGCTAGTTTGTGTGAAAGTTTATTGATGGCTTAGAATCACATAAAATAGAAGGAAAATCAACATAGGAATGAAAGGCACTTTGATAGTGGTTATTGGGTTTTTGTTCGCTTACAACCATTTAAGCATATGCCATTGAAGCAACAAAAAAAGGATAATAAATTTTCCCCTAAGTTTATGGGCCGTAGTAGATCTTCTATAAAATTTGTAGTATGGCCTACAAGTTAGAGTTTCTTTCTTCCACTTGCATACATCTAATATTTCATGTATCATGCTTGAATAAACTCATTAGACATAAAGTGGTTACCTAAATTATGTTACCAAAATTGGATGAGGAAGTAAGAGTTATTCTTGATCCTGAGCTAATCCTTTAAATGTGTACTAAGTAGTTGTGATCTTGAGTGATCAAAGAGTACTTGATCAAATGGAAGAATCTACCCTATAATTATGCTACTTGAGAGGATGAATCCTTTATGCAATAACATCTAGAGTTGACTCAACATTGAGGAAAACATTATTTTGAATGGGAAGGGCATGTTGTGCCCTTAAGCTTTGGCGTGTCTTGGGATATGTGTGGCCAACTTGTGGCTTACATACCTCTTTTATATTCTTGTTACATTTATCTATGTTCTTAGTTAGGTCAGCCTATAGAATAACCATGGCTAAGTATACTATATATACGAGGTAGTGTTTAGTCTTTAATAATCATGCCAAGTATTCTACTCTTAGTGCATTATTATGGAGGTTTCCCCCTCAAAGTTGCTTTGCTATATTATCTTGTATTTTGCCATGCTGTCAATTATTGAAAACATACATCACATATTTCCCATAGCATATAAAATAAAAGATAAATATATGTGCTAGAAAGGAAATATATCCATGCATCTAAATATAAATATAAATCTAAGTACAAATCATGAGATCAACATAATCATCAACATCAATATATATATATATATATATATATATATATATATATATATATATATATATATCATGTGTTTTATAAAAAATACAAAATACAATAGCTCTAACTCTAAGGCTTGGCTCCATCATGTCTATGTTATGGCCTAGCCACACTACCTATCGATGCTTATGACTATCAACTTTGAATAGTATGCCATAAAGAGGTAGTCTAGGATCTTGATCCAATAACCTGTCCTTATAAATTAGTCACTTGTAGTAGCACCTATCCTATCTATATGGTGGTCACCATGTGTATGGATCTCTCCTATTTTAGGGCCTACAAATCCCATCACTATCTTGTTCCTATCCCAATCAGTGGTTATATACCACTGCATGCATGTAGATACCCTACATCCTCTCCCACTAGTCTCAAATGTCCTACTTGGGTTAGGGAAAATGGATCCTCAAAGAATTCCAAAGTAGTAGGGTCATATGGTGTTAACACGCCATCGAAAATGTCATGGTGCATATCCATAATAATGGCTCCCCATATGATCTTATTTACTATAGGATCTACGAAACTAAAACTATATAGTCATCAAATCACACACACACAAACACACATATCAAATAATTTATCTATGATAATGATAGTATTAATAATGTCTTATATCAAAAAATTAAATCAAATTAAATCATTTTTCTCCAGTACTGGTTTCTGTTGGGCATTTCTAATGTCTAACTTAACATTAGATTTCAAACTATCATATTAAATGTCAAGCCAAGGTTATGTATAGTTTAAAGTTGAAAGCAAAGTATATGCCACTAGCCAACAAATTAAATGTTACTTAGTCTAGCTATAGATATGGATATAAAGAACATAAGATTCTTAACACATTAACAAAATCACAATTAAATCTATTTATTAAATAACATCAAACTTAATCACAAACATAAATATAATGTAAATAACATAAATGAAAAGATTATGAGGATTGGGATCTTGACCATAATTGATTTTGAGGGGGTCCTTCCTCGTTCAGACTTGAGTTTGGATCCATCCTCAAGAAAGCCTATGAACTTAAGAAATCAGACCATCCATATGAATAACTGTAGCAAATAAAGTTTGCTATAGGTCTTCTATTAAAATTAGAATTCTAGTAACAATACTTTTCTCCTTGATTCTTTAATAATTCACTTCCTCTTTATAATGGCAAATTTTGTTCTTTATATACTATAATAGGTCCATTAATTACAATAATACTTAATGTATTCTAGGAGAGAAACAAATTAGTTTCATTTCAACTTCCTCTGTTGCACTTTTCTCTGACTTATTCCTTTATTAGTAGCTAACTAACTTCTAAAACTAACAACTTCAAAAATAAACTATAGAATACATACAAAATTCTCATGAGAGAAGATATATATATCATAAATACTTCTATTGTAGTTCACTCATTGAATAACTACCCAGTAGTTGCTAAAGCTACCTCCACATGGCTGCAGGTTATTGGCTTACCTTTAAATCATATCATGAAAGATGCTACAGGCTCAGCCATTATATAGTCATTCACTATATTCGGCTATAGGCTTGTCTTAGGTGCTTGACCATTGGCTATGGGTAACTTGTAGGTTTTCAGCCAATGGATACCGACAACTTGTAGGATTTTAGCCTATAGATATGGGTATACTACAGACATTCAGTCAGTGGCTATAGGCATCCTATAGATGTTTAGCCAATGGCTATGAGCTAATGGAAAACCTATAGCTTGGTTCTTTGATAACCTTAAGTACTGATTAGCATGACATACTAAAAAGTTACAACTTATAATAAGAAAAACATACTAGAAACAATTGATATATTATCTATTAAAAAATCATTCCTTCATTAATACAACTTCATTATATTAAAGAGTTAGAGGATATTGACTTTGAAATACAAGAAAAATTATGGAAAAGATGAGGAAAAATATATGGCAATTGAAGGCCTCATCACATCCTCAAATTTTAGCCTATAGATATGGGCATCCTACAGACATTCAGTCAGTGGCTATAGGCATCCTATAGATGTTTATCCAATGGCTATGAGCTAATGGAAAACTATAGCTTGGTTCTTTGATAACCTTAAGTACTGATTAGCATGACATACTAAAAAGTTACAACTTATAATAAGAAAAACATACTAGAAACCATAAATATATTATCTATTAAAACATCATTCCTTCATTAATACAACTTCATTATATTAAAGAGTTAGAGGATATTGACTTTGAAATACAAGAAAAATTATGGAAAAGATGAGGAAAAATATATGGCAATTGAAGGCCTCATCACATCCTCAGACTTAACCTTTTGCTCATCCTCGATCACTCAACTGATTGTCAATAAAGGCACATAACATTCTAAAATCATAGGTTTATTGACAACCCTTTCTATAAGATCTATAAAACCCTCTTCTTTTTTTTATCTTGAACCATCTTCTAGAAAAGATGAGGCAAAATATATGGCAATTGTAGGCCTCATCAGTGTCATTGATAATAGTCTTTGTATCTGTTTGCCTACCGAGGACCTCCTCTATCAGCAACTTTTGTACTAGTGCAAACCCAAGACTTACCACTTGAGCCTACCATGATCCTCCCCTTAAAGGTGCCTCTATAGACCAACTATGTCCTAGAGTGGCTTTTCGGTCCCTTTGTGTAATAACTATCACTTGCATCTCCTTGCACTAGCAATGCTTCTATCTCTGATGAGGATGTGGTGGTCATTACTACCTCTATTTTAGTGCATATTGTATACACATAATATTTTCAAACTTTTTTTAATTAATGACACTTTGTATCTTACCATATTTCACTTCCTTTATTTATAAACTAAGCATATAAATGGTTGAGACTTGAGATCACATGCTAGTTCATTATCAAGCATAAGTGTCCTAGTCAATATTTTATCTTTAGTTACTTAGCTTCCTTTAGTATTAACCCTAAAACTCATTCATGTCTATTACTATCTTTCTCATGATTGGTCATTCCAAATCCATATAGAGGAGGAAGATTAAAAAAACCTTCAAAATAAAGTTAAAATCCAAATCATTTAAATAAAACATAATGATAGCAAAAGGAAAAAATATTCTTAAAAGTCTAATCACACTAAAATATGTGATTAAAAGCACATCTCCTTCTTCTAGTGAAAGTTCCAAATCCACAGTCAGTCTTATGGTAGAGTTGAGGTCCTTTAGGATGCAGTAGCCCAGTATATTAGAAGAGGATAATAAAAAAATATTTTAGTGCTACTTACTTTCTCACGCAAGTACCCAATCTTTATAGTAGACTGATAACCCATTATGAGATGGTAGGTCCATTTTTATTTTATTGTAATAATTTAATTTCATGAACCAATCTTAGTATCATGTATATTTGCCTACAAAGCTTTGTGTCTATAGCAACCATGTTTCTTCTATACATAGATGACCACTAGTCACTTAGTGTCTTCTCATGTTCTTTGTATGCCTCTTGCTTCCGAAGGACTTCTCCTAGATGCCTAAATATTGATTTTTATAATACTTTTTTCATTCCTTAAATCTCTTATATTTCCTCTTTATATTTTTTGTATGGTGTATTGATCACTCAGCTTGGGATTTCATTTGTGTTTTGCTTTGTAAGAGTGCAAATAGGTCCCAACCATCCTCACAAATTACCATTTTTTCCTTCTTATCACCCACATCGTGGATTACCTGATTTCCCTATCTATTCCACTTCAGTAGTGTTCTCTTTGTTGAGTTACAATGTAAGACTATGGATAGGACCTGACCCTTCTCACAAAATTTTCCAATACCCAAGTGACCATCTAAATTACATGTGTCAAATTTGAGATAAGATTTGATAGATTATCAAGTTACACCTCATTTTACATGATTCCCATCTTGATATTTAGTATGTTTTATGCTTACTTCATTTTTATTTCACCTTTTCATCTTTTTATTTTCTAAGTACGTGTATGATTTCAACTATATCTTAAATTTTTCATGCTTTTTAGCTTGAATTAGTATGACCAAGTTAAGACTAATCTTTTGTAATTGTTTTTCATACTTCCCAACATGATTTAGTATGATTGATTGAATTTATTTATTTATTTTCATACCATTTGTGTCCTTTGACATAACTTACATTTTATTACTTTGTTTGTCATACTTCCCAATGTGATATTCAGTGTGATTTTACTTATCATAATTTGGTGCAACAATATTTCATATTGGTTTGAAAACAAATTCCTTTTTACCATTTGTTTTACTTTTTCTTGGATCTTTATAGTAAGTCATTTACTATTATTACACATTTCCCAGATTAAAATAGAGTGTAGTACATTTTATGAATTGATTATATGCTTTCAAATTCCTTTTAACATATTTTTTTTTAACCATGCATGTATGTTTCATAATGATAGAAAAAAAACCACATCTAATATATTTCCTATAGAATATATAACAAAGATAAATACATGTGCTATAAATAAATATATCTTAAGCATCCATAGCCTCAACCATAATAAACAACTAGAGTCAACCATGATGACAACATACACATAAAAAATATATATATACCAAAATTATCTATATATATCTCATTATTTTGATATAACAAATGCCACAATATACAATACCCCAGCTCTATGGTTAGGTCCCATCTTACCTATCTCATGGCTTAGCTACACTACCTACTAATGCTTTAGTTTGAATCCTCAAAATGGTATGTTGTAACAAGGCTATCTGAGATATTAACCCTTTTACATGTACATATAGGTGTGTTTCCCACATTTGTGACTCCATTAGATGGGTCTAAATCTCTATCATCTATACTACTATAGCTAGATGTGTAGTTCTCTCATCTACTAGAGCCTACCATGCCTATAGATCCCCAACAAACATCAGTGCTAGTGGATGCATTATCTCTCTTTGCACCCATATCTACCTTTATACTTCTCTAGCTAA
>JARHVA010001629.1:117500-135000 GCA_037957365.1 Torreya grandis
CATCTTTTTACTCTTTTCTTATAATTTCTACAGGTTCACCTAATGTTAGCTAGATTGGAAACCTTTAATATTTATTTCATTTCATTAATTATCTAAAACACTAAGGTAATTAAAATTAGATATTTTTCAACTCTATGCTTTCATGTATATTACATATTTTCTTATTGTAATTCATTTAGCTTCAGTGTTTTGTGTTGCTATGATATTTTATTGAATCACCATTTCATCTTTCACCTACATGACATGTGATGAGATTCGAGTGGGGAGTATGTATACACACAACATTAAAAATTTATCAATTACTGATGCTTTCTCTCTTGTAGGAACTCATCAAGTCTCAATCTCTCTAAGTGCACACCTTAAATGGTACACCAAGAAAGGGGTGGGCTGACCATTAGTGTTTCATAGAATTTGTATCCCCTATACCAACAGTTGATATCTACATAACCTTCTCCTATGTACTTCCCTAAGCCTTTCCTCCTATCTTTCACACTCCTTCAAGCTGTTCACCACCTTAATTAGCACCTAATTAAGTCTAAAACTAGTGTATATTACACTATCAGCTTGGGTCGACCCTATATCCTAATTTTTAAAATCATGTTATGGGTCTAAGTTGGCTCTGGCTGACCTAAACCAATATCTAACTTATTTTTATAAAATAATGATATATAGTCAATTGGTCCAACCCAATCGTCTAAATTTTTTGAAAGGTTTAGGGTTATATCCAACTATATATACACATCCATTTTCATCATTTAGATAAGAACATAAGATGCAAAATATTATTTTATGCATCTATTTATCCAACATTGTACTTGAAGAGCATAGTTTAGGGTTTCAATACTTTCTTTTTATATACATATCTTATCTTATTGAGAAGTATTTTGTATGCATAGATAATTTGTGTATCCTAGAGCTAAATTTTCATTATTATCCTTACATACCACAATAACCTCTTGTTAATCACCTTGGCTAAGGGAGAGATTGAGGCTCGATGGGTTCATCTTCAAAAGTAAGTATTCCTAAATTTGTTTCTCATTTATAAGATTATATAGATTTGTATTTGTACTTCTCTACCATACATTAGGGTTTTACCTATATATATATATATATATATATATATATATATATATATATATATATATATATATATATATTAATTAGAATTTTCCTATACATGTTTAATTTTTATGTTTATTACCCGTACTTTGTGCTACAGGCTTTGGTGAGTAATAGATTACAATTTACTTTCCTTTACATTTATTTTTTGAATATGAAACATATGACCTAGCTACGGTTATTACATGGTGTTTTTGAACTAGATGTTTTTGAACCCTCTCTAGTGATGTCATTATGGTAAGAGATACCTTGGTTAGGTCTAGTAGATACATCATGGTCATGACCTTGAATGTCTAATATATCAATAATCAGAAGTAACCTAATATGTATGTAACCTAATATATTGTTATGAAAAATAAGATCAAATAATTTTTCCTATATCGACTATTTAATATAATCCATATGTGTCTCAAATTTTTATGTGTGTTGGTGCTTCGTTAAGTTCCAATAAATTTATATAACACATTAAATATAATACCAACATAGAGTGGGTTGGGTTTGTGGAAATCTTAATTAAGATAAAAAGCATCAAATCCAACTAACTCTAGAAAAATAGTGAAATATTGACTATATTAAAGTTTTGTATTATATTAAGCAATAATAGTAGTAATTTTTTAAGAAGATGCCCCAGACCTACCCCAAAATTATAGATGTATCCTAAAGTTGACTTGTGATTATTTAGATCACATACCCAATCACTATTTGTTTAGTCAACAACTATTGTCTTCTCACATGAAATGTAACTTAAAATTGTTGCTTTAACACCTAACTTTTACTTAATCCCATAGTTATTAGTATGTAAAGATACATTAGAATATGATTTTTACCTTAAAATTGGATTTTATGAAGGTCTTGGAAATAGCATGATACCAAATTCATATGAATCAAAATATCAGGATGTGTGTGAGTCGAGTACAAAAAAATACCAACTATCTATTAGAGAGTATGCCATAAATGAAATGAGAAAAAAACATGACTCTAGATTGGTAAGAATTTAGTGTGGATGTGTTGTATTTCATGTTGAAGCTGTTGAGTATGTCTTTAGCATACATAGATTGATTAACAAGAAATATTATTAAGATTGTAAAATAAAAAGACCAATGAGAAAATTCAACAAATCTAAATCATTCATCTCAAATTACATCACTATCAAAGTTTTAAAATTGTGAATAAACATTATGAAACTTCTTATGATTATTAGGTTATCAAGATAGAAGACCAAAATTTAGAGTTTCCCATATAATTTATTGGTGTATATACTATGGGGTTAAAGTGACCCAAGGTAAATCCATAGTTTATTAAGAACACGTTAATAATTTCATACAAGGTTTTATAATCTTGCTTCAAACCATATAAGTAATTTTTCAATCTTGACACAAAGCTTGAGTTATCACTACTTATGGACTTAGGAGGTTCAAACCTATAAATTAATCCTACAACTATCCATCTAGGAATGAAATTGTTACATCCATTTTAAATACTTAACATACTTGTGTTACAACCAAGGGGAGTATTGCCATAATTATTTTCATCTTGGTAGCTATAAAAAATGTTTCATGGTAATCAACAAATTTAATTTATGAAAAACATTTTTCTATAAGTTAGGGTTTCTATCTATCAATGAAACCATCTATTATATGCTTACTGAGGTACACCCACTTGCAACTCACTATTTATATTCCTTTTAGATGTGGAACCAAGTTTCAAGGTTTTTATTATTATATAAAATAAGTTCTTCCATAGTAACCTACCTTTCAAGATTCTTAGAATCTTGATGATAAGTTTTTGGATTTTGTGTCACTACTATCTATGCTAAATGAACAACATGATATGGATGTTATGATATCATTGTACTTACGTATCTTGGATTTTCTATAGGTTATTTTGGTTATGTAGTTTCTTTGTGAATATTTTTTAGCACTAGTGAAGGTTTTAATTTTCTACTTTATGGCTCATCATCTAAGTTGTAGTAAGTCTTAGAATGGAATTAATCTAAATTGTCTTTTTCTTCATAAGAGACCTCAAAAGTTGTGTATAAATTACAAAAGTTAGTGAAGGATATGTATAATATGTTGGCATGAAAGCCTAATATTTTTCATCAAACAACACATACCATATGTAAATCAATTTAGTGGTCCCTAAAATAAGAAGATGAATATGTTAGTAGCTAAAAAATATACAAGGAATGGCATTCCTTTCTATTGCTTTCCCTTTTTAATCTATAATTTGTGACCATGCATTTTTTTTTAAAAAAACATGGAAATTAGAAACATCTATCTTGACATTAGACCATTTTCTTCGGGAGTAATATTTTATACTCTAGAGTTGGGAATGCAATTTTGGATCTAGGTTATACATTAAATTTCCTCAACCCAATAACTAAAAGGAAATATTTAGAATGTACCATGTAATTGGCCATTTCCTTTAGTATCAGATTTTTGTGCTTAGCTTCACCATTTTTCTACGAGGTTTAGGGTACATTATGTTGAAGTTGAATGCATATATGTTCATAGAATTAAAGCATCTAATTGTAGAAAAACATTCTTCAATAAAAAATTTCTAAGACATTAAATTTTTAACTCTAATAGGTTTTCAACAAGGTATTTGAAAATTTTGATGTGCTTATATACTTTGATTTTATTTTCTATAAATTAGACTCAAGTTATATGAAATAAATAATCAATGAATGTAAGCACACATTCGTGTTTCTTAAAATAAAAATTAGGACAAGACATAATGTCACTATACACCAATTATAATCTATCACTTTTTGTTAAGGATTTTACCTTTGGGAATTACATCCTTACATTTTTTTGAAGTGTATAACTTGATAAAATACCATATTTGAAAGAGAAATGTGGTAAAACAATAACCATGTGGTGCTTATTGAGGTCCTATAATGAGAGATGGTTGGGAAAACAAAAACACTCATGTAAACTTTTAATCAAGTCATTATAAAGTGCAATCCTAAGTTGTGAAGGTTGAGCTAACATAATTTGTCAAATTTTTACAATCATGTTAGATGGTCAACTTTGCTAGTGGCTACAATAGTGGACTAATTTTTGTTTATTTTTATGACAATTCTGGTAGGCTTAAACTGAATAGTTTTTTTTCACATGAATATGTAATTTTATATATGGAGAGGAGGTTAAAAAATAAGTGTAAAACATGTGAAATAGAGTTTTAATACACCATTATTCATATCAACTACCCCTTCACCCTCAACAACTAGTGAAATAGAGTTTTCCACACAAAAATTAGTTGTGAATTATTATTCATGATTTTCAAATGGTGAGCCATCATTCACCATGTGGAGAGAGGCTACTGAATATAAAATCAATTGAAAAATAGGTGATCTTAATGTTGAAAAAAATGTTTATCCAACCTTCATAGGGTAAACTTTAATTTTTTTTCATCTCTACTTATAAGTATTTGATTTTATTTTAATAGTATTGTTGAACATGGCCTTGATTATTACACCAATCATAACACTCTTGTTTGATATTGTCATTTAATTTATATTTGTATTTATTTTTACTTTAGGAAGGATTATGTTGATCCAATGGATTGCCCCTAGCCTTGGGATTTACTTTTCATTTTTTTTTGGTAGGGCCCTTTCCTTTGCCAAATTTGGGTTTTGACTTTGTATTATCAACATTGAATACTAATTCCCATTTCTAAGTAACTTTAAATAATATATACTCAATAAAATTTAGTTTTTCATGTTCTCTCTAAATTTTCTCACATAATTGGTTAAAAATCAATTCCACATATGTAGGGATATCCCACAGAGTCTTGATGCTAGTAGTTTGAAATCAAAATTGAGTAAGAAAAACCCAATTTAGACAAAATATTCATAATGAGTTTTTCATCAATTTTGGTTTCACCTATCTCAATGATTAGAAGACTCAAGAACTTGAATTTAGTGATGAAGTCCTCAATATGATGATAGTTGTCTAGACTATGAGTAGATATATCATTTTATTGTTGGATTGGCCTCAACTTACTATGATTTCCAAAAATATTCTCTAAGTTAGTCAAAAATTTATAAGGTTCCATGATGCCTTCAAAATTAATCTTTAGATTAGGGGATATTTACTAACCAAGTATGCCTCTAGCTTCATCATAACAAATTTTGATGTAGAGTAGACCCTTTCTAAGGAATCAACTAGTAATATATCATTTATAACTAAAGTAGTTGGATATTGAGAGTGTTTTTTTTCATCTATCATGCCATCACATATACTTGAGTGGAAATATCCCAAAAAAATTTGTATGAAAAAAAATGATATTCTTTTCTAAAAATACAGGTTAAAAAAATTGTCTCCATAAAAAATTCATAATGGTAAAATTGGCCTATGGGCAAAAAAACTTTGTGATTTTTTCATTCACACAGAACTAGTCCATGACTTTGCCACATGGACCAAAATTTTTATGAGAATCCTTTTGTTAAAAAACAAAATGCCCTCTATTTTGACCTTTCATTGTTATTTTCTAATATTCAATCCAGACACAAGATATTGGAACTGAAGTTGAATACATAATATTCTAATAGTAAAAATCCACAAAATGTAGCCTAAATTATTTTATGAAATTTTAGGCTTAGGTGTGTTTGACTTATTCACTCTTTGTTATATGAATCTATAGTCGTCAATATTGAACATCACCAAAGGGGACCATTTATAGAGGTTTTCACTATCTTGAAAGTGCACTATCTCATCACTGAGGTACTTAAATATTAATTACTCGAGGTAATTTATTACTAAAGAATCATAAAATCAAACAACTAGGATACTTCATATTAGAAAAACAATTATAGGCACAATAGATGTACCATGAGGTACATGGAGGGAAAGATACATATATAGTCTTGTATGATGGCTTATGTATTGGGGATATAATTCTCACACCGTGGATTATTGATTACCACTTTTCCCAAAATGACATTTTCTGTGATTTTTACAACTACTAAAAAAAAATTCTAACCTATAATTTTCCTAACAAATAAAAGATATTCAGTGAATAGTACCCTACACCGTTCACCAATTTTTCATGATCCAATATTTAATAAGGGCAATGCGAGAGCAAAACATTAGGTATTTTAAGTAAGCTACTAAATATGGACTTAAAAATTAAAATTTAGAAAAGAAAAGAAAAACTACAAATCTAAAAACTAATAGAAATGCTCAATATGTATAAAAATAATAAACTATATATATGATCTTTGAGCTTGTATTAAAAACAAGGTGAAGCTTTTATATATATGATACCATATTAAATTAACATAGTTTTGATACCATATTAAATTATTAGATAGGCTCCATAATCGTTAACTTCAAGAAAAGAAACATCTACAACACCTACATAATAAATATATGAAAGCTCTAAATAAAACACACAAAAACATTCATCCAAGTAACATTGCTACATCTTTTGATTAAGATCACTAGCCTAATTCTATCAGTACAAGAATAACTATCAACCACAATATACCTCACCCACTAGCCTTCTATGTTCTTATATAGATAAGAGAGGAGGCTGCAGTTAAGGTTTTTAAGAGTAGTTAAAAAATGAATAGGACAAAAGAATTATTACCACAAGTTAATTATGTATTTATTTAATTGTCATTCTTCTCTGATAATAAGATATGGGTAAGTACACACCAATTATTTCCTATGCATGAATTATGAATAATACAATTTCATCTTAAAAACCATACGGTAGTGGATTAATAATTTAATACACTAAATTTTTTGAAGAATCTGCTTTCGAGGAATATGAGTCGACCACAAAGAGAACAAATGAAGAATAGCAGGAAGAGACTACCTGAGAAGGAGATGAGAAAGTGTAGCGTCCAAGGGTGGATGTTGAGTCTTATATGAGAAATGAATTATGTGATAATAATGCCTTATAGATTTCATGCAAACAATTATTTTGATTATTTGAGGAACACATAGAAGATTCAACTTTTAAGTTATATTCAAAATGCCTCAACCTAAAATAACCTACTACAAAATAAACTGAACATAATATAATAATTTATAAATCACCCTTATCTCATAATTTTTACTAGTATTAAATTAACCCATACTTTACTGATTACTTCAACAAGAAATTACAAAAATGTTATTGTATTACTAATAATACAACCTAGTAACTATTATCTCAACATAATTCTACTGAAGTGCTAAGCTTTCGGAAAATGTGATTTCCTGTTAATATCATATTCATAAACATAGTTAAAAAAATGATTGATTAACTTCTATTCCCTAAAAATACCATATACTTAAGCCCAGTCAAAATTCTACATTAAAAGTCTTCGGTAATTAATAATCAAGTATAGCAACACGGAATTTCTCCTAAGAATTTAATCGTACAATACCAACATTGTGTAAGCTACATTAATGTTGCAAAGGGCTGATCAACTTCGCAAATTTTTGGAGGAAAGAATTTTGTTACGAAAGAATTAATCAAATGATTTTGTAGCTTAGGTGTCATTTTAACTTATAAGAATGTTATTAGTCCCTGCCAATATAAGAGATTATAAGAATAAATTACCTAAATAATTTTTATGGTCTGACCAATATAAACCTTTGACAATTAGAACTTCTAAAGTTTGTTGGAGGAATGGTTGAATACTTCCAATGTACTAATCAATTTTGTAGATATGCCCGGCGATGGAGGATAGTGAACAGTAGGCATAATTGTCTTATCGATCTATACACAGGCAAAACGTTGTGAGTTGAAGGTGAGATAATTACATGTCCAAGTGAGCTGTGTGAGTCGAGATAGTTAGATTTGCATAGCGGTGAGACCAACGGTTTCATTAACAAACATAGTCCATAAAATTAAAATCAATAGAGTCAGATCTGATATAAGCATGATCAAGAACACAGATATGCAAGATGATGAGGTCGTGGATTAAACATATAAATTATTGCAATGCAAAAAGACAGTACTCAATGTATCTGGCAGACTTATAGAATGGAGTACAGAAGTGAAGTTGTGACATATATTCTCCTAGCCATCTATGATTGATGATGGTTTCCTTGACTAGAAAGCTCAATAAATTCTAAACAGATTTGTATGGAATCCGAAGTGAATATTAAAACGCACAGGGAGCAGAAGATGTCAATGTAAAAAATAACCAACGAATATATCATCTGTAGGGGTAACCAGAAAATTCCATTGGCTGTGCCCCATATAATCTCTTAAAAACACATTCCCGCGGTGATACTAGATGTTAATTCTAGTTTAAATTTGAACAGAGTTTATAAACCAAATAGAAAATACTCAGGAAAAATAATCAAACAATATATACACAAAATAATAATGATCTTCTTATGTATTTATTCAATCTGAGATATTACAAATATATAGGCTGAGAAAATCCTTAAAACAAGGAGTCTAACTTCATATTCTAAAACCATCCATCTCAAACACTATCTCCTGTAATCTCTCATACAAAGAATAGCTATGTGAGTTGTGACTACAACTCACTCACTATTATAATCTATTTTATTGTCACTCTATATTATTAATGAGTTGTATGACAACTCATAATATCATTACAAATATATTTAATATTATCTTATATAAATAATGTGAGCACTAATTATGATTTCTTGACATACATTCATTAGCACCTACCTAAGCGTAATTTTTTTTTTGATGGTTTGTATTACACTATTGGCCTAGGCCGACTCTATATCCTAATTGTTAAAATCATGCTACAGGTCTAGTTCAGTTTTAACCAACCTATATTGAGGCTTAACTTGTTTTTAACAAATAACAATATAGAGTCGATTGGGCCAACCCTATCAGCGAAACTTTTAGAAAGGTTTAGGATTATATTCATTGATATACACACACCATTTCTATCATTTAAATAGGAATATAAACAGAAGAATATTATATTGAGCATCTACTAATCCACCATTCTAATTAAAGACCATAGCTCAGGGTTTCAATATTTTCTTTGTAGATATCGATCTTGTCTTATGGATAAGGATTTCGGATGCATAATGAAGTTGTGTGCCATAGAGCTGACTTATTCTTGTTATCCTTACATACAACAACAACCTCTTGCAAAGCACCTTGGCCAAAGGAGAGCAGGTTCATCTTCAAAGGTAAGTATTTCGAACTTTGTTCTTCTTTTGTAAGAGTAAATAGATTTGCATTTGTACTTCTTTCTCATGCATTAGAGATTTATCTATACATAGTTTGTTTAGGATTATCCTATGCATGTTTAATTTTTATGTTTATTAACACCACTTTGTGCCACAAGCTTTGGTGATCAATAGATTAGACTTTACTTTTCTTTGCATTTACTTTGTGACTATCAAAACATAAGACCTAGATAGGGTTATTGCATGGTGTTGCTTAACTAGAGGTTTTAGAACCTTATCTAATGATGTTATTATGCTAAAATATCTCTTGGTTAGGTCTAATAGATCCATCTTGGTCATGACCCTGAATATCTAATGTATCAATAATTAGAGGGGTAAGTAAGATTTATCTTCTTTGAGGTACGATTTATTAATAGATTAGTGGCATTTCCATTTGTATACATTTTGGTGAACCTAATGTAAATCAAACCCTTACAAGTTTTCTTTCATGATTTTATTTTATTATTATATTATATAATTCTATTTTTATAGTATTATATCAAATTTGTCAGTATAGTTCTAATAGTCTTTATACATATTTAACACACAGTCACACCAAAATGATTATATCATATCTATGCAAGCCTTCTCCAAATATAAGTGACTAGATTTATCAAGTCGACATAGTCTTCTTCTTCAGTTCTAGATTTACATACATAGTTAAACCAATCAACTCATTCAAAATTCTCATATATAGCACGCAAATCTATAAACATAGTTGACCTAGTTGACTATGTTCATAACTTCTTTTCAACATGTAAGTTCTACAAACATTGTTGAGTCAATCAACTCTATTAGAAAAAAATTTAAATCAACATTTCAGCATCACAACAAAAAAAATTGCAATCTAAACATCTTCAAATCCGTTAATGTTCAATCTTACTCTATCTGTCATTTTAGTTCTTAATTTCCTATACTATTTTTCTCAATTTTGTAGTCTATAAAATTGAATCTCTATAACCAATTGGTTCAACTAGCTCAACACTATTTTGGAGACTATTTTTTATCTAGAAAATATAGTCGACTTATTTAATTATGTTCTTTTAGATCTTGTTTCTACAAAATAGTAGTGGCATAGTCAACTCTATTTTGTATTGTTTTCATATAGTGTTTTCCAAACTAATTGTGTACTTTCCACAATCAAGGAATTAACCTCTTCTTTCTAGTAATTAATTCACTAGTCCTTTCAGTTGCTTGTATTCTTAGATTAAAAAGCATAGATTAATTATGTGGTTTTTCAAATTAATGTTCTAGTCACACTATTTTTCTCTTTTATACACACATTCAAATCACCTTACATAGAAAAAATATTAAATATTTGTCTTCCCAAGGCCTATCTACTTGAATTTCATCACCAAGGGGGAAGTCAAATTGATTTTTTATACAAGTATAAATATATGGTTGTTTTTATATATTTTTAAAGCACTTGATAGAATTATTCTTGTGGAATTATGAAGTGAGAGGGTATAACCCAATACCAAGCCAATACTATTACCAATACAAATTTCATTCAACTTAAACTACTTGAAACATTACTTAGTTTGCTTTCTAGTTCTTCATTATAACCAACTTACAATTATTTTAAATTTAAATTTTATTATAACTTAACACCTAGGAATGACTAATTAGTTAGCATTTTCATTGTATTTGCTACTTACTCTTTGATCATTATATTTTTTATTGTAAAACTTGCATTAGCTAGTGTTGGTGTAGAGTTTGTGATGTGTGTCCCAATTATATAGCTCACATTGTCCTAATTATTTATGTGCTTAATTTGATTTGCCTCAATATTATCTTACAAAATCTTTCTCTATTTTCAGAACATTTTCATCCTTATTGACACAGTCTCTTACAAATTATTTAAAATATTTATTTGTATTACATCGTCAACCTCTCTGAATATAAGTCTTTATCTTCATATTTGACCCCCTATATAATTACTACACAATTCATCTATCTGGTTGTGTCTTATTATTTTTTTACATTGTCCTATTTTAGTAGTACACAATCAACCTACCTGACTATGTCCTCTTGTTCTCTACTATGTTCCCTAGTTTACATAACATAGTCAACTAGTCTGATTCTGTCTCTTATTTCTTGATTTTTATATTCATCACCCATTTCACCTCCTTTTCTCATCATGAAATTCATTTTTAAATATAATACAAAGATTAATCCAATAAACATGATTATTCTTACCCATCCTAATAGGATTCCCCAAAACCAACTCATGGCTTCCACTCCAAATAAAAGCAATGTTCACATTGTCACTCACTACTAATTATAGGACTCTTCCTCATTCATCCTTAATTAATAATCCTCTATTATTATTATAATATGAGTGTAAATTAGATTACACACCTAAAATACTCTTCTTTAATAAAAAATTTCCTTAACATAGAAGAAAGGAAGCCTCAAAACTCTAACATCTGATGATAGGTACTCAAGTAGAAGAACATGTTTCACCACCCTCCCTACTAACCTTCTCTTATGGATTTTTGGGAGACACTTTATTTACTTCTAAACCTTTCTATCTATTTTAAATCCTTTCCACATCATAACTTCTTATTTTATGATCTCTACAACTTCCATGCCTAGTATTTCCACTAACATGATAGGTTCAACCTCTAGTGGGCCTTTTCCAAAGACCTTCTTCCTTAACTATTCCACTAGTGCATATTTTACTACAAATTCTCATGATGATACTAATTATTATTTTTATTACAATTATAATAATTTCACTAGTACATCTTTTTCCACATATACTAAGCATGTTACTACTGCTTCCTTTTCTACCAAAGCTTCTCATGCCACTAGTGTGGTGCATGCTACAACTCATAGTACAACCCAAGCCACTAATGCCAATATTAGTGATATCAATATTTTTGAACACAACATGATGGTCCTTCACTTTGTTCTTGCTTATGATTTTGTATTGGACTTATGGTCCACTATTATGTATCTTATATCATTTGATTGTGTCAAATCTGGTTCCGCCAATTTATTTCAAATGGATATTTATATTATACAATATGTGTTTTATATGGTTTCATTTTATTTAATCTTTTATTATAGCTTGTTTTCATTATTTCCATGATTATTTTTCTTTTGGATGTCTTTGTCTTCTCTAAATATTTTTTGCTACCTTATACAAGTGTGATTTAGTGATAAAAACCTTACTCCCCTTAGTAATATTTCTTTACCATGTGATTAGTTATCAAATAAGACATCTCATTGTAATCCATTTTTACTTATATACTTTATATCTCACTTTATTCCTTTTTATCCCTTCACATACTAAACATACATATAGTTCAAACTTGAGACTACATACTAATTCATAGGTAAGCCTAAGTATTTAGTTAGTCATATCTTTATATACTTATCTTAATTTTACCAAAGTCTAAATCCCATTCATGTGTATCAATTTTATCACTCATGTTGGTTATTCCAAATCCATAAGGATGAGGAATTAAAAAATCCATCAAAAGTTAAAAGTCAAATCATTTAAACAAAATGCAATGATGTAAAAGGCAACATACAAATCTGAAGAGTCAAGTCACATTAAAAGATGTGAATCATAGCACATATCCTTTTTATAATCAAAGATCAAACTCCATGGTTTTCCTCATAATAGAGTTTAGGTCAATTGTGGTGTGGTAGGCTAGTATATTGAGAAAAGAGAATAATGTAATATTTCAGTGCTACTTATTTTCTCACATAAGTACCTAATATTCTTAGTATAATGATGGCTTTGTAAGAGGTATTGAGTAATGGGTAATGTTTTTTGGAAATTTAAATTAATTTTACGTTATTTTTTAAATAAACAACATAAGTAGATATTAGTATCTCACCTATTGACCTATACAACTTTATGTTTATTGTGAGCAGGTATCCTATGTATTTTGATGGTCAATGGACTCTTTGTGTCTCTCTTTTATACCCAGTATGCCTCATGTTTCCTAAGGTCATATCATAGATGCATATATCACGTTTTTTAATTTCCCCCTTAAATTACAAAATTCTTATTATTTATGCTTGATAAATATTATTTTTTTAGGTAATAATTCCCCCTAAGGTTTCTATTTATGACTTATAGTGTAAGACCATGGATAGGACCAAGCCTTCCTTATAAATTACCACATCGCAAGCATCTTTTTAGAACCTTTCCTAATGTTTTCTCTACTTCATTATTGTTTTCTTAGGGAGTTTAAGTGTGAGACCATGGATAGGACTAGACCTTTCTCACAAAATATTCTAATACCTAGTTTTTACTATAAAGAAGTCACAATAAAATTACATGAATTACATTTGAGATATGTAGTGTTCAATTATGAGTTACAAATCATTGACATGTTTTTCATCTTTATTTAGTATGTTTTATGTTTACTTCATTAATATTTAACTTTTATCTTTTTATTTTTTGATTGCATGTATGCTTATAACCATTTTATTAATATTTTTATACTTTTTAGCTTGAATTAGTCTGATTAATTTCATTTTGTTTTATGTTTATCTTTTTTTCAAACATTCCAATTTGATTTAGTATGATTGATTGAATTAATTGTTTTTTTATATACCATTGATTTTTCATGTGCCTTTCATTTTATTGAAATTTTTTTCATTATTTGCAATGTGATATAGTGTGATTTTTTTGGGTGCAAATCATTCCATGATTTGAAAACATTTATCTTTTTTTACCACCTTTGATTTATGATATTTAATCATCCTTTCTTTTTACACATTTCTTATCATGATATAGTGTGTATTATATTTTTTTTGATTAATAATACTTTTCTAAATTATTTTTGCCATTTTATTTTGGACCATGCATGTGTGTTATGCCCTTAACCTTTGGCATGTCTTAGGATATGTGTGGCTGACTTGTGGCTTACATACCATTTTTATATTCCTTTTATATTTTTCTATGTTCTTAGTTAGGTCTATCTATGGAATAACCATGGTTAAGTAGACTATATATAAGAGGTAGTGGTTATTCTTTGATAATCATGTTAAGTATTTTGCTCTCAGTACATTATTATGGAGGTTTCCCCCTCCAAGTGGTTTTGCTATATTATCCATTATTTTTTCCTGCTATCAATTATTGCTTTGTGATCTATCATATTCTCTTATTCTATGTGAACATCTAAGTAATTTCATTACAAGTGGTATTAGAGTTTTGATTTGGGTAAATTTTTGGATCTAGTGATGTGCAACTTATGTAAGGGGAAGGAGAAAATATATAACGTGCAATCCAGGAAGAATTTTTTTTTGTCAGTGCAGTATTGTTTAAAATATTTTTTACAAAAAAATAATTAAAAAAAATCTAAAATATTTTTTTGCCTTACATAATTGCAATCAATAGTTTCATCTCGATGAGATGATCACAATGGTATATTTTGTTAGTAAAATTTTTTGTGCCAAAATGTTTTACCTAGTACACATAGGTAATCATTGGATTCATCTTCACGAGGTGATCACAATGGTACCATCCCTTGGTACACATTTTTAGGGTAAAAACCATCCTAAAGTTTGTATATGGTTAATCCTTCTACATGAGGATGAAAAGGGGGGAAAAATCCTAAGACACTTGTCAATGAAATAAAACCTAGAACTTCAAATCCATTGATTTCTCAACTTTAGACTAACATAAAGGGCTTGGTGTAGTATGATGACTTTGCTAAAATTCAAACTAATGTTTTAGGGATGCATAGATAAATTAATGGGGTTCACAATATGAATCAAATCACTACTTCATTAGCTACTCTTTCATCTTAGTTGCAATTAAAAACCCTCCACTTCATCATTTGGGTCCTCCTCTCATCACTAACAACTCCAATACTGGTATGAAATGAATATTTTCCAAAGTGGACATGTGCTAATTTGAAGGTAAGAATCCACTGACTTGGATTACCCAACTTAAAAATTTATTTGATCTACATCAAACTCCTAGTTCTTAAAAGGTAATAGCGACATCTTTATATCTAGAACCTGAGCAGTTCATTTGATATCATTGGTTATGTGATCAAAATAAAAAGAATGGGTCTCTTGTTACATGGTATATTTTTATTGATGAGTTATTATCTCATTATCAAAATAATGTCTTTGAGAACTACTTTAACTAATTAGCCAAACTGTGGCAAATGGGAACTATGAAGGATTTTATTCATCTTTTTTAGAATCTATCCTTATAGGTGGAAGACATCACTAAGGAAAATTTAACTGATTTATTTTTGGGTGGTCTCAAAGATAGCATCCAATTAGAGGTGGAAATATTTAAACGTGCATCTGTATCAGAAGCTATCCCATAAGCACACATGGTAGAGGAAAAAGAGATGGTCAAACAAAAAAACTTCACTAATGGTCATGATCACACCTTTCTAACACCATCATATCCTCAAGAAACTAGACTAACACCTCAAAAAATTAAGGAGAAGTGAACCAAAGGATGTGTTATGGTTGCAATAGCAAAAGGATCAAAGAACACCATTGAATTGAAAAGAAATTATTTTACATCAAAGGTTCCAATGAGGATGAAAAATGTCTTGAAGAGGAATCTAAATATTCTTGACCTACTATTTCATGTCATGATGTTTCAAGTATTAGTACTCCCTAAACTCTTAAGGTGATATGTTTCCTAAAAGAATAGAAGGTCACTATTCTGATTGATTTTTGGAACACACTCACAATTTCATCAATAATAAGTTAGTTTCACTTAAAGTGTTTCATTTATGTAACTCCATATTTTTATGTCATGATTACAGATGGTGGTACTATCAATTACTCAAGAAAATTCCATAGTATTAAGTTGTCTATGAGAGAATACTTGTTGGATTCTCCTATGTTTATTATTCATATGGGGGGAGATGACATTGTTCTGGGAGTATAATGGCTCACCACTTTGGGCACTATTGAGATAATTTTTTAATAATTATTCATGCATTTTCCTTCTAAGGGAAGGACATTTGAGCTAAGGAGATTAAGGGCTAAACCTCCAAAACTTGTTTAGTCCAATCAAATGACAAAGATTCTCATAAATGGTGTTAAAATATTTTTATCTTACATATTTTCAATAGAAGTTCATCCAACTCAACCATTTACACCTCTTAATCTACAACAAGCGATTGATGCTCACTTAGTTATTTTTGGTGATATGTTGAAAGGACTTCTACTTAGCCACACACATGTTCATGTTATCAAACTTATTCCTAGTAGTACATCACCTAACATCAAAAAAATTTGGTATCCCTATGCCCAAAAAGGAGAAATTGAAAAAATGGTACAATAAATATTAGATGCATGAACCATTCACCATAACCAAAGCAAATATTCTTCACCAATTATCATGGTGTGAAATAAATATGACACTTAGAGGATGTGCCCTGACTATAGGGAACTCATAAAGTACACTATCAAAGATAAATTCCTATCATTGGTGATTTATTAGATGAACTAAATGGTCCTATTTATTTTATCAAGTTAGATCTACATTTTGGGTATCATCAAATCTAGATCTGTGATGAAGACATACCCAAAACTACTTTCAAGACTCATGAGGACCATTTATAATTTTTTTGGTTATGCCTTTTGGGCTAAAAAATGCATTGTCTACCTTTTAGAGTTTGGTGAATACTATTTTTAATCCATTTTTGATGAAAATGATTCTTGTATTTTTTTGATGATATCATCATTTAAATTAAAAATTAGGAAGATCATTTACACCATGTGAAATAGGTATGATCAATTTTAGACAACTTTAGTTGTATGCCAAACCTTCCAAATGTACTTTTACAGCTTATGAGGCTAAGCATTTGGGTGATTTGGTTTCACATATAGGAGTAAAAGTGGATCCTAAAAGAATCCAAGCAATGGTAGACTCATTGATCCTTAAGACACTCAAGTAACAAAGGGGATTTTTTGGCCTAACGGGTTGCTATAGTAGTTTAAAAAAAAGTTATGATAGCATATTAGTCCCACTCACATATTTGTTGAAGAAACACTCCTTTTTAATGTATTGATATAGCTACCAATGAATTTGAACAATTGAAATTGGTAATGTGCACCACTCCAGTGTTGGCTACTCTTGATTTTTTCAAGACTTTTATGGTTGAATGTGATGTATCTGGGTATGGAATGGGTGTTATATTCATGAAAGAAGGTAGACCACTTGCATTTAAAAGTTATCAACTAATGGGTAAAAATCAGCACAAACC
>JARHVA010001629.1:140000-207500 GCA_037957365.1 Torreya grandis
ACTAACACTTCCATCTCCTTACAGTAACGATGCTTCTATCTTTGATGAGGATGTGGTGGTCATTACTACCTCTATTTTAGTGCATATTATATATACATAATATTTTGAAACTTTTATTGATTACTGACACTTTGTATCTTGCAGGATTTCTCTTCCTTTTTTTGTAAACTAAGCATATACATGGTTGAGACTTGAGATCACCTGCTAGTTCATTATCAAGCATAAGTGTCCTAGTCAGTCTTTTATCTTTAGTTACTTAGCTTCCTTTAGCCTTAACCCTAAAACTCATTCATGTGTATTACTATCTCTCTCATGATTGGTAATTCCATATCCATATAGAGGAGGAAGATTAAAAAAGCATTAAAAATAAAGTTAAAATCCAAATCATTTAAACAAAAGGCAATGATATTAATAGGTAAAAATATTCTTAAAAGTCTAATCACACTAAAATATGTGATTCAAAGCACATCTCCTTCTTCTAGTGAAATCTCAAACTCCATAGTTGGCCTCATGGTAGAGCTGAGGTCATTTCAGATGTAACAGGCCAATAGATTAAAATAGGAGAATAAAAAAATATTTTAGTGCTACCTACTTTCTCATGTAAGTACCCAATCTTTGCAATAGACTGATAACTCTGTCAGGGGTCCTGAGGAGTAGGGAACACATTATGGGATGGTAGGTCCATTTTTATTTTATTTTACTAATTTACCTTCATGAATTGATCTTAGTAGCATCCCTATTTGCCTACAGAGTTTTATGTTTATAGCAAACATGTTTCCTTTATACATAGATGACCACTAGTCACTTAGTGTCTTCTCATGTTCTTGGTATGCCTCTTGCCTCCTAGGGTCTTCTCCTAGATGCCTAAGTCTTGATTTTTACAATCCCTTTTTTACTCCTTATATCCCTTATATTTCCTCTTTATATTTTTTATTTGGTGTACTGCTCACTCCCCTTGGAATTTCATTTGTGAATTGCTTTTTAATAGTACAAATAGGACTCGACCATCTTCACAAATTATCATTTTTACCTTCCTATTACCCACATCATTGATTACCTAATTTCCCTATCTATTTTACTTTAGTAGTATTCTCTTTGTCAAGTTACAATGTACGATTGTGGAAAGTACCCAACCCTCCTTTCAAAATTTTCCAATACCCAAGTCACCATCAAAATTACATCTATCAGTTTTGAGATAAGATTCGATCGATTGTGAAGTTACATGTCATTTTACATGCTTCCCATCTTGATATTTAGTATGTTTTAGGCTTATTTAATTTTTATTTCACATTTTCATCTTCTTATTTTCTAAGTACGTGTATAATTTCAACTATATCTTAAATTTTACAAGGTTCTTAGCTTGAATTAGTATGACCAAATTAAGACCAATCTTTTGTATTTTTTTTTCATACTTCCCAACATGATTTAGTATGATTGATTGAGTTAATTTATTTATTTTCATACCATTTGTGCCCTTTTACATGCATTCCATTTTATTACTTTGTTTGTCATACTTCCCAATGTGATATTTAGTATGATTTTACTTGTCATAATTTGGTGCAAAAATCTTTGACATTGGTTTAAAAACAATTTCATTTTTACCATCTTGTTTTGCTTTTTCTTGGATATTTATACTAAGTCATTTACTATTATTACACATTTCCCAAATTAAAATAGAGTCTAGTACATTTTATTGATTGATTATATTCTTTCCAAGTCCTTGTAGCCTATTTATTCTTAACCATGCATGTATTTTTCATAATGATAGAAAAAAAACCACGTCTCATATATTTCCTATAGCATATACAACAAAGCTAAATACATGTGATAGAAAGAAATATATCTTAAGAATCCACAACCTCAGCCATAATAAACAACTAGAATCAACCATGATGACAACATTCACATTCAAAAACAATATACCAAAATGATCAATATATATCTCATTATTTTGATTAAAAAATGCAACCATATACAATACCCTAGCTCTATAGTTGGGTCTCATCCTGTCTATCTCATGTCTTATCCACAATACATACTAAGGCCTTAGTTTGAATCGTCCAAATGGTATGATATAAGGAGGTTGTATGAGATATTAACCCTTTTACCCATACCTATAGGTGTGTTTCCTGCATTTGTGACTCTATTAGCTACATCCAAATCTCTGTCATCTATGCTACTGTAGCTAGATGTGTAGCTCTCTCATCTGCTATAGCCTACCATGCCTATAGATCCCTAACAAACATCAGTCATAGTGGATGCATCCTCTCTCTATGCACCCATATCTACCACGCTACATCTCTAGCTAATCTAAACTAACTCACCTAAGTTGGGGTAGATGGCACACTCATATTCTCTAGTGTTGTTGGTCATATGGCTGTAGAGTCTCATATAGGATGTCATGGAGTGATCTTTCTAGTCTTCCTATTTTATACCCATATGACCAATTTTTTATTAATTTTGACATTTAAAAATGCTTAAAATTCAAAATTACTAAAACTTCACTTATATCAATATAAATTTTTAAAACTAGTTTAAGATTCTTAAGTACATGCATGTAGTGCACCTACTACCGCCTCTGGAGCCTCTCCTTGTCGAGCATGTAGTCTCCTCACCATCCTAGCTTATTTTCTCTCTAGATCTATATTTCCTCTACTTCATAAGTGAAAATAAAAAATAGCTTGTATTTTCCCTTATTTTTGAATACCTATCAAAATGCAAATCTTTCAATTATTGTCATGTAGATTCTTTGTTTTACTTCTATCTTTAGTTTTAATGATTCTTTATACAAACCATAAAATGTGTTATATTCATCATGACCTAGAGATTATTTTCCACTATCATAGGCCTATTTTCCAAAATTTTAATTTTTGTCTATTTTTACACTAACTTACATAGGTTCATCTAGTATTTTCTATATTGGACACCTTCACATTTATTACATTCTAATTCTTTATCTATGACGCTAAGGAAAGTTAAATGTTGTATTTTTCAATTCATTCCTTTCATTTATCTTATTTTATACTTACTTCACTTTATTGATCATCATCATTGTGTGTTATCATATTTTATCTCTAAGAACCATCTTGTGTTGCACTTACATGACACATAATGAGATTCAAGTGGGGAATATGTATACACATAATATTTTTAAAAAAAATCTTTATTATTGACACTTTGTATCTTGAAAGAACCTATCAAGTATCAATCTCTTTGATTTCATGCCTTAAGGGGTGTATCGAGATAGAGGTGGGTAGACAATCAGTGATTCGTAAGTTTGTTGTTCCTTTTCATACTTTCCATAAACACACATGTATCCTACAACCATTTACCCTATGCTTATTCTTCTTAGTCCTACCTCCTCTAGTATTTTCTTCCTTTTCTTGCCTTAACATTTTTTTTACTATTAGTTGTACTAGGTCAACTGGGTCAACCTAGTATAGTTTAAGGGTATTATTTACTTTGTTAGCTTGTTAGCCCTTTGTCCACCCTAGTTTATATGTGGTAAATTATTGCCAAAAATACATTGGTTTGACTAGGTCAACCTCTTATAGTCAACATTCTTATAAAGATTTAGTGCAAGATCTAGCTATATATCCAAGTTCATTTCCCACCATTTCACAAGAAAAGAATTATTAGCAAAGAAGTGTGACAGAACATTTGCTTATTGACCATTTTACTTGAGGAATAAAGCTTAGGGATTCATACTTTCTTTGGAGATATGGATCTTTTCTCATGGAGAAGTTTTCTAGATTCTTAGGTAGGTTGTTTAGCCTAGAGTTGATTTATATTGGTTATCCTTACATACCACAATAATTTCTTCCAAATTATCTTGGCCAAGGGAGAGATTGAGGCTTGGTGGATTTGTTTTCAAAGGTAAGTATTCCTAACTTTATTTATTGTTTTTAAAAGTAGATAGATAATACATTTATAATCTTCTCTCCATGTATTTAGGATTCTTTATATATTGACATGAGTATATGTTTCTAATACATGTTTAGCTTAGTTTGTTTTATTTCCTATAACCTTCACTTTGTGCCACATGCTTTCGTGACCACTAGATTAGATTTTGATTTCTTTCTACTAGAATAGACTCAACATTTAAAACTTTAGGACTCCATTAGATTTGTTGTGAGATTGTGTTACACTACAAGCATTGGAACCCTTCCTTGCATGATATGTGGTGACAAAGTGGTAGAAATTATCGCCTAATCGGGTCTAGTGGATCCTCATATTGGTCATGATTTTATTTAATAAGTGCATCCCAATTAGATGTGTAGGTGTGATCTATCTTATCTGATCTTAGGATTTATTTATAGACATGATGAATTTTTTATTCTATACATATATTGTGCTCTTACATCCACATCTAGTACATCTCTTCTTATTGGATCTAATACCACTTATTTTCATGCTTGACCAACCCATGGTCTAGTATCTCAACTGGTACCCCTCTAGATCCTCTCCCTCTTAACTCTCTATCATGTCACACCCAATAAATATACACTTCTAGAGGTACCACTAGATGGGGGATTCCTTGCTATCCCAATATGCATGACACTAGATGAGGATCCACCCATGAAGTGTAGTGGCCCATGATGTACACCTGTGCCAACCATATTGCAATGGAAGAATAGTTAGGCCATATGGTAAATATGTGAGTGTAAGAATGCCACATATCTCCCTTTTTGTAATAACATATAATTATAGCATACAGGGCACATCCCACACTAGATGGTCATGTCTCTATCATAAGACCTAAGGTAACCTATCATTGTGCACATGGGAAAATCCAACAAATTGATGCATAAAGAACCTCTCATATATCCATATACTAATAAAAATCATAGGTCCCATGGTCTTTCACCCTTTAGATAACATCCCATACATATCGTGCATGAGTTGGACCTAGATGATAGGATCAAAATCCAAAAATTCTCCCTGATCTAATATGGACTAGATCAAGGCTATCACATATAATTGTACCTGATTTCTTGACTTATGACACAACACTCATGCTATAAAAATTCCTATCACTAACTTTTATATATTTGTAATGGATAAAATATAAACATCAAAGAATCTCAACCTAAACCTGAGATGGATCATATCTGAACATGTATCCCACTAGGCTAATGCTAATCTCTCATCCTTTTCTTTTGTCGTATCATTAATTATTTGTGTCCTTCCTATCATAAGTCCAAGTGATGATTGGATGTCCTCTAAATTAATCCCTAACTTAATGGTGTCCCCATCCACCTTTAGTTGAAAAGTGTTGATCAACCATTCCCATGCTCCTATGAACATGAAAATAAAATAAACACTCAAAGGGATACATCTCATCTCCAAGATGCCACCAAAACCTAAGGTGACTAGTAGAGCACTATCCATGTCATTTAAATGATCCAATAAATATGGTAGCCATATGCATCTAACAGGGGAAAATATCTCTGTCATTTCTATAAAATATCAAACAACAAAGGATATATCATATCTCCATGTCATAAATAATTAAAATACAATCTAAAAAATTTACAAATTAACATTCATCAGTTTATTTGTATTAGTTTCAAATTTTCTAATATTTTTATACACATTCAACGTATTTGATACTAAGTTAGCCCTATACAAATCCTGTTAAACATGATGGACCCATTTGATATTCAATCAATCTTTTCCTATAAGACTATACTAACTTGTCTGATACTAAATCAGACCTTTATTAGCTCTAACATACTACATAGACCATCTAGTATATAATCAACCCTCTTTAACAAACTATATGAACCATTTAATACCAACTACATTGGCCAAAAGGTACACAATTGAACATATTCTCATTTTCGACTACATTAGCCCACTACTACATAGTCGGCCACCTTTAAAAATACTACATCAGCCCAATGATATGAAGTTATCCACTTTTAGTGATAGTATATGAGCCCATTTTTATGTATTTGACCACCTTTAGTGAAACTACATCATCTCATTATTATGTGGTCAACGCCTTATTTTCTTCCTATGAACTGAGTCGACTAGGTCAATTCAATTCTTTCATTATGGTGACATTTTGATAATTTACCATAAATCCCTTAGGCATTTATTGGTGCAAATTATTCCTATGTAATACCCCATCATTCCCTTATTCTACCTAATAATTTCTTATATTTAGTTTGGGTGCCTAGAATTTTCCTACTAGCTAATTTTCAATATGTAGCTGAATTTCAAATAAAACTATTTTACCTATGTTTCACTCATTATGGCCTCTAGGCATCCTCCCCATATTAGATCTTGTCTCCTCACCATTGTTAATCTCTAGTCTTTTACTACGTCTCTTAGAGCTCAATTATCTCAAAATAGTGAAAATATCAATGATTATTTTTTTACCTTATTTATATTTACTATTCAACATTATTTACCTGTCAACTATTTACCACTGAATTTAATTTTTTACCCATATCTTTGTTTCTAATAGCCCTCTTTTCATACCATAAGATGTTATGGAATCCATAAATTGTAGAAAATCTTTTCACATATTACACGTATTTTTTTCCAAAAAGATCATTTTTTTCCAAAAAGATCATTTTTTTACTCTTTTCTTATAATTTCTATAGGTTCACCTAATGTTCACTACATTGGAAACCTTTAATATTTATTTCATTTCTTTTCTTATTTAAAAAACTAAGGTAAGTAAAAGTATGTAGTTTTGAACTCTATCCTTTCATTTATAGTACATATTTTTTATTGCAATTCATTTAGCTTTAGCATTTTGTGTTGTTATGTTCTTTTATTGAATCATCATCTCATCTTTCACCTACATGACATGTTATGATATTTGAGTTGGGAATATGTATACACACAACATTAAAAATTTATCAATTGCCGATGCTTTCTCTCTTGTAGGAGCTCATTAAGTCTTAGAGTCTTAATCTCTCTAAGTGCAAACCTTAAATGGTACACCAAGAAAGGGGTGGGTTGACCATTGGTGTTTCATAGAATGTTTATCCCCTATACCACCACTTGATATCTACACAACCTTCTCCTATGTACTTCCCTAAGCCTTTCCTCCTATCTTGCACACTCCTTCAAGCTTTTCACGACCTTAATTAACATCTAACTAAGTCTAAGACCTTTTTTATGGTTTATACTACATTAGCAGCCTAGGTCAACCATGTATCCTAATTTTTCAAATCATGTTATGGGTATAAGGTGACACTGGCCGACCTAAAACAATATCTAACTTATTTTTATAAAGTAATGATATAGAGTGAATTGGTCTAACCCTATTTGCTAATTTTTTTGAAATGTTTAGGGTTATATCTAGCTATATATACACATCCATTTCTATCATTTAAAGAGGAAAATAAGAAGAAGCATATTATTTTATGCATTTGATTATCCAACATTATACTTGAGGAACATAGTTTGAGGTTTCAATACTTACTTTGGAGATACAGATCTTATCTTATAGAGAAGTATTTTATATGCATAGATAATTTGTGTATCCTAGAGCTAAATTTGCATTATTATCCTTACATACCACAACAACATCTTCTTAATCACCTTGGCCAAGGGAGAGATTGAGGCTCGATGGGTTCATCTTCAAAGGTAAGTATTCCTAACTTTGTTCCTCATTTATAAGATTAGATAGATTTGTATTTGTACTTCTCTCCCATACATTAGGGTTTTACATATATATAGATTAAGTAGGATTATCCTATACATGTTTAATTTTTATGTTTATTACCCCTAATTTATTCCATAAGCTTTGGTGAGTAGTAGATTAGACTTTACTTTCCTTTACATTTACTTTGTGAATATGAAACATAGGACCTAGCTAGGGTTATTGCATGGTGTTTTTTGACTAGTCATTTTTGAACCCTATCTAGTGATGTTATTATGGTAAGAGATACCTTGGTTAGGTCTAGTAGATCCATCATGGTCATGACCTTGAATGTCTAATGTATCAACAATAAGAAGTGTAATTAGGATTTATCTTCTTCGATCTAAGATTGATTAATAGATTAATTATATTTCCCTTTGTATACAAAGGACATTTAAACTCAAGATTCACAGTAGATAGAAATGGAGTTTCATCTATATTATATTCATCCATGTTAATCCGTTCAATCAAATCAATAACATATTTAGATTATGCAATAGTGATCCTAGAGTTAGACTAAGAAATTTTAATCCCAAAAATATAATGCAACAAGCCAAGGTTAGTCATTGAGAGCCTATTAGGTAAAGTAGTTTTCACTTCCACAATGGAGGATATATAATTAAATATGATCAAAATGTCATCCACATAGAGAGACAAACTAAAACGTGAGTTACCCTACCATAAAATGTAAACATTAGGATAAAAATGGCATCTAGTGAACCCAACTGAAAGAAGAAAGGAGTCCATCTTGACATACAAATCTTGAAGAGATCATTTGATGCCATAGATACATTTTCAAAGTATATAAACTAAATAATAATATTACATAAAACCTTGTGTTTATCTCTCTCTCTCTATATATATATGTGTGTGTGTGTGTCTGTGTATGTGTGTGTATATATATATATATATATCTGTGTGTGTGTGTATATATATACATATATATATGTATGTATGTATGTATATATATATATATATATGTATATATATATATATGTATATGTATATATATATATATATGTATATGTATATATATATATATGTATGTATGTATGTATATATGTATATATGTATATGTATATATATATATATATATATATATGTATACATATATATGTATGTATATATATATATATATATATATATATATATATATGTATACATATATATGTATGTATATATATATATATATATATATATATATATATATATATATACATACATATATATATGTATACATATATATATACATATATATATATATACACATACATATAGATATATATATATATATACATACATATATATATATACATATACACATATACATATACACATATACATATAAAGATATACATATACACATATACATATACACATATACATATAAAGATATACATATACATATACACATATACATATATATACATATACACATATACATATACATATACATAACATGAGGTCACCATGAATAAAATAACTCTTTAGATCCATTTGATGAACATCCCATTAATTTATGTGGTAATGGAAACAGTGAGTCGGATTGTGTTCATATTGGAAATTGAAGTTGAAATATTAGTTTATTCAATGAAAAGTACATGATAAAAACCCTTTGTTACGAAACATGATTTGAATTTTTCTATGGACCCATCTTCTACATATTTGTTTCATAGAGCCATTTATTTAGAACATGTTTTCTTCCCCTAAGAAGAGGTACCACATCCCATGTTTTATTCCTAAGTAATGAAAAATACTCCTCTTTTCTATTATTATCCCACTTAGGAGTTCCAAATGCCTAAAAAAATGATTGTGGTTCATAAGAATATTGAATGAATACCTGTGGGAATTTTTGCTCTATTTTGAATGTGTTTGCTTGGTGTCTGATAGATATCTAACCTAATGGGTAACACTTTGTATTGTTTGTCTATCTCAAAGAGGAAAAAAATTAAAAAATTTAGGAGGAGATTCCTTATCCTATAATGAGTGTCTAGGAGAGGGAGTAGTTGAGTTACCATCACTAATATCATTATCACAACTAGAATAAGAATCTACATGATCAGGAAGCTGCACAGGTGGATCTGAATGATTAGAATTCTTATCAAATGCTAGTGTGTCCAAGGAAGATAAAGAATTTACAAGTGTGGAGTTTGAATGAACCTCTCAAAAAGCATTACTTCTCTCAATGAAAAACTCATGAGTGGTGGTATGGAGAAATATGTATCCCTTAACACCGTTAGGATATCCAATGAAGATGCAAGGTTAACTCTAACATTCCATTATCTTATGTTTATTATTAGGAATGTGGGCCATAATATAAGATGCAAACACTTGATAGTTATTTATTGTGGGTTTTTTATGGCTCCATACTTCAAAAGGAGTGACTACATTTAATGTCTTATGATTAACCTGGTTTTGGATATAACAAGTAAAGTGGAATTTCTCAATACAATGGTTGACATAATCACCACCATTGTCCATGCATAAAATATTGATGGATTTACTTGACTATTTTTCACAATATCCTTGAAGTCCTAAAAGTGATAAAATACCTTAGACTTATGAATAAGAAAATTTACCCAAGTATACCTTGGAAAATCATCAATGAAGGTAAGAATATCACTATGTATTAGCTCCAAAATATGTGTAGCCTTTCATGATTTTCCTCTATCATACTTCTCTTTAGGTAACTTACCACATATTAAACCATTGTAAATACTATCAGACTAATGGACATGAGGCAACCTTGAAACTATGTCATTGTTATTGAGTTTCTCAAGGTAGTAATAGTTTAGATGGTTGAATCTCTCACACCATAAACTAATCACCCCATCTATATGAGAGAAAGAATAAGTAGAGGATGGTTAGGAGTAAAATGCAAGAAAGTATTAAATTATGATTGGTGATATGTTTTCCCAACTAAAACTATATAATCATTATGCAATTTCATAATAAATAAAAAATCAGGTGTAAACTCAATTATATTACTTGAACTAATGTGAGTGATCTAATAAAAAAATAAGAGATTGGTTGAAAATGAGTGAGAACATAGAAAATATTGAAATGTCCCATCATTCACTTCAAAAGACCATATTCCACTAACTTTTATGGAATTATCATCACCAAACAAAATGGAAGCCATAGAGTAAGTCTCTAAGTATAAAAAAAGATTCTATGATGAAATTGTGTGGTGTGAGGCACTAGAATCAATAAGGGCCTTCCCTTACCCTTACAATCAATACTATATTTTAAATTAGAAGAATCATGTGCTAATGAAATCTATTTGACTAAATTAGGGAGATTGATGTTAGTTTTCTCAAGCATATTTATCGGTTGATCATTTTATTTCTTTATACATTTGGTGTCATCATGCTTAGTTTTATTACAATAGGCATATGTGAGCCTCCCTTTTTTGGATTTCCCACCTGAAGAGGATGTCTCAATTGATGCTTTGTAATTATTATTAGTTTGGTGACCATTTATTTTCTTTTGTTCCTTCTTGTTATATTTCTCTTTTTTATTATTTGAAGCCTTCTAATTATCATGAACTACAATAAAGGCATCTGATTTAGAGGACTTCAGTGTATCCATATGAATAAACTTGTATTTCTCCTTAAGTCAATTTATAAGTAAAATCATCCAAGGATGAAATGGCCTATATATCTCTAAGGACACATTTGGTGGCATGGAAGGTAAAAACAAAGAAAGAGTAGTATGAACCCAGTTTGGCAAGGATTTCAAGAATTAATTATTTATTATTTTTATCTATACTACATAGTTTTAACAAAAAACTTGGTGATTTAAATATGGTTAAAAAGTCATATATAATGTCAAAGTTTTATGTACTCAAACTAATGAATTCATTATTTAGCTTATAAGCCCTCATTACATATTGATTCTCAAATATTTTTTCCATTATAGTAAAAATATAATTAGGAGTATATATAAATTCAATACAAAATAACATGTAGATATCATCACATATATTAAACCACTTCACCTTCTCTACATTAGGGGTTTGATCTATTTTGATACCCATAGTGATTCAAATTAAAGATTTACTCAAGAAAATTTGTACTTTGGTTTTCCACTCATGATAGTTTAATGGTGTGAGAAGTAGAACTAGATTATGATCCATGGTTTAAAAAAGGGGGATTTTTAACAAATAGTGTGAAATAAACAAGGAAATTCAACCCCTATTGAACTTATCAAGGTTCAATTTTAGAAGGCCTAAGAATAGTACTAATGACTAGAGTTCATAAAAACTAGAACATAAAAAATAAGAGAACATAGAAAGGAGTTGACTGGTGAAAATTATGTGAGTTTGACAATCTTAGGAAACCCCACCTTGTAATAAACAAATTAGATTATAAAAAATTATAGGCCCAAATTTTCATAAAAAAGTTAAGCCCCCTTAGGTTAGTTATGGGCAAAGGATAAAATACCATATGACCAGTGGATAAGATATGGGATGACTAAGTAGAGATCAGTTTTAAGCACCTATTTGAATAGGGCTCAAATTTTGAATCATGTCTATGTAGGGATCGAGCTATAATGTTTATTCAGGTAAATATTGCATTTCAAGGGTTTCTAAGCATACCTCAGGTTCTGAGAGATGTTTGAACAAGGCTAAATGTCTTCCAAACCTTGTAGATATACCAAGTACAAAGGGAAGGGTTAGGATCCACATAATGTCCAAGCAAGGGTCAGAATATATGATATGTCTATGTAGGCATATAATTCTACCAATCCCTTAAATACCTAAAATATTTAGATCTGGTACAACAACAACAACAAAAAAAACCCCACCAAGTTGATTGAAAAACCCATAAAAACTTATAAATGGTTTCTCAGACAATTCCCTTATCATGCATATTCTAAGAATAGATCCCCAAACCCTCCAAATATACTGAAATTGATTGTCACAAGGATAGATCATGTTTAAAGTCATCCTTAGTATTTTATAACCTTTTGAATCTAATGTCACAGAACATTTTACAAGAAAAATAATAGCTAATATATGACTTATAAAAAATATCTTTTCACTTGTTATTTTTTTGATTCTAGGTCAATAAAGAACCCCAGAAGAAGAGAAAAATCTTATAAATGTGTTGGGTGAATATTTTGTCAATCAACTAACTGATGAGTAAAATATGTCTCTTCAACCACAACATAGGGAAATTGGTTGGCCAGATGTGCAAGTTTACTACCTCAAAAGGGGACAAATCTCTCCTCTCATCAAGGGGAGGTTCCTTGTAAATATGTAGGAGCTATATACTATATATAAGTAGAAAATAACACTCAGGGGTAGGATAAACCATCCATCTCTCTTTTATTAGAGATGATGTTCAAAAATCAAAGGAGAAATCCTAATGAAATGACAGAAGGCACTCCTCTTCTTTATAAGTGATGTTCAGCAGACAAAAGGAACCTTTCAGGTGGTGACAAGTAACTGTAATAGGGCGTAGTAACATAGTAGGATGAAATTTAGCACAAAGTCTCCACCTCAACTGCTAAAAAGTGAAATATGAAGGACAATGAGGGCACAAAGTCATCCAAAGGTCCTTTACATAGAAACAAAATATGAAGGATAATAAGGGCACAAAGTCATCTCAAGATCCTTTCCACAGGAATAGAAAGAAAACACAGTAAAGGCTATTGTCAAGGCACAAAGTCTCTCCACAGCTAGATTCAGGACACCTTCCCAATTACTTTCACTAATTCTATTTATTTAATTCAAATGGACAAAAAATGTATTAAGGAAATAGACATAAGAATAATTTCCCCAACAACCAAGTTATTCCAGCATAAAGTCTGAAAAGTTGCTTGTTTTCTTACTCAAATAACGAAATATGATCAACAATCTGAGCTCAAAGTCTCAGTAATGCCTTTCAATTTGGGCAGAGTTTTGTTTCTGATAACAAAGAGAGATCCCCTTAAACAATAAGAGAGAGTCCAATGTATAGGGCTTCAAGAAAGACTTGGGTTCTTTGTTTCACAAAAATGTGTTATGATGCATTCAATGCCTTTAATGCATTTTAAATTTTGTCCATGGGCTATGCTGGAATCAAGCATCAGTTCTAAATATGGGTTACTTGATGTGTTTCCTTATGTGTGCATAGTTGTTTGATCTACTTAATGTAGAAAAATAGGCCACGCCATTGAATGTTTTCACTCTTTGATGTCCACTTGGTGGACTGCTTTACCTTGTAGAAACATATCTCATGCACGCATATTTCTGATCCTTCTTCATCATTCCCCCTTTCCTAGCTATATTTTGCCCTTTTCTATGCGATATGAGCTCCCAAGATATCTCTTTGGCTGGTCACTAAATTCATTCATAGGGTCTGTGCTTAAGCCTACAAGGATCAACAACTATTTCATTGCCACAAATTTGATGTGTTCAAGTCCGTTATTGTTTGAAAGCCAATGGCTAATTAGTTTCCCTAAATTTTATAGCTACAGGCCCATAATCCTCCTTAATAATTCCTTTGTGTCTTTCCCACTGATCTCAACAAGTGACATGTGGTGTGTTCTACTATGAAATAGGTGAGGACATGTGGCAGCATCCGCTTAACTTATAAAGGCTTTAGATGTATTTTGAGAGTCTTGCAAAAGATGACACATGGCAGCTTCTGCTAAGTTCATAGAAACACTAAGAAACATTTGGGACTCTTTTGAATTCATGTGGATGATGACACGTGGCATGTTACACTCAAGTTTAGCCACTCGCCTGGTACCCACCACAGTCCTTACAAAACAAAAGGAAGAAACTACAGATGTTGACATGTGGTGACTTTCGTTGAGCTATAATAGAACATGTGGCATGTTCTGCAGCCTTTAAACTTATTAGAAGCTATGTTTTGAAAGATGACACTTGGCAGCTTCCACTGGTATTTTATAAGGGACACATGGTGGCTTCTACTGTAACTTTATGAGGGACACGTGGCATTTTCCACTACAATTTGAGGTTTGATCTTTCCTAGAGGAAACTTGCCTTTCAAGGTCTTGAGAAATGGTCCACTTTCCCTGGTGAAAGCCTCCCACAAGGATACCTACCCTTCGGGATCCTTTGGGTGGCCTTCGATCTTTTATTTCCTTGGTGGGTTTTTCCTTTTTCGGTAGACTTTTCCTTCAGAAAAAAAGTTTGAAGGAATTCTTTCAAACAATTTATTTGAAAGAAATATTCCTTCACTTTGGCCTCTGCTTTCCATCGAGCTTTCTTTTAGCAAGCTTTTGTCTTTGCTTCAGGATTATTTCTTCAGACAAAAGTTTGAAGGAAATGCCTTAATCATTTTGCCTTAGTTGATTTTCCATGTTCTTTTCCCAAAAGAGAATTGTGCTCTCCACAAGGACTATTCAAGCCTAGAAATATCCCTCAGAATTTTGCAATGGTCCATCTGCTTCTTGCCTACCTTCCACAAGGGCTATTTGTCTTTGTTTCACTTTTCTAAAAGAATTCTCTTTGTCTACTTTTGCTCATTGCCCTCTGTAAGGGCACTTTTTCCTTTGGCTTTGGGGCAATCCCTTGAACCTACCGATTGAACCAACTTTGGTTCAACTGTTCAATAGTTCAATCAATTCAATCTATTTATTTGACTAAGTCTTTTTATATCTCTTTAACCAAACACATTGAACCATATGGCCATTGAACCTATTGAGCCTATTAAACCATTGAACTCGTTGAACCTCTGAACCTTTGAACCAAAGTGGTTCAATGGTTCAACGGTTCAATGGTTCAAGCCTTCTTCTCTTTAATAAGTGTTTTAAAGTCATTGAACCTTGAAGTGGTTAAACTTTGAACCTTGAAAAATGTGCTTAACTCTTTTTGATGATGTTGAACCTTTGAACCCATTGAACCAAAATGGTTCAAGTTCAACTGTTCAATGGTTCAAATGCTACATAAAATCTTGTTGATAAACTCTTTTGGTTGAACCAAGGCATTAAACCAATCTTGAAAATGTCTAAGTGTTGGAAACTTGTTATTTTGATTGAACTCCCCTGTAGAATCCTTTGAACCTATTCAACCTACTGATTTCAAGCATGTTGAGTTCATAGAAACATATATGCAGAGTTCATAGATTTAAGCCTGCAGAGTCTGTAGAAATGAGTCCTTAAATTTAGGCCTGTAGAGTCTGTAAAACTTAGTTCACAGAAATGAGTCCTTAGATCTTAGCCTACAGAGTCTGTAGATTCAAGCCTATAGAGTCCATATAACTGAGTCCCTAGAAATTGAAAAAGCTTGAAAAATGAAGAATTTGAATGCCCAAAACAATATTTGAGAATGGGAGAGAGGATTTTGGTATGTTTGGACCAAAATAGTTCAAATGTTGTCCCAAAAATGAGTGATATTTTTGGGGGACAATAGTTGGCTCTAGTTGGGGAACTTCCTTTAGTTGAAATAGCTAAGGGGATTAGAAACTAGAAACTCTAGTGCCTTGAATTATGCCATTGGGCTATGGAGTCATGTTATCCAAAAATAAAGGTGAAAAAAACAAAAATGAAAACACAAAAATAAAACTAAAGACTATACAGATATACATATGCGCAAGCTGATCTTAGCTGATACTTCATGGATTGAAGTGCTTTAGATGCTGCCAATTGTAAGGCAGAGAGAAGAGCGTCCCATCTTGATATTTCAACAAGAAGCTGTTCTCACCATTAAACTAATGGATAATAAATGAGCCTCTCTAAAGGGAGTCAAACCTCCCATGCATCCCCTTTGGTTCTCTTCTCTTGTCCCACAATATGACTTGATCTCCAACCTAGAAATCATGGTATTTTTCCTTCTGGTCGAAGAGCTTCTTCACTAGACATTGATGGGCAGCAATTCAGTCCACGACCATAGTTCTCTGCTCATCCATCTCAATCAAGCACATGATCGTCTTGTCAATGGAGCTTTCATATGTCTGATCTTCAATTGACTTAGCCAATTTTAATGCTAGCAATTCTAAAGTGATTGGTATCTCAGCATTGATACCATAAAGAAGTTGGAAAGGCAACATACCAATTTCCCTTTTTGGTGTAATTTTATTTGCCCACAAAGCATCAACCAATGCTTTATGCCATGTCCTTTTGTTGTCATCCACTAACTTCTTGATGATAGTCATCAGATTCTTGCTACTTGATTTAGCTTGTCCATTTCCTTATGGAAAGTAATCAGAGGAGTGGGAGAGGGTGATCTCATAGTAAAAATAGAACTGAGTAATCTCATAAGAAGTGAAACAAGTTGCATTATCTATGACAATCTTGGTTGGGACCCCAAACCTAGAAATGATATTCTTTTCGAGGAAATTGTGCACTACTTCTGAAGTGGCATGCTTGGTTTGGATAGCTTCTACCCACTTGGTGAAGTAGTCAGTTGCTATAAGGACTTAATCATGTCTAGCACTTGAATATGGGTTTATAGCACCAATGAAATCAATTCCCCATTGCTGAAATGCCTCTTTTATCACCACTCACTTGAGAGCTAGGGTAGCTAACTTGGGTCTTCCAACAAACTGTTGACATAGTTCACATTTTCTTACCCACTTATATGCATCTTGGAAAAGAGTTGGCCAGTAATACATGGCTCATAGAATTTTATGAGTATTCACAAGAGCATAAAAAAGTTCTCCACAAGCTAGATTGTGGAAGGATTTCAAAAGTTGGCTTTGCTACTCCTTGTCCAGACAGTGAAACAACACTCCATCAAGGCTCCTCTTATACAGGCCATTGTCTCAAAGGACAAAATTGGCAGCTTTCAACTTGATAGTCCTCCTTTCTTTGTAAGATAAGTGAGCAAGACAATCAGCATAAGTAAGGAAATGAGCAATACTTGAATACCACTCATTCGTGGTAGAGACAAAGAGGATTGTTGGTGCGTCTTCCACCTCTACTTCTTCATGCTCTATTTCTTCTAGTTGGTTATCAGTGTCTTTTCCTCATACCAACTTTGTTGGCTTGATGACTAGATCAAACTCATAAATATTTACAATCCAATTGCCTCTTTTTGTCCCAGACTCCTACTAAGTTAGTATAGATTTGACCATGGTATCAAGAACCAAGGCAGTAGTGTGAGAATTCAAGATGTAGAAGTGAAAATGCTTGACTATCTTCACCACTACATAAGCATGCTTCTCCATGTTTAATTAATTCAGCTCATGACATTTGAGAGGGCAGCTCATGAAAGGAATGGGAGATTCCATACCTTCTTCATTCTATTAAACTAGAATTGTTGAAAGCGTGTGTTCAGAAGCATAACTGTATATGAAATCTTTGTTGTAGTCTAGATAAACCAGAATTGAGGTATGGGTAATGCTAGTCTTTATATCCTCAAATGCTGACTTGACTTCTTTAGTCTAGCTAAAGGTGGCCTTTCCCTTCATCATGTTCATAATGTGTCTAGTCTTCTCAGCAAACTCGAGGATGAACCTTCATAAGAAATTCACCTTTCTGAAGAAAGAGTGAATAGCAATCTTACTTGTAGGCAAGGTAAGTTCTTAGATAGACTTGACTCTGTCTGAGTCAATCTTTATGCCTCCTTTGGACACAGTGTGTCTGAGAAGTTTCCCTTTTATTACTCCAAAAACTAACTTCTTAGGGTTCAAGGAAATGCCATTCTGGTGGCAACACTCCAACACTTGTTGCAAGTGATGTATATGATCTAGACGATGCTTAGAAAAGATGGTCTAGTCATCAAGATAAACTATAATGAACTTACCCATCTCATCCTTGAAAGCAAGGTTCATTGCTCTCTGAAAGGTGGTGCTATTATTTATCAAGCAAAAATGCATCCTTCTATATGCAAACATGCCCCAAGGTGTGGTGAAGGCAGTCTTATGTTGGTCTGCTTCACTAACTTTAACTTGATTGTATCCTGAGAAGCCATCTAGCATTATAACATCTCTAAGTTGGTCACTGTCTAGAGCACTTGATCTATGATGGGCAAATGATAGCTATGCTTTAAAGATGACTGATTCAGATACCTGAAATCCACACAAATGTAAATTTTGCCATTCTTCTTCCTCATAGGGACTATGTTGGCAATCCATGTGGAATGATGGATTGGGAAAATTATCCTAGCATTCAACATTTTCTATATCTCAAACAGAATAGTCCCTAATATCTTTGGATTATATTACCGAGATTTCTGCTTTGTAAGGGACCGAATCACCCTTGAGAGGAATTTCATGTTGAATTTCCTTAAGACTGAGTGAATTTAAATCATCATCAGAGTACACCAAAACATCCATGTAATGATAAAGTAAATCAATAAATTTGAGTTTTTTTTCTGGAGTACAACACTTCCCAATGTTCACCATCTTGAGTTTTTCCTTGGTACCCAAATTTACTTGATCAAACCCCTAAGAAGAGTTTGAACCCATTTATTACTGTTTGATGAATCTATCATGCTTGTCAAATAGTTTCTCAAGAGAAACCAGTCCTTTGGGAATTTTATTCCCTTTTAGTTGCAAGAATTCTTCACCTACGTCGTGTTTTTGGAGCTTACTGCCTTGGAAGTGAAGATGTTTTAAGCTATCTTTTTGTTCCAAAAAGGTGATGATTTGATTGTCACCATTGAACACTTGCCAATGATTGGGATTATTAGGCACACTTGGTCAAAAGACCAATTCAATAGTGTACCTATTTATTTTGAAGTCTAGATGAAGAACTAAGAGGGTTGTTGAAATAGCTAGTGCATCAGCTTAGTCATTAAATTCCTTGGGTATGGTAGAGATGTTGAAATCATCAAAGCTTTCAATTTGATTCTAGACTAGATTGAGGTAATGGCATAATCTTTCATTTTTGGTTTGATATAGGTTCCTTACTTGACAAACCACCAATTCAACATCTCGTTTGGGATGAAGGATTTTAATGCCTTTATCTCGAGAAGCATTCAATCTAAGTAGTATAGATTCGTACTCAGCTGTGTTATTGGTATTGTTAAAATGTAACTTGTATGAAGGAAAAATATATCTTTGAGGAGATGTCAACACTATCCCAGCCCCTGAGCTAGTAGAAGAATTACTACCATAAAATTTTAAGATCCAAACATCATCAAAAACTGATATTTTCTTAGATTTCTCCTTGCTTGGAAGGGAAAATTTTTCTATGTTTGCATTGTGCTCTCTCACATCTTCTACTATTTCATCTAAACCAATTTTGAAACTATCATTTTTAGAGGTTTCATCAGCTAAAACTTGAGTATCCTTTATGGTCAAGAAATAATTACCCATGTCTGAAGATTTAAATAGAATTCAAGCTTCAAGGGTTGATGTCTGAGTGACAACATATTTTGATTCCTTTTTAGGAAGTAGCCTATGCATGATGCCTTTGATAGAGATCCTCACTTCAGATAGGTCCATGTTAGATTCTCCACCAACATCTTTATAGAACATTCACCTCTAGAAGAATGCCATAGGAGGCTGGAACATCAGCCACTAGGACTATCATCTTGATTCTTTTGTCTGGGAATGCTAAAAATGCAAATTAGGCATCTTTGATTTGTCCCAATAGAGGTACTTATTTGTTCTCCATGGAGAAACATCTCCCAAAGGTTTTGGTCAGCATGAGTTCAAGAGATTTTGCAACCTTAGCAGGCATGACATTGTCAGATGCATCTAAGTTTATGATGCAATTGCTCAGTTTGTGACCATTTATCAGTAGAGAAACATAGAAAGGCTCTATTTTCCCAGGGGCACCTGGAGGAGTAATGACAAGATTGTTTAGGATGGGCATGTTCCTTGGGGAATCATGAGTTACCTTTTTAACATCTTATCCTACAGAGATGGCTTTATTTTTCACACACTCCACCAACTTGTCCAACTGGTTGAGATTGGATTGCAAGAATTCAAATTTAGATATTTGAATTTTGGTCTTCTTGACATGGTTAATTATATCAAATGACTGAAATGGACTAGGAACAAAGGAAGGGAGTTCATCTTTCTTTTTTTAGGAGGTGGAGGACTAGTCTGTGAAATTGAAGTTGGAGATGGAGGAATGCTTGATGTACTTACCTTTTGATTACACACTGGGTCCTTTGGCTAGAAAGGTAAAGAAGTTCCTCATTTGGCAATTGAAATTGCAGTCTAAGAACTTTCTCCTATTTTTCTTTTATCAACTTGCTAGGCTGACTGGTTCTAGGACTGAGTGAATACAACATATGATCTATCAATTGCTACACGTTTACCTTTGGGTTCATCTTGGTAATTCAAGAAACTAATGTTGGAGTCGCTAGTTGACTCTTATTGATCTTTTTCAAGGAGATCAATGTCATTTTCTTTATTCAGTTCAGGCTGAAAAGAGAAATTAGATTCTATTTTGATATATCCAACTGTTGAATTGGTTTAGGATGCTTCAATGGCAAGTTTCCCCTATGGGGGAGGAAGATAATTTGGTTGTCTTTGATTTCTGGCAGCATTGCCTTGGTATGACTGATTGGGGAATGTCCTTCTTGGCATATCTTTGTACGAACGAGATAAAGATATCCCTTGTGCCATTTGCTTCCTGAGATCTAGCAACTCATTTGCAAGCTTCTGCACCATTAGATCAACGGTACTTATAGATGGATATTCAAAAGATGAAGAAGATTTACCTCTATTAGGATCTCTCCTTATCATCCTGCCAAGATAAGGTCACTTCCACCTCAGTGGCCAAATCCTGAGCTGTAGCAAGGTTTATTTGTCCAGTATGTCTCAGCAGAAAACTTACTTCAGGCAGTTAAGAGTTGATGAAGAAACATTTGAGATTCTTAGGTGTAGTCTGAGTAATTGCAAGAATCTTATTCCTCAGCTTGTCAAACTTGGCTATGAAATCCCTCATTATTTCATGAGGTTCCTTCTTCATTTATGTGAGTTGAGCTAGAAGGGCATGTGCATCTTTTACGGGCTTGAATCTAGCTTCAAACTTGGCTTTGAGGGTGTTCCAATTAGTCACAGTCTAGGCCTACAAATGATAAAACCAGTCTATAGGAGCACCTTGTAAGATTTCCATGAATAGCCTAATTGCTACATCCTCATACTCCACACCTATTATGCCATATGCTATGCTGAAGGCTGCAATATGTTCATCAGGATGAATCTTTCCATCACCATAAAACTTGGGAAATTTTTTCTTTGAACTGCATGGTAGCTCATGTAGAGGTAGAGTTAAATTGAGTGGGCCAAAAGAGTTACCCCAAAGACCTTGAACCGCCATAGTATGACTATGGAAAGGTGGAACAACAAATCTTAGAGGGGTAAGTATTGACAAAGCTTTATTAATAGCAAAAATGGAGGCTTTGCCTGGTAATAAAGACTTGACCTTAGTAGGAGGAAAGCTCCTGATTCATTGGAGGCAAGATGGTGAAGGAAACAGATCAAAATTACTTTGTTGTAGCAACTCAAATAAAGGGTCAACAGTACCTTTAGCCATTTCACTTCATGTATACCGTGGTTCTACCAGATTGTAGAACAAAAATGGGAAAGAGCTGGCACTGCTTCAGCTTGAAGCTTGAGGCTTCAAACTATACATTCTATTCCAATTGGCATGGAGGTGGAGGGATGTGGTAAGGCTATAATGATAATGGTTAAGATAAGGAATGGAGTCGTCAGAGTCTATAATGGATAAGGGTAGGGACTACTTCAATCTAAAACTTGAGGCTTCAAATTTCACTTAACATCCCCAGTAGTGTCATCAAAAATTGTTGGGTGAATATTTTATCAATCAGCTAACTGATGAGCAAAATAGGTATCCTCAACCATAGCATGGGGAAATTGGTTAGCCAGATGTGCAATTTTACTACATCAAAAGGGGACAAATCTCTCCTCTCATCAAGGGGAGGTTCCCTGTAAATATGCAGGAGCTATATATTATATATATAAGTAGAAAATAACACTCAGGGGTAGGATAAACCATCCATCTCTCTTTTTTTAGAGATGATGTTCACAAATCAAAGGAGAAATCTTAATGAAATGATAGAAGGCACTCCTCTTCTTTCAGAAGCATTGTTCAGCAGACAAAAGGAACCTTTTGGGTGGTGACAAGTAACTGTAATAGGGTGCAGTAAAACAACAGGATGAAATATAGCACAAAGTCTCCACCTCAACTACTAAAGAGTGAAATATGAATGACAATGAGGGCACAAAGTCATCCCAAGCTCCTTTACATAGAAACAAAATATGAAGGATAATGAGGGCACAAAGTCATCTCAAGATCCTTTACACAAGAATAGAAAGAAAACACACTAAAGGCAATTGTGGGGGCAAAAAGTCTCTCCATAGTTGGCTTCAGGACACATTCCTGATTAATTTCACTAGTTCTAATTATTTAATTAAAATTGACAAAAAATGTATTAAGGAAATAGACATAAGAACAATTTCCCCAACAACCAAGCTATTCTAGCACAAAGTCTGCAAAGTCACTTGTTTTTTTATTCAAATAATGAAATATGATCAATAATCTAAGCTCAAAGTCTCAGTAATGGCTTTTAATTTGGGTAGAGTTTTGTTTCTGATAACAGAGAGAGATCCCCTAAAACAATAAGAGAGATTCCTATATATAGTGCTCCAAGAAAGACTTGGGCACTTTGTTTCACAAAAAAGTGTTATGATGCATTCAATGCCTTTAATGCATTTCAAATTCTATCCATGGGCTATGCTGGAATCAAGCATCAGTTTTAAATATGAGCTGCTTGATGGGTTTCCTTATGTGTGCATAGATGTTTGCTCTACTCAATGCAAAAAAATAGGTTTTGCCATTGAATGTTCATGCTCTCCAATGTCCACCTGGTGGACTGCTTTACCTTCTAGAAATATATCTCATGCATGGATATTTCTAATCCTTCTTCACCGTTCCCCCTTTCCTGGCTATATTTTGCCCTTTTTTATGTGATCTGAGATCTTAGGCTATCTCTTTGGCCAGTCATTGAATTAGTTTACAGGGTCTATGCTTAAGCCTGCAAGAATCAATAACTGTTTCATTATTGCAAATTTGACATGTTCAGGTCTGTCATTGTTTGAAAGCCAACGGCTAATTGGTTGCCCTAAATTTGATGGCTATAGGCCCATCCTCCTCCTTAGTAATTCTTTCATGTCTTTCCTAGTGATCTCAACAAGTGACACATGACATGTTCCACTGTGAAACAAGTGAGGACATGTTGGAGCATCTGCTTAACTTATAGAAGCTTTAGATGTCTTTTGAGAGTCCTACAAAAGATGGCATATGGTAGCTTCTACTGAGTTTATAGAAACACTATACAAACATTTGGGACTCTTTTAGATTCACATGGATGATGAAACGTGGTGCATTCCACTCAAGTTTAGCCGCTCACCTGGGACCCACCACAGTCCTTACAAAATAAAAGGAATAAATTTCATATGTTGACACGTGGTGACTTCCACTAAGTTATAACAGAACACATGACACGTTCTACAACTTTTAAACTTATTATAAACTGTGTTTCAAAAGATGACACTTGGCAGCTTCTGCTGCAATTTTATAAGGGACATGTTGCAGCTTTCGCTGCAAATTTATGAGGGACACGTGGTGGCTTCTGCTACAATTTGAGGTTTGATCTTTTCTAGAGGGAACTTGCCTTTTAGGGTCTTTATAAATGGTCCACTTTCCTTGGTGACAGCCTCCCACAAGAGTACCTATCCTTTAGGATCTTTTAGGCAACCTTTGGGCTTTTATTTCCTTGGTAGTTTTTTCCTTTTTTGATAGACTTTTCCTTCACACAAAATGTCTGAAGGAATTCTTTCAGACAATTTGTCTTATTGAGTGAATATTTTATCAATCAGCTAACTGGTGACGAAAAGAGTTCCTATCACCATAGCATATAGAGATTGGTCATCCAATGTTGAAGGTTTACCACATCCAAAGGGGACAAATATCTCCTCTCATCAAGGGGAGGTTCCCTATTAAATATACAGAGGCTATATACTAAATATATAAGTAGAAAGTAAGACATAGGGGTGGGATAAACCATCCATCTCTCTTTTTTCAAAGATGATGCTAACAAATAGAGGAGAAATCCTAGGTGATTGGCGAAGATACTTCTCTTCTTTCAGAAGTAATATTCAGCCAAGAGCCAGATCCCTTCCTGGATAGTAGAAATCTTGATGAAATGATAGAAGGCACTTCTATTCTTTTAGAAGTTCTTATTCTTGTAAACAACATGAATCTTTCTAGTAAGTAACTGGTTACCAAAGGTGCAGAGTAACCAAAAGCCTGAAATGTAGCACAAAGTCGCCACCTCGATTGCCCAATAGTGAAATATGAAGAATAATGGGGGCACAAAGTCATCCCAAGGTCGTTTACATAGAAATAGAAAATAAACACACACTGAAGACAACTATGACAGCACAATGTCTGAAAGTAGTTGGCTTCAAGACACCTTCCTTATCACCTCCACTAGTCCTACTTGTTAAATCGAATAAATAAGAATGCTTTTAGAAGATAGACATAAGAACAATCTCCTATAGTAGCACAAACTATAACAACACAAATTCTACAAGTAACTTGCTTTCTCATTTAATCAAAGAAATATGAATTACAATCTGAGCTCAATGTCTCAGTAATGCCTTTCAATTCAGGCAGAGTTTCACTTCTGATAAGGGGAAGATGTCATTCAAATGATATAAGAGATTACATTATACAGAGGCTTGAGGGAGGCTTGGCACTTTGTCCCATAGAGTGACCCATTCGGCATATTCAATGCCTTGGACACATTCTTGGTCTTGTCAAGAAGGGCCATGTAGGAGTAGGGCGACTACCTTAATTGTGACACATTGATTCATCTCTAGTGCCTCCTCCCGAATCTGAGTCTCTAATTCCAGCACCTGCCTAGCTGTGCAACTGTCTATTATACCTTTATCTTAAAGGGGACAAGTAGGCTGCACTTTCAATGTTGGTAGGCCCCAAATATCTACCCAGTGAACTATTTCACCCATTGGAAATAACTCCTTCTAAGTTTCCCTCTTTGTCTCTTCCTCCTCTTGGGTTTGGCCGTAGGCTTCTTTGAATGCATTCAGGTCCGCGCCTTGAGTCTACTAGAATTAATAGACACTTAAATGCAATCAATTTGGTGTTCACGTGTCTTTCCTCTATTGAAGGTTAGCAACTAGCCAGTCGCTCCAAATTTGATGCCCATGGGCCTATTGGTCCTTTATTTCCTTCAAACAAAATGTCTAAAGGAATTTGTTTGAAAGAAATCCTTTCCTTAGCTTCATGTGTGCCTTTGCATTATGAGGTGCTCCATCCTTTGACATGTGGCACCTTCTACCACTTTAGACAAGTGATATGTGGCATCTTTTATTGAATCTTACTAGGGACACATGGCATCATCCACCTTCTTGGGCCTTTGTGACATCACATAAATGATTGAGGCTCAGTCGGGCTCTTATGGATAATGACATTTGTCAGCCTCTGCTGCTCTCTGCATGGGACACGTGGCACGGTCCACTGCTCTTAGAAAAACAAAGTAAAACCTTCCACAGTTGCCACTTATCACCCTATGTATAGTTCTAGCATAAGCTTTGTCAAAAGAGACCGTGTAACAGTCACATAGATGTAGACATGTGGCAGCCTCAACTTCATTTAGTCACTCACCCCCAGGCCCATCATGGTCTTTACTCAATATAGTGGAATGGAAGGAAGGAAATGTGGATGTTGACACATCATGGATTTTGACAAGCTTTAAAAAGGGACACATGGCAGCTTTTGCTACTTCTCAAGAATAAGGCATAATGGCTTGGCCAGTGACACTTGGCAGTATCTGCTTGACTCTTTCTTTTGTGCACATTTCTCTTCATTACTGAGGCCATCTTTGAACCTTTAAACCTGATGAATTAAAGTGATTTAACATTAAACGCATTGAACCAATGACCCAAAATGGTTCAAGGTTCAACGGTTCAACAGTTCAAGCTTTTGAGACTCGTTAAATGCTCAAGGCCGTGGAACCTTTGGAATGGTTGAACATTGAACTTTGTCAAATGCACCTAGCTCCTATTGAAGACATTGAACCTTTGAACTTGCTAATCCCTTTGCCAAAAAGCTTTGAAAAACTGAGGAATTTGAAAGCCCCCAAATAAATTTTGAGAAGTAGAAGAGAGGAATTTTGGCCCTACAGGTCCAAGAATAGCTCATATGTTGTTCCAAAAATGATTGACATTTTTGGGGACCAACAGCTGGCTCCAGTTGGGAAAATTCCTTTAGATGAAAACTTGGAACAATTGAGGGGAGTAGAAACTAAAATCTCTGGTGCCTTGAATTGTGCCATTGGGCTACGGAGTCATGCTACCCAAAAAGAAAGGCTCCAAAAAATGGAAATGAACAACACAAAGCAAAAATAGAAACTTTATAAATATACATATATATAGGTGAATTTATCTAATACTTTAAGAATTTAATTGCTTTAGACACTGATCATCGTGGGATAATGAAAGGGGGTGCCATCTTGATAAACCAGTAGGAAACCATTTTGTCCTCAAAAATGGTGATGTCCAGACAGAGCTCTCCACTAGGAAACCAATTTTCTATGTCTTCCACTTGGCATTTTCTTCTTCCTTCTCCATGGCAGGACGTGGTCTTCAAACTAAAAACCATAACTCCTTTTTATCCTTGTGAAGAGTACCTTTTGTTGACTTTAGAATACAATAGTATGGTCCACTAGCATAGCTTATTGTTTTGCTAGTCTAGTCTAGTGCATGCTTTGATTGTCAGCATCAGACCCCTAACAAACCATCAACTCAGCATCTCATTTGGTGTGAAGGAGTTTGATTTCTTTATCTTGAGTAGTTTTCAATCTGAGCAACAGAGATCCGCATCCAGCTGTGGAAGAATTACTGCCATCAGATTCCAGGATCCAAGCATCATCAGAAGCTGATCTTCTATTAGATTTCTCTTCATTAGAGATGGAAGATCCTTCATAATTTGTATTGCACCCTACTAATTATTCTAATGCCTAATTTAGATCAAATCTTGGATCGCTAGCTACAATACTTTCATCAATTGAGACATGAGCATCCTCTGTGGTCAAGAAGTAATTACCCCTGCCTGAAGGCTCAAATAGAATTTGAGCTACAGGGGCTAACATTTGGGTAACCACAAATTTTGCCTTAGACAGGTCCATACTTAGTTTTCCACCAATGTATAATTGCTCAAGATTTGCTTGTAATGGTTCAAACTCAGTCGTTTGAATTTCAATTTTCTTGACATGATCAATTATGTCAAATGACTAGAATGGACTTAGAAGAGAGGATGGGAGTTCATCCTTTTGGTTTCTGGGAGGGGGAGGACTGGTTTGCGAAGTTGGAGTAGAAGGTGTAGAGATGTTTGATGTACTAACCTTCTTGGAAATCACTGGGTCCTTTGACTGGAAAGGCAAAATTGGAATTGTAGGCTAAGTTCATTCCTTTGTTCTTTCTTTATCAGCTTGCTGGGTTGACCGATTCTTAGACCAGGTGAATGCTGCATATGATCCCTTGACTGCTTCACCTTCAGTTTTGGGTTCATCCTAGTGATTCAAGAAACCAATGTGGGAGTCGCTCGCTGATTCTTCTAGATCCTCACTGAAGAGATCAGTGTCATTTTCTTGCTCAAACTCAGGTTGGAAAGAGGAAACATGTTTTGTTTCCAAATATCCAAATACTGATTTGGTTGGAGGTGCTTCAAGGGCAAGGTTCCTCTATAGGGGAGGAAGATGATTTGGTTGCCCTTGACTTTTGGCAACATTGCCTTGATATGGCTGATTGGGAAATGTCCTCCTTGGCGCATCTCTATATAGAGGAGCAGAAGACATACCTTGTGCCATTTGCCTTTTCAAGGCTAACAATTCATATGCCATCTTTTGTACCATTGGGTCAATGGTGGCTGTGGGTGAGTATTCAGAAGATGAAGAGGGTTTACCTCTATTAGGATCTCTCCTTATCTTTCTTGCCAAGATAAGGTCATCTTCTATCTCAGTAGCCAAGTCTTGAGCAACCTTAAGGTCTATGTGTCTAGCCCATCTCAACAGAAAACTCACTTCAGGCAGCTGTGACTTGATGAAGAAACATTTGAGATTCTAAGGTGTCAGCTAGGTGACCATGGGAATCCTATGCCTCATCTTGTTGAACCTGGCAATAAAATACCTCATAGGCTCATGAGGTTCCTTCTAACATCTTTTGATCTGGGCAACAATTCAGGTGATGGGTCTACCACAATTGATGACAAAACTTTTGGGAGCCATAACTCTTGTACCGTAGCTCCAATTGACTCACTATTTGAACTGTTGGAAAGATAAGAATGAGGATAATGTGGTGAGATGTAATTAATCTCTTCTCAATATATTTTTACCCCCTAAAACTTAATGGAAGTGCCCCACATTTCAATTTTAGTAGTGTAGTCTAAAAATAGTAAATTTGTTAAAATAGTAATTCCTCAAATTCTATGTTGTTGTAAATAATGGAAGTCAAACCACTTAATCTCCCTTGATATTGGTGACCTTACACATCCTCCTCACACCTTCAAAACATGTATAAATGAAGATGTAACCCAAAATGAAAATTAGACATCTCTTCTTAGAGATAGGCATATGTTTGGGTCTACAAATTTGATCAATAAAACATCTCTTCTCAGAGATAGCATTATTTTAATTGTGTTGTTCTTGTTTCTTGAATTATATTTCAACCAAATCTTTTGAGTTTTTTATCATCTTTACCATGGTCGGCCAATTCACGATTATTATAACCCACAATCTCTAGAAATCCTCAAAGTATTTTAATTATTGATAACATATTCTAAACTTCCCTATTTTTTCCTTATTCATCCCTATTCATCATATAATTTAATGTAATTATTTTTTCAAAAGTCTTTGTTACTTTTGGACAAGTATGTAGATAGGTAGATAACGACACACTACAAACATGTCCATTATGGAGACTTGTCATGTGTGCTTTAACAATCATGTTTTCAAAATGACACACTTTCTAATTAATTTAAAATGCATGTCAATAAATATGATATTGGAACTATTATAAATATCTCCCTATAAAATCACATAAAGGTTCACACTTTAAAGGACCTAGTTCTCACTTAAAAAAGCATCTACATTTATGATTTCAAAAGAATATATTTTCTATGTAGGATATATATTTAAATTATGCTACATTTTTATAGTTCTTATCTAAGTACAACATTGTTTATTTTATGTTGATGGAATCCTTTTTCAAACATTCTAATCAAAATTTCTAGTTACATTCATATAATCTTTCATAAAAGGATACACATATTGGGCTAAGGCCCTTTGGGATAAGTAGGCAACACTTAGTAAAAATTGGTTTTCTAAGGATATATTAATTATTTTAACTTTCCCATTTTATTTTTTATCTTAGATCTTCATCCCATTTTAACCTATAAGGTTAGGTACACTGAGCAAATTCAAGAATAATTTGGTGACTTACATCCTCTTATTTTAGGATTTATGATAAGATAATATAGGAAATGAGCTATAGGTATGGGGATCCATTAGATAGCCTATCTGTAATATATCTCTAAGAGATGAAATGATACCAAAAAATGTTCAATACAAATTTTATTGCAATTTCTAAACTTATACACTTCTAGTATAACCAATTAAAATATATTGAATCTTAAATCCCTACTTTCCTTCACTTCACCATTTATAAAGAAAGCAAAAGATCACTTATTCACCAATAATTAAAAAAGGTGAAGGAGGGTAAGCAAGAAACAAACTATTTTGAATAAAGGGGCAACACAAATACTTCCAAGGCCAAAATATGTGTAGATATAGTTGCATCAATGTATTCTATGTTTCATGATGGCTCAAGCTTAAGTAACACAAGAAATTATTTTGGGGAGAAATGGAAAAGGCTTATTTATAAGACTCTTTTAATGAATAACCTAAAAATTGGTTTGTGTTTAATTACATAGAGATCCTTACAGACTTTAAGTAAAGTGAAAGGATGATTAAAATGTTTTTTGGGTGCAACTATGTACGCAGTTTTTGCTCGAAGTGTTTTGAATTACTCTATGTGATTCATGCTTAGGAATTACAAAAAAAACATAATTATAACTATAGAACCAACATAATTTTAATTATTTTCAAGGTTTTATGAATTTTTTAAAGTGAATAAAAGGAGTAAATACAAATAAACTTTTCATATGAAATGGTCCAAAAAGTGTCAACCAATGTCACACCTATGGTTTGTGTAAGGGGAGAGTGGATAAAAAAATTATATGCTATAAATTAAAGTGAAGAAAGGAATTTGATATAATTTTATAGGATGAGATATATAAGATAAATAAAAAGGATACATAATAAAAAAATGTTGGTTCAACTAACAATGGAGATAGTGCATACTGGGAAGCCCTACTACTTTAAGTGACAATGTTTTTTAACTTGTTAATGATCGATCTCCGTGCTAGGTTAAGACCTATCCCACCATACTAATTTCCAATTTTAGAGTGATTATCAATCTCTATTGACTCCCATAACTTTAATTTTTTAAAATGGTTTTCTACCACTAGAACCTACATGTTTCAATGCAAATATATCTGTTGGTTTTGTGGGAATGTTCTATTAGAGCTAATTTTTCCAACTTTTCTAGTCTGATGTCTATTACATGTTATTTGATCCTTGTTTGGATAGATCTACATGTTTTTGTAATGTAGGGAACGCCACAAGATCACTCTATTTTGTAAACTCAACTTCTTGATAAAGGTTCAATCTAGTCTTTGAATGATTTTAATAACTGCCTAAGTTTGTTCATGGGTACGAAGATGGTGGAGATGTTATGGCATTTTAAGATGCAATAAATTTTATTGGAAATCCATTTAGTGTATGGAAGAAAGGCTATTTGTTCTAATTTGGAGGCGGTAGTATTATGTTGTCTGGTATGCCCATCTCTAGCTTGTTTTAAAGCTCTCAAAATGTGCTTACCTTTGTACTAGTTTTTCTTAAAAACACCTATCAGATGGTTTATTTCTTGTTCTAGGTTAATGGCATGATAGGCCCTGAAAGCCCTAGTGTTAATTTTTTTTAATATTCCTGCCTTTTAGGTAGGGTGATGATGATAAGTATCATACAAATAAATGTATGTCTGTGTACTTTTATGATAAAATTTTTATGCAAAGGAAATATTTTATTTATAAGATGAGAGGACATCCAAAAAAGGTAAGTTTTATTTATGTTCAAGCTCATTTATGAATTAAATACTTGGAACTAAATTGTTGAGGTGAGTGTGGAAATCTTATAGGTAATCTCTACCATGTTTCCATCACATGTTGGTATCATCAACATATATTTCCCACCATTTAGGTTTCAAGTGAAAGGTGTGGAGATATCTCTCTTTAAATTTTACCATATATATGTTTTCTACAATTGGGGAGAGAGGGGAGCTCATCACCATCCCTTATATTTGTTCAAAAATGTCCCATTTGGAGAAAACAAAAGTGGATCTAAGACAAAGATCTATTAACTTAGTTATTTCTTCATCAATTCAAACCTGCACTATATCAATGAAATCCCCAATCAAAACTTTAGTGTAAAGGGATACAATGTCAAAACTCATCATTAATTCATTATCCTTAACTTTTTAATTTTTGATGAAGTTGACAAAGTCTATAGATTCCTAAATAAAGGAAAATATTTTCCCAACTAACTGTTTTAATTTTGAAGTTAAAAAAAGCTACAAGATTCTAGGTAGGAGAGTTACAAGTGTTAAAAATTGGCTTGAGAGGTGTGTTGGTTTTATGGATTTTTTGGACCCCATAGATTCTAGTGGTAACCTCTTTATTAGGAAGAATTATCCTCTTAATAACCTCTTCTAAGGAATATTCCTTAATGGTTTTTATCACCTGTTTAATTATTTTTACAACCGGGGTGCAAGTGAGTTTAAGGTAACTCCCACTATTGAATAGGTGATTTTCCATTTTTACATCATAGTCCATTCTATGCATGGCTACCATGGCATTACCTTTATATTTTTTGATAATGAAAATATTATGGTTACTATTTAAAGCTTTTAGATCAATCCATTCCATTTTGGTAATATTCCTTGCTTGACGTCAAGGATATCTCAATGAGATAACATAATCTTGCCTAAACTCCTCTGTAATGTCTAATGAAAAGTATTTTAACACTTTATCAATTTTGATAATAAATTCATCTATATTTTCTCTTATATAGCATATATTTCAATCAAAATCTTCTATGTTTGTCTTATATATCTCATCTTAAAAGTTTTTAACCTATACATTTTTTCACTTTAATTTATAGCATAAAATTTGTCCAATCCACTCTCCCCCTACACAAACCATAGGTGTGCCATTGGTTGACACTTTTTGGACTATTTATTTTCCAACGTTCATATGTATTTACTTCTTTTATTCCCATTCAATAGCTCATAAAACCTTGAAAATATTTAAAATGATGTTGGCTCTTTAGATCTAATTATTTTCTTGTCTAATTCCTAAAGATGAATCATGGACAGTGATTCAAAATGAATCAAGTAAAAAAAACATACATAATTTCACCTAGAAATCATCTTACTCATTCATATGGACTGTGAAAACATCAAAACTCTTAAAGTGAAAGGTGTTCAAGAACTGAACCAAAATAGGAGAAGTGAATCCTACTTAATGTTTAAACATTTTATAAAAACACAAATTACAGCCCTATAACATTACTGTTAGTCTACTAAATAAGAACTAAAGTCCAATAACTACAGGGCAACCAAACACATTTATAGATAAAATTAAGTTTTCTTTATTTAATTGATGTTTGTTTTCAAATAGAATCAACCCTTATAAAATAATAGGTATTAGTATATATAGAAGGCAGTGGTGGGTATTGCCTCTAATAAGCACTAGATTCCTCTATTGGGCATCATGGATTGAAATGGTAAAACATAATTATGTCATAAGATTCTTCATTCTAAAATAGAAAATACAAAACAAAAGTCCATGGCCCACTATGGAGCCCTGAGGAGAGGCTTGATGTGGACCACATCCTAATGATTATGGCAAGCTTCAATGAGATGTTAATTATAAATTGACAATGTTAAACCTATGAAAGTTGACAAAAGGCTCATGGAGGAGTGTCTTCATCAGATCTATTATGTGTAGGGAGTGTGGGTAACACATGCCCAATCTACCTCTGTGGTGTTATGAATGACTAAAAGATTAGCCACATGGTGTTTTACCAATGTCTTTGACCACTTAATAATTTTTTTAAATGAAAAATGTATTGTTGAAATGATTTTGGGGCCCCTTTTTTGTCTTTTAGAAATGTGATGAAGTCAAAACAAGTGTCTAAGTTATTCTTTTTAAGATTGTGACACTTGTCAATTTTCCACTCGATCAGGACATATAAACCTTACCTGTAGCCTATGGACCAAAATTGATCTATATGCCAAGTCATATTTAAAATGAAAGACATATCTTTATAGTTCTCTTCAGACCCACCTTCATGACATTAATTTTCATTATCCCATGTCTCCTTTATTTAAAACTAACAATTGGCTTATCTTCACTCTTCCATTGGGTTTGGACTCAAAACATTGCACTTCAAGGCCCCATTTAGTAGCGAGTGAGAAAGTTACCAAAACATGGCACGATATCACTCTTTTACATAGTTTTTTATCTTTAGAGCATTCACCTTTGGAATTTAGCTATGAATATGTGGGATGTAAACACGTGGCACAATCCCAATTAGTCTAAGGGATTTTGAGGTCTTTATTATATTTTGATATGTATTCATGCTAATTATGAATGGGATGCTGCCATGTGGATGGCCTTTATTTGTCTAGAGGGTTTTTGATACTTGAATAAATAACTAGTTTTTTATCTTCCTAACAAGCCACATGTGAGTGGGATAGTACAACATGCCACAAAATAAATTATCTACATGGTCACTTATCTTTAGACTATATACATATGTCATTAAGATCTAGATGAGTAAGATTTTGCCATGTAGATGGCCCTTACTTGTCTAGATACTCACCTATCTTCATAGTATGTGCTTACCCCTGTTATTCATAAATGAACCAAAAATCCTTGAGAGTTTTGCCTCTACAAAAATACTTTAGATGAGAAGGATGATACCACATGGATGATCCTCCTTTATTTGGATGCTTGTGGAATATTTGGACTTGGGATGGATACTATTAGTCACTGATGGGCAGGATTGCACTAATGCCTTGATCTCACTAATCTGAATACATGAGACTTGGGTATTTCACTATTTTACACTATAATAATGATATTAAGACATGTGTCTCAATATCATTAATTTATATTCTCGTAAGATTCATGCCTTTGCTATTTGAGTTAATAGAAGTGAGTAACTACGATTAAGATACATGGAACAATCCCATTTACTCAAGTTATCAGGTGAAAAATACATATAGCTTTTACTTCATCAGTTATGGAAAAGAGAGATGAAGAGACACATTGCAATTTTGTGAATGAAGACACACATCAGTTATTGAGAAGAGAGATGAAGACTTAGTTGTTTCAAAAATACTTTGTGAAAAAGTTGTGTCTCGGCATGTGAAACAAACATAGATCTTGGGACGTAACCATTAGAATTTAAAATTGGGGGTTAAGGGCTTACCCATTGAAATTTAAACATCGTTTATATACTTCACTTTGATGATTAAATTAAGTTTAAAAAAGGCATGTGATAATGGTCTATGTGAGGAAAATTTTAACAAAATGACTAAGTATGAAAATTAATTCCTATTGTATGGGGATCTTCCTAAGTTAGACCAAGTAAGATTTAGAAATGTTGCCTTACAAAGTTATAACAATCATGATAATAACGTACAACCTTTGTGAAAAAATGTTAGCTCAGTTAGTCCATAAACCCAAAATATAAATTTGATGAATCTTATAACACTCAATTCTATATAGATGTATATAATAAATTCAATATATATGTCCATTTAGACCTTTAGACTTAGGTATCAACCAAATTACTAGAGTAACTATGGGAACACTAAACCATCTTAGAATTAGATCAAGAATTCATTATGAATAAATAAGTTATACTTAAGATAATGAATTGTAGCTTAGAATTAAAATGATTCATTTCAAAACAAGACCTAAACATGCAATTTAATATTGAAGAGGATCATCATTTGAAAATTTGAAAATGGGACATGTTGGTCACAATAAATGGTGACTATTATGGGAAGACAGTGGTTGAGCATTTAAAATCCAGACTGTGGGCCTTCATTACTAAACTGTGAGATAAAAAACAAATGCTCCCTTTAGATCAACTTTAAGGAAGAGAGTTTTCACAATTATTATTCAAAAAATAACCTATTGGGACCTAATTCCTTCAAAGGGTCATTTTATGTAAAGAGTGATTTTGATGTTATTTTGAATCCACTAGGCAATCTTAGACATATCTTAGGTACTCAGAGTTCATTGTAAGGTAGCTTATTTATAAAATATGGCTAAGGTGTTGATTGTGGTGCCCTTTTGGGATATCATATGACCTTAGGGGAATACTTTGGGGGCCTAGAGAGATTCACACATGTGGGGAGTGCATTTTCCACAACTCCACCTTTTATGGAACCTTGCTCCACATGTGCATAGAATATTCCTATAATATTTCTAATTTTTATGTTCCCATATTTTATGGATTTGGTTATTAGTTCTCTATTTTCCATGTTGACTTCCCTATTCTATGGGAGTTGGTTATTCTTTGAAAATGTAATGACTTGTTTGTTTCAAGTAATTGGTTGAGATCACATGTAGAAAATGTGCTTTAATAGGTGGAGACTCTATCTTTGGCATGTTTCTTTTTGGGAGAGATTTTGAATGAGCTTGATGAGGTGGAATTGAGTTGTACTTAATGGATGATGCTTATCTTGGATAGGCATGGCACACCTTCTCTTCCTTTTATGGATTTTCCTTCCTTATATATATATAAGGTGTGGTGTGGCCTTTAAAGGTTGATGGTTTATTTGTATGGTGTGGCTTTCAGAATCATTGTCAAAGTGAAGATGTTTTTACAAAGTACATGTGTTTATTATAGTGTCTGTTTTAGTAGCTTGTGAGATACAACATTGTGCAAGTGCATGTCAAAGTGCAACATTTTCTATAGGATATATTTCTATCTCTATGTAATTTCATTGTAGTCTTGTGTTTTGACAACAGTTTATATTAAGAACTTTATTGGTAGATGTAGCCCACATTGGGTCAACCATATTAGATATATGTTGTGTGATTGATTCTTATTCTCTCTATTTTAATGCTTTCATGATATCTGTGAGCTAAGAAAAGTTTTCACGATGCATGCTATTGCATAAGTTAGATCTGATTTATAGTTATATGAAATATAGTTTAAAAGTTTTTTAATTCCTAATAATTGGTATCAAAGCCATTTTTTGTGTTTTGCTGAAGTGGTAAATCATAGGAAGGTTATTAACTTGAGTGGTATTTATGGGAGAAGAGATCAAAATTAGAGTTGAAAATTTTGATGGTAAGCATTTTGGTTTGTGGAAAATGTAGATGGAGGATTACCTATATCATAAATAGCTGCATCTCCCCTTGGAAGGGAAATTAGAATAACCTATAAATATGAGTGCTATAGATTGGTCATTACTTGATAGGAAGGCATTAGGATCCATACATTTATGCCTTACATCTTATATTGCATTTAATATTTATGATGAGAAAACTATAAAAGATCTCATGGATAAACTTGGAAAGTTATATGAGAAACCCTCTGCTTCTAATAAAAAATTTCTTATGAAAAGATTGTTTATCATGAAAATTTCTAAAAATGGTTCAATTGCTAATCACCTTAATGATTTTAATAATGTTGTAAGTATGATCACTTTATTTGGATTCAAGTTTTATGATGAAATTAGAGATTTGCTAATTTTATGTTCTTTTCCTAATAGTTGGGATAGTTTGGTTATGGTTGTGAGTAATGCAATCCCTACCAAGGGAAGCTTGAATTTTGAGGGTGTTGTATGTGTGATTATTAGTGAGGAGATGCAAAATAAAATCACTAGTGAATCTTTGTCAAGTAATAATTTATCTATTGGTACTATAGGGAGGCAAAATGATAAGAGCAAAGGCAATTGTGGAAAGTTAAAGGGTAGATCTAAGTCCAAATGTATACATAATATGATATGTTGACATTATGGGAAGAGTGGACATTCAAAGAATGATTTTTAGTCACTTTGGGATAAGAATTCCAACATAGAGAAAATGAATGAGGTAAATGTGACAACAGGTAAATCATGTCAGGATGCCTTAACTCTTTTTATGGATTTTTTTTTGAGTTTTGGGTATTAGATTCAAAGGCTTCTTTTCATGCCACCCCACATAGGCATTATTTTACTTATTATGTTCAAGAGAATCTAGGGCATGTTTGTCTTGGTGATGATGAACCATGTGAAATAGTAGGGAAGGGTTGTGTTCAGTTAAAATATAGAATGGGAATATATAGATCCTTAAGGATGTTAGGCACATTCCTATGTTGAGATGGAATTTGGTTTTAGTGGTGCAATTGTGTAGTGAGGGGTGTTCAATATTGTTTACTATAGGTTTTTTGAAAGTCACCGAAGGTGCTCTTTTGATTTTCAAAAGTAAGAAAGTCGTTACTTTATATTTGACTAGTAGTGTTAATTTTATTAATTTAGTTGCTATAGATGGAGATGCAACTATGTGGAATTTTATAGGCTTGATCATGTGAGCCATAAGGGCATGCATATCTTAAAAGATAAGTTGCCTGGATTAAATCATCTAGATCTAGACTCTTATGAGAATTGTGTGTATGAGAAATAGAAGTGGGTTAAGATTTTAAAGGTTGGACCCATAAATAAATAACACAAGTTAAATATGGTATACTTAGATGTATGGGGACCAGCTCAGGTATCTTTTATTAGTGGATCTAATTATTATGTCTCTTATATTGATGATCCAACTAGGAATGTTTGGATTTATTGCAATAAAAAGAAATATGATGTATTTAACATTTTTAAGAAGTGGAAATACTTGGTTGAAATGAAATAGGTCTCAAGTTGAAATGTCTCATATTAGATAATGGAGGTGAGTATTGTAGTAATGATTTATTTGATTAATGACCTAATAATGGAATCTATAGGCAAAGGATGATTCTCAGAACTCCACAACAAAATGGGTATCTAAAAAGATGAATAGAACAATAATGAAATGTGCTAGGAGCATGAGGTTACATGTAGCATTACCTTTACTATTTTGCGTTGAAACCATAAGCACGATAGTATATTTGACTAAGAAAGGACTTTCTATGCCTTTGGATCGAGGCATTCCTGAACAAGCTTGGTCTAGTAAGAATGTGTATTATTATTATTTTAGTCTTTGGATGTGAGGATTTTGCTCTTATTAAGAAAGAAGATAGGACCAAGCTAGAGGCTAAATTATAAAAATATACATTTATTGGTTATTGTGAGGATGACATTGGTTTCCATTTATGGAGCATTAAAGATAGGAAAATATTTTGATCTAGAGATGTAGTATTTAATGAAAAATTCATGCATAAGGATCAGTTGGAGGAACATGATTAAGAACACAAAGAGTACACAGTATTGGATGACATTATGGATTTCAAAGTTTTCAAGGATTTAGTTTAGGAACCTTCTACACAAGAACCCCAAATTCCATGGTAAGAAGATCTTCTAAGGTAAGAAGAGCACCTAAGTTTTTTTCTCCTTCTTTGAATTATTTGTTACTCACTGACAATGGAGAACCAAAGTGTTATGAAAAAGTAATGAAGGTAGATTCCAAGTTGAAGTGGGAGCAAGCCATGGATGAACAGAATATATCTATCATGGAGAACCAAATATGTGATTTGGTAAGGCTACCCAAGGGCAAGAGTACATTACCAAACAAATAGATCTTTAGAATAAAAGAAGAGGATGAAGGGATAAAAAGGTATAAGTCTAGGATGGCGGTCAAGGGGTTTGCACAAAAAATACGTATTAATTTTGATGTGATTTTCTATCTTTTTGTAAAAATGACTTCTATTAGGACTATTTTTGGTTTATTATAGTTGAGGATTTTCAATTAGAATAGTTAGATGTGAAAACTACTTTTCTTCATCGTGATTTGGATGAAGAGTTGTATATGAAGCAACCATAGGGTTATGAGGTCAAAGGGAAGGAGAACTATGTGTGCAGACTAAAGAAGAGTTTGTATGGCCTGAAACAAGCTCCATGACAATGGTACAAGAAATTTGATTTTTTTATCCTAGAACAAGAATATTAAATGTGTCATTCTAACCATTGTGTGTACATCAAACATTTTTATGAAGGTTTTATTATATTATTTTTTTATGTTGATGACATGTTAGTTTCAGGAAATAACATACAACATATTCATATACTTAAGAAACAACTTAGTGACTCCTTTTCCATAAAGGATTTGGGTGCTATTAATCAAATCCATCATGTGAGGATTTCTCATGACAAGAAGTAGAGGAAGTTGATCTTATCCCAATAAGAGTATGTGAAGAAATTATTTGAAATGTTTAGCATGTTGGACGCTAAATTTATTGGTACTACTTTGGTATGCCACATTAGATTATCAAAGGAGTAGTCTTGCAAGTAAAAAGCCACAAATCTAAGGATGTCCAAGGTACCTTATTCATCAATAGTTGGAAAATTCATGTATACCATGGTATGTACTAGGCCAAATATTGCCTAAGTAGTGGGAGTTGTGAGCAAGTACATGAGTGATCTATGTTATGAGCATTTACAAACAGTGAAATGGATTATTCAATATTTGAGAGGAACCATGGATTTTTCATTATGTTATGGTAAATTAGATACCTCTTTGCATGGTTATGTAGACTTAGATACAGTAGGGGATATTGATAGCAAGATAATTATGATAGGTTATATATTTACTATTGGAGATACAATGGTTAGTTAGATTTCTAGGATATAGAAGGTTATGGCTTTGTTAACCACAGAGGTAGAGTATGTTGCTACCACATAGGCTATCAAGGAGATGATTTGGTTATAGGAGTTATTTTGAGAGTTGGGGCATGAGTAGGAAGTTAGGAGACTACAAAGTGATAGTCAGAGTGTTACTCATTCAGAAAAGAACTCTAATTTCTACTCAAGAACAAAACACATTCAGTTACATTATCACTTCATCAGGATAGCCTTGGATGAAAAATTAATGAAGATAGAGAAGATTCATACTAGACAAAATCCTATTTCTATGATGACCATGGTGGTCACATTGGACAAGTTGAGACTATGTTCAGATTTGGTTGGCCTTAGTGGAGATGGAGCAGTGATATATTCTGTTTAAGAGAAACGGTCTCCAATGGGAGATTGTTGAGTGTGGATCCCTTTGGGGTTATCACATGACCTTAGAGGAATACTTTGGGGGCCTAGAGAGCTCCACAAATATGGAGTACATTTTCCCCCACACCCCCTTTTTTGAATTGTTGTTCCACATGTGAATGGAATATTCCTTGTATATTTCTATTTCATATGTTTCTATATTTTATGGAGTTGGTTATTAGTTGTATTTTTTCCATGTTGACTTCCCTATTATGTGGGAGTTGGTTTTCATTTTAAAAATGTAATTCCTTCCTTGTTTCAAGGAATTGGTTGCAATCACATGTTGAAAAATGTGCCTTCAAAGCTGGAGACTCTATCTTTGTCATGTTCCTTCTTGGGAGAAATTTTGAATGAGCTTGATGAGGTGGAACTAAGTTGTCCTTAGTGGATGATGTTTATCTTGGATATGCATGGTGAAATTTCTCCCTCTTTATTTAATATTCCTTTATTTTCTATATATACAGGGTGTGGTGTGGCCTTTAGAGGTTGATGGTTTATTTGTAGGGTATGGATTTAAGGATTAGAGTCAAAGTACATATATTTTTGTAAAGTGCAGGTGTTTATTCTAGGGTGTGGTTTGGTAGCTTGTGAGATACAACATTGTGTAGGTGCATGTGAAAGTGTAGCATTTTGTGCAGTAATTTTTATAGGAGATTTTTCTAACTTTGTGAGAGTTCATTATAGTTTTGTGTTTTGATTACTGTATATACTAAGAATTTTCTTGGTGGATGTAGCCCACATTGGGTGAACCACATTAGATCTGTATTGTATGATTGATTCTTATTCATTCTATTTTAATGCTTTCATTATATCTATGATTTGAAGAATGTTTTCATGATGCATGTCATTGCATAAGTTAGATCTGATTTATGGTTCTATTAAATTTGATTTAAAAGTGTTTTATTTCCTAACCTAAGGAAATGAAGGCTTGGGAATTTATCTACTACCATATAGGCATCTATAGCCTTGATAGAGATGCCTTTGCTCCCACTTTAGTGATTACTTCATTTTCATCCAGGATAGAAAGGCTAGGATGGAGGTTTCCATAAGCACACCTTTTTAGAAAGAGTTTTGCATTTATATGAGATTCAAACTTCTTTTCATTTTGACATTTATTTTGCTTAATCTAGGAGGCTTAAGGACCAATGGAGATAAGGTTTTGGAATGGTTTAATGAACTCTTTGCACTAATAAGGTCACTTTATTTCTTAGTTATTTGACTATGATTATAATGTTCCTTTTAATATTGTGATGACATTTGTTAAAATAGAGATATTATCAATACACTTGCTCAATTTAAATTAGTGACTCCTAATTATTTTACTATCTTAATAGAATTTCCTTTACTTATCACATTGTTCAATAATGGGTCTCACCTTCCACCTTCTAATGCTAAGATTGTGTTTTCAATTCCTTGTCAATTTTAAAGTGATCAAATTCAAGAACATGGGGACAAAAATTTAAATTGGACTCTATCTTATCAAAGCTAGCTTTGTTACTTCTCGACCTGAGTCATGGGAACAAGGTACACCATTGTAAAAATAGTAAGGGAAAACAAGGGGAAAATTAGAGGAATCCCTATTTCAAATAAATAGACATAAAATAATTAAAATTATGAATAATAAATAAATATCATAAAAGAATAGGAATAAACATAATTCTAAAGAAAATTAGTTAGGTCTAATATAATATCTACATCAGTAGCCTTAGTCCCTAGGGGATATTCTAAAATTGAATTCAAAGGGATAGTTGATAAGTAATACTTCAAGAAATGTCCATTCATAAGTAGTGGGAGGTCATTCCCTTCAAATCCATTGAATGGAAATGTGTTTTTCCCTAGGAACTCAAATATATGGTATGGGTCAATCTAAAGTGGGTTGAGTTTGGAGTGCTACCATAGCATCTCCTGTGTTTTCTCCCATAATAGGACCAAGTCTGATATTTGAAAGGAATTGATCTTCACACTTTTACTAAATAAATTTTCACTTATTATATATATATGATAAATTTATATATGGCCTCTTCTAGTGCTTCCTGGAATTGGACAATGTCCATTACCCTTGAGTTTATATTTTTCATATCTTCCATGCAATCTTGCATAAATTTTTAAGTCGGAAACTTAAAGGTGATTGGGAATATGGGCTCAAAACCATATACTATTAAAAAATTAAATATTTTGAGGTCTTTATTAAATATGGTGTGGTTATCCTAAAGAACATATTTCAACAGTGAATGACAATACATAGGCTTCTTTTCTATATACCTATTAATGGTGTCAATCAGGTTCTTGTGTATCAACTCAACCAAACGAATATATTATGGGTAATATTTTCATGAGAACCTCAAGTTAATACCATTTTCATAATCCTATTTAGCGAGCTCATTTTTATAAAATGTAGGTCCATTATCATAGACTAGAGCGGCTAGGGTGCCAAATCATGTTGTTATGTTTTCCTCAATGAATGTGATGACTTCTTTAGCTATGTTGTTATTGGTCAACACTATATTTTTCCATATTTTTAAATAATTAGTGGTTACAAGTATGAATTTATGGTCAATTCATGAGTTTGATTTGATGACTAAAATGAAGTCAAGTCCCCATTGAACAAAAGGATGTTATTCTATTATAGGTTGTAAAGGCATTACAACATGAACTTACTTCTTGGAGAAGGTCTAACACTGATGGTATAAACAAACATGGCCATGGAATCTATGAATATAATGGGATAATAATACCTAGATCATATATTTTTATACATATTTTTTGTCATTGAAGGATCATCACTACCTAATTCATTAGGTAAGTTAGTCATTGATTCCATAGCTTCTTCTTTTGATAAACATCCGAGATAGATGCATTTATAGTTATTCATATATATCACTTCATTATTTAATGGGTTACCATCAATCTAATAATTATTTTTGTATTTAATTGAATCTTGAAGGAGGATTTAAATGAAGGAAGGATTGGACATTTGGATCATACCATTCTTAATGAAACATTTCTAACTGGTATAATTTCACCATTGTGTCCTTGGGTTAATTTTAGCGATTAATTGGGTAAGACCTTAGCCTCAAAACAACTTGAAATATTTTATCTCAAGGTCATACTCTTGTATCTTAGCCATACATTAACATGTGAATTCTCCTATTTCATTCTACCCCAATATTAGCTTTACGGATAGGTTTATGATACTGGCATGCACCTTGTTACTGAGGAAGTAGTGCTTGAATATTTTCACAACCTTGACTAGGGTATAAACATGATTTTCCACGGTGGAATACTTCATGTCTACATCCTTCTATATTTTTATCATGAAATTAATTATGTGTTCATCTTCATCCAACTTTTAGGTGTTCACTACAATAATTTTATGTTCTAATGCAAAGTAATAGAGGTCAAAGTCATTCATATACTCTAGGATGATTAATACTAGTGCTTGCATGATGGATTAATTTATTTATTGGAAGGATTACCTAGTTATAGGAGTCTACTCTACCTTCGATTCTTGTTTCAACATCACATTCAAAGGTTTAATAATTTCTATAAAACCATATATTAAGTTACATACATATCTAGTTTTACCAAATAATGAATTGAATTCCTTTTTACTCTTAGGTAATGTATCTTTAAAATCACATTGGCACACCGAGTGTTGATATAAATACCTTCCCTTATGATGAAGTGACCAAGAGTCTTACCTTCAATAATACTAAATACACTCTTCTTTGGGTTAAGAAAATTAATATACCTTGTGCACCTTTCAAATATAGTCTAAATATGGTGAATATGATGAGACCTATGTTTCTAATATTAGTCATGTCATCCATGTAAATAAATTACATTTACATATCAGACCTTTGAAATTAAATTCCATGGCTATCTGAAGGTGGATCATATGTTAATAAGTCTAAGTGGAATTTCATTTTAACCAAAGGTAACCTACTTTGTTGTAAATGTCATCTTAGATTGGTCTTTTGGGTTTACTAGAACCTGATTATATCTTGAGATTCCTTTTAGGAAGGGCATCATATGAGATCCATTTATCATATGTATCACCTCATCTAAGGAAAGCAAAGGATACTTATCTTTGTTATAAGAATCATATTAGATTTCTAAAATCCACACACAGTAAAATTTCCCCACTATTTTTATGGATTGGCACTAATTTGGATACATAGGTAGAGTGAAAAATTGGGAAGATCATCCTAGTGAGTAGGAGTTTATAGATCTTTTTATGAATAAGTAGTTCAAGATTAGGTTCATAGGTCACTAACTCTATTTAAAGGGATTCTAGTTTTATTTGAGAGGGATAGTGTGGGTTTTTATCTTTGTTTTGAAGACCTTAAGGTATTTTCCATTTCACATAACATTGCCTAGCAAGGCATACAAAGTTGTAAACAATAGATATTTACTTAAAAATAAATCTATGTGCAAAGTGTGACATTGCTCTAGCATCAATCTTAGTTTTGACAATTATTATTTAAACAAAGAGTAGAAAAACCAATCATCCAAACAAACATTCATGAAATCATGAATAAAATCTTTGAATGTGTTTACAACTATATAAAATACAACATGTGAAATTTATAAATAAATGACATTACCTTGTATGAAAATTATCCACATTTAATAGTAAAGGTGGTATTAGCTTGATCCTCCTTGGTAATCAAAATATATTGATATCCACTAAAACCATCCATCCCAACCACATATTCAATAAATTCATTTTTAAAAATAATTAAAAATGGATCATTAACATGAGCTTTATTGAATGCACATTAGTCCCCAGACAACTGAATATATACTTTTTTATTTGGTTAAACAACCATGGGACTCACCCAATCTACCTTTTCAACTAGATAAATGATTTTAAATTCTTGGATTTGATAAAATTAAACCTTTAGTTTGATCTTCATATTAGGATTGATCCTATAAGGTCACTTTTTGATAGGGCACACACACACTTTTAGTTATATGTGCATTTCTCATAGAGATGGATCTAGACCTTATACCTCCAAAAAATTGATTAAAAACACATATTGATAATCCCTTAACAGATAAAAAGTCTTAAATATTTTCTCTTATACCTAGTAATCTCCTAATATTACAAGCTTAGGGGCTTAGTCCCAATATTTCTTTCAATCTTTTGCAAAGATTCTAAATATATGTTACATAATCCACTAGGAAAATTATCTTGCATTCACATTGTGCAATATTGATGTTGTGATGTCTTTTCTCTTCCACTTACTCTATGATTTGCACTAGCATGGGTTCATCTTCACATTGTGGCTCAAATAAACCATCTAAATCCAGGTTTTCATCATTGTCACTACCACTTAATTTTGTCGGATCATTGATTATTCTATTACATGGATGAATAATATTTTATTATTTTTGGTTGAATTTTTAATAGATCAATGTGATATCCAAGACTTCTGAAACGTCCTAATGGGATGATTATTTAACTACAGTCGTTAAATCTTCTACTTATCCATGACATAGAGAAAAATTATTTTTTTGCAAGGCATTATGTACTAGTAGATTATCATATTAAAACACAAAATTTTGAATGAAATCTTGCTAAAGTTATGCCCAATGTTTGGTCTCCCTTCTAAGATTTTGATGTATATACCAAACTATTGGTAGAGGTACAAGGGTGTGGCTGAATATGTGTACCTAATAATGTTGTTCTATTCCTTATGTGGTCCATATATCCACACACTGATGGATGTTTAATTATGGACATTAAACGTATTGAATGAAAGGCCATTATGAATTGACACTAGATATTAGCTAAAACCTTGCACATAATGTTTTTCATGATTATTCCCACTATATTTATGAGTTTCTATGTACTTTCTACCATGTCATAATGATTATTTTTAGCACATACCTTAGTGCATTGAATCATTAATAAAACTATAGTACAAGGTGTTTAGACCTCAATATGCATGGATTGAGATCCTTTATCATAAATTCTTGAGATATCTTGTGTTCTGTAGTGAACACCATTCATAGAAGTTACAAGTCATGATCTTTGTGAGACCAATTCAAGATGTGCTTATCTAAGTCACCACTAATAGAAGATGTATATTCCCAAGTAGATTGCCTTATAGAGTTGGTTCATTGTCATCTATCATAGTTACAATAGTATTAGACATGAAATCTACTTCATATTTTGCTATAGAGTGCACTAAATGAGAAACACAATATTCATTGTGAACCTACCTAAGTGGAGACTTTTTTATTATAGGTTTGAATGCTATTCATTGTTCTTATTACATAGTACATAGTTTCTAATTTTGACACTCTATAGGTCATACCCCATTATCCTTTCATCTATGCCCACTTTAAACCAAATATTATCCCCATAAACATAAGGAGAATATAGTTCTTTTGGGATGATATATGATTCATTATTAGAGTTATTTAGAGGTATAACCATTATTTTATCTTTTTTATGCACTTCTAGATAATTGCACATAGTGTTAATGGTCATTTGGGCATTATAGGGCCATTTCTTACTAATTAAGGTAGGGTAATGAATATTTTTTATTTTCATGTTGATGACCTCAAATTCCACTCATAATATGAGCTCATACACTTCAATTTCAACATATTCTAACCTACCAATGTGTTTGACTTTGGCATAATCTACCAAACATAATGTTACTAGACTGTAGCTTAGAGTTTGTCAACTGATGACTTCCCATGTTGATCGAGGAATAATATTGATTATGTTTCTAAAGTCAAATATTGCATTGTTATTCCATATCCAACTAACTCAATATCCATTCACAAATCCATGTTCTAAGACTTCTTGGTCTTAACATACCAAACTAAATTATTGGCCCTTATTTATCCTCACTTCACACACTCCATTAGATTATGTAGGAGGTTAGTGATATTATAGGATATATACTCATTGCATAGTGTACTAAGTAGTTTCATTAGATACTTTAAAGTAGCCACAACACCCTCTTGTCTCATTATCCTAATAAAAATTTCATACATTTTAGCATCAATAACTATGTTATCATCCTCAAAAGTTGGTTTCTATTGTATTTCCTATAATATTTACACAACTTGATACATTAAATTATTTTTTGTTGTATAATTAGGATATTTATCCCTCTAATTTTTTTTAATACCATGATCTTAAGGCATTTCTAAAGGAGTTAAGCCTTCTTCATCTCTCATTTGCCTTGTGATGGCTTGGAAAAATGCATTTTATTTTGGCTATGCATTGATCATATTTACATTACAAACTAGTTTTTACTTTATTTTTTTCTCCAAAATTGTGTAATCTTATACTTGATGTTGAACCTCAACCTTGTAGTATACATAATAAAATTGTCTTTGAGGATTGTTGGGGTAATTCCTTACATAATGATTATATGCACTGCATAGATAATATTCCATAAGGGGTTGAGCTTGTCAATTATAATTGTTGTGACCTCCTTGATATCTGACACAATATCCACCCCTATATCCTCCTCTACAACATCCTCTATTTTGTTGATACCCCCACCCTTATGATTTTTCTCTAGCATATCCTCCTTATTGATTCCTCTGCATATCATATCCCCCATTTTGGTGCTAAGGAAAACATAGAGTATAATTTTCCTACTATTTTTGAAGATTCATATTATTATAAGGTTTTTCATACTATCTATAATATTGGTATGAAGAAGATGATGTATCATTCCATCTTACTAGGCCTTGTAGTCGATACTATGGTCATGAAGGCATCTGATATTGAGGTGGTGAAAGCATCCATCCTAGAATACCTTGAGTCTCAATTGTCATTTCCATGTCTGGTACTAAAATGTTTTGCTTCGTAGTTAGTATTTACTAAGTTACAATTATGAAGATGTTCTTCATTATATCTTAATCTAATTCTTTCAAAACATAACACCTTGTCTCATCATTATTTTTAAATTTACAAAAAGAAATTACATGTGTGAATTTTGGATATATTGCTAGAGAATATGGCACTTAAATGTAAGATGTGAAAATACCCTACTTATTTTACAAATTTATATTTTAATTGATGCACATTCATTTCTATGATGTCCCTCTCAGACACATTCTATACACCATAATCCTAATTTAGGATTATCTTTTTTATGCTTCTCATTCCTCTTCTTCGTAAAATCATCTAACTTAACTTATAATATTTATCTCAATGATAGAATATCCAAATATTTTATCTTTTGTACTTGTGTGGCAATAAACCAAGTATCAGCCTTGGTGGGGAACTAGGATTGCACAGTAGAGAACATATTTTTTTCTTGTAGACCCTCTACGAACCAAAGAAACTTGTCTTTGTCTTCTAAAATTAAATCAATTTTGTTCATCGCATTGGAAAACTTATGATCATGTTGTCAAATCATTTCTACATATTTTTGTCAAAATTCCATTTGGTCTTGAATAACTTGACTGAAACATTTTTTACCTTAAATTATGATACTAACATATCTTTAACTTGTGTGAGATCTAGGGTATTTACATTTATTTTTGAAATGAACTATAAGGCACATCTTGCCAAATCCCCTACAAGTTCACACTTCTTCACATCATTTGATGTCACCCCTTTTACAATCCATTTCATTTCTCAAGTTACCAAGTATTATTTAGGGTCCACAAACCCATCATAAGGCATTAAATGCACAAACATACTTACATTAAGTGCCATAGATGATAGGTCATTACTTTTTACTATAGATGTTTGAATACTAACAACTACTATTGGTGGTGACTGCATACTTATTGTTCCATTGTTAGGCAACTGTGCAATGTTTACTAAGACTATAGGTTACTACACAATAATCCTTTTAGGAGTAAAAATAAATCTTGTTACCTTTATATTATTTATTTCCAGTGTCAGCTTGATTTCTTCACTCAACTATCCAAACTTATTGGTAAACGAATCAAACCAATATGAACTCACTTATCTCTCGATACTTTTTATACTTTCAATAGATAAAGTGGGCTTGGGGGATGCATAGCTTTGAAATTAATGACATTTATTTCCAAATTCTTCTAACTTTGAACTTGAACCTACAATATTACTACCTTCAATTTTAACATTTTCTTAAGAACTTTCTTTCTGGATAATAGTAAAAAAACCTTCCCTTAACTATGATCTACCTCTATTTCCTAACTATTTTACCTCTACATCAATACTTTTAACATCTTCTTCTTTAGACCTTTCTCATATTCTACATACCCATTTCTTTCATTAGTTTCCACATCTCTTAACAAACCCTCTTCTCTAACATCTTTTTCTTGTATTTCAGTATCCCTATCACATTATTCTCTACTCCTAGTCTTATTCACAATTAATTTTGCATATTTTGTCTTATTTCATGTTCTTTTCTATCATAATTACCTTTCTAGTCCTAGAATTTTCTTCTTGGTCTGAATCTTTTCACCTTCCATTTTATGGGGTTAGGTTGAGGTTCCTGTTAATCATCTATTCATCATTTACTTTATCCCACATGCACACCCTTGGAACCTGAAGTGACTAATAGATGTTGGTTGGTGTATGAACCATGGCATTTTGGACAACCAACATATTTATCAATAAATGTAATTACTGTAGAATTTTTCCTCTGAGTCCTTGGATAAATTCACCTTGCATAGTCTCAAAAGACACGTATCTTTGTACTATGAAATTTGTAATATAACCATCATTTATAATCTTTATCCAATAATATACTACATAGGACCAATCAGTATAAAGGTTACATAGTATTTTCAATTTTTCCTCAGTCCATACTATATGTTTCCTCAGTCCATACACAACTAACAATCCAGGCAATGTTCACCATGAAATTTCATAGAATTCACCATATAGATACTCTTGGATAATCCCATCTATAATGTTTTTGACTCTCTATGTTTCTTATTCTATAAAATTATGGATTCCCTCATCTAACCATCTTTCCACATCTCTTTGCCTTGACCATTATTACAAAATATTTAAACCAAATAGGTACCATGCTCACTACACAATTATTAGCAAAGGTTCATGAAAATACTATAGGATATACTAATTATATGGATAACATGTGTAGTGGAGATTACCAAAAGGTATAGAAGAGAGTACAATATTACCTACCATCTATGCTAGAAAAAGATGCAACCTAAAGTAAGAAAGAAATAGATGATACATAAGATGAAACATAAGCAAAACAACATTTGATAAAATATTAAAGTAAAATAGAATACTCACTACACATTAAACATATATAGAATATTATTAGGGAAAAAATAAAACAATGATTCTATTAATCTCTGTCAACACATCGGAACCATATTATATTGGAACAAATGTGTTTTATATAGATTCTTACAATCTATTGTCTCTTTGCATTCCATCCTTTTGAGATACAAAATGAAAGACTCTTTGCATTCTTCTATTTCCCGATAAGGCTTACAAGGCTGAATACATACAAAATTTATATAAAATCATATACTTTACACATGTGTCCTTCTATTATACCTCATGGTTTTATCATGCTCCATTCTTCATCCAACATGTGGTAATTTCCCCTAATAGCCATGTTTCTCAGGAGAATCATGTATTGATTCTTTCTATTAATATTGGGACATTCTTCGATAATGTCCCTACCATGTAGAGGTGGTGTAGTCCTCTTGGAAATAGTGATAGTTTTACATGGGAGGAGAATGGGGATATCACACCAATGATCACTTTTATGTAATTGCTTTGTGGCACTTGGATACGAGTATAAATTATAAGATGAATAGGTTTGGTTGCATAGGGAATATTATTCTCTTTGAATATACTCTCATGTAATGTTCAAGGTGCTAAAAATTAATATCATAAATTATCTATGTTCATTTATTTTCAATGGCTCATCCATTTGGATTTTATTTATTTGCAAGAAGTTAATATTTTATGGTTTATAATAAATAACTCTTTGAGAATTATATGGCCTAATGCATTACACTTTTCCACTTATCACGAGGATGGAGATGGTAGAACTAGTATTTTTTTTCCCCAAATTTTTCTTGATTAATTATTGCATTAGGATAAGACCCATCACATTGGGTTATTTGGGTTATGTTTGATATAAATGAAAATTATTTAAGATTATAATTGTTTATCATTTTAATGATGACATTGATGGAATGATGCTATGTAAATGGATCATCAATAATGTGCCTTTGTATATCTAGTAAATTTGTGGTGAATATAAAATGAATGATAATTTTGATGAGAAATTTGGCACCATCCCTATGTACCAATGCATGGGGAAATATGAATCTTGGTATTTTTTAAAAAAAACATTGGGCCAAAGTGGAACCATCTTATCAATGATGTTCATTGATTTAAAAAAAAATGGTGCACTTGATCTAATTTTTGAGATGGCATTGATTGGGTTCTTAAATGGATGATTACATCATTATTGTTGAGAAACATATTATCTCCTTCTCCATTTTAAATTGAATTAATTTCACATTCACCTAAATTTTTTACAACCACTTTAACTTAAAATTTAATCTAACTATAGTCCCATGACCCATAGAAAAGAATGTGAAGGTGGCCTTCATAGATTCCCTCATAATCAAATTATTTATGAATAGGTCACTACTCAGCCATGAGGACAGAAATTAAATCATCTATAATGTGTGAAAATTGGTGCATGTCCACCATATTGAGTGGAGGAATGACATAATGAGTTGCAACATCACCTTTTTCTCTCACTAAAAGTAATTTCTACAAGTTTAGAAGTGGATTAGTAGTAGTATTTTAAAGGAATAATAGATAGTCTCTTCTTTCTTTGATAAAAGCTACTTTGATTCTTAATTAAAAACACTGTTTGCTTCTCTCAAGTATTATATTTGAGTCTATGAATGCCATTTTATTATATTTTCTCAAATTAGTGCTCGATCATATTAGCATAAGATTGATTAAGAGGCCTTTAAATTGATAATTCATGTCCCTTAGAGCCAAAAAATCCAAAGAGAAAACTAAATCCATCAAAATAGCTCATATTTAACTCACAAATTTGATAGTTATTTCATTAGATTTATTGAAATTCTATAATATTTATCTCCAAACCCAAAATTTTATAAAATAGAGATCACAAGCTTTGCAAGAGTGTTTAAACCTAGTGCCTTTTGAGTTGGATGCTTCATCTCAAAAAAATTGTAATGCTCCTATTTAAATTGAATATTTTTTATTTCTTTACAATGTATGGCCAATGATAAGGGATTCAAGTGATTTAATTTCTTGTTTATTTTACAAATCCACTTGCAAAATCGTGAGACTTGATTTCCTTCAGGTTTACAAAGAATCTTTACACACCAAATATTTAATGGATATCATCAATAATGCTAACATAAAATAATTTCTAAATTTGGAGACCCTTATATTATTACCAATTAGAACCCAATTAGTTTAATTGAATGTTTCCTATAAAAACATTGATAAAGCCTTGATTCTTCTCCTTCTCCAAATCCTCCCCATGATCACCAAATTAGAGAAAACATGGTTTATTAATAGTTAAATTTTTATTGATAACATAATCAAAGTATGGGAAGAAATGGAATGGGCTCATATTTACTAATAGAGGAACATATCTTTAAAAGTTTACTTCAAAAAGGTGTGTGATCAGATTGGATGGCCTTTTATCCTAGTAATGCTCAAACTGTTGGGTTTTTGTAATTTTTTCCTTTCAACTAATAATAATTTTTTCTTAATATATGTCTTGTCTCAATATCAATTTTAATAATTTGGGAATTTGTTTTCCAATTAGATAAGGTTTCCCAACTGCTTAAGCCTTTTTTGTCCTTGTAGCAGAAGCGTTTAATTATCTGTATACTCATAGAAAAAACCAAGGTAATATAAAAGAAGTGTATTTAATTGATCTTTCTTATCAACTCATCAATCATCACTTTGTCTATTAATATTTCATTATACTTTAATATAAATAGTATTATTTCAAAGAGTAAATTCATTGCCTTCAATTTTTATACAAATCTTCTAGGTCAAGATTGTAATGGGATAAAACCTACTTTTATAATCATGCATGATGTAATTACTAGAGTAAATTTGACATCATCACTGGAACTAGATTCATAAAGGGGAAAATTTTAAGTTTATAAGTATTCCTTTTAAATTTGATAGTTATCCTTTGGTTATCTAGAAATTTGTAATTGAGAGAGTAAAAAATAAATCACATACTAGATTGCTAAAGCTCTTTATCTCATAAAAAAAATTCAAGGTTGTACCAAAATTATCATAGCCACTCATTTCTATTATTCATATTTTTGGGGTCATTCTAAAGAATCGATGAAAAACTGAGAAATGCACTTAGAAATTTTCTTTGGAAAAATACTAAGCAAACTTGAGGATTCTACAAATTTTCATAATAAAAATATTTCCTTGTTTGTGAAAAATGAGGAATGGGAATTATTGACATCTACAGACAAATAACTTCCCTTTGTGCTAAGCGGTGTATTACATAAATTAAGGGAAATAAGTTTTGTAAAATTACCCTATATAATTGCATTGTTGCAGATCCTCCTTATGGTAATAATTTTCGGAAAAAATATTATCTTAAACACTCTTTTAATTATTGTTGTTCCCATCTATAAATAAGAACCCTTTGTGGCTAAGAGCATTTGGAAGGGTTTTGAATCAATGAAACCCTTCCTAAAATAGATTGGATATGGTATTTAAAGTCGTTTCTCTTTGAATGACCAAAACCTCTTATGGTTTCCTATTGAGACAAGTTCCAACCTTCCTCTAGTAGAAATACTAGGCATAAAATCTCTTGGATTTTTCACAAAAGGAATTTTGACAATTTCGGATTTGGTTTCCTCTTAAGATTGTATTCTTTGGCATTCAATGAAACATAAATATAAGATTATTAATTGAAAGTTACCATTAGTTCCACATATTTGTAATTTGATACTCAATGTCATGGTGCATAAGATGGGTCTACAACCTCCACTTCACTAGTGGAAGGATAGGTAGTTGAATCCTTAAGATTTGGGTATCCTCCACTTCATACTACTTAATAAATTATTCTTGTGGCACCCTCTATTTAATAATGAGTGTATCATCTTAATATTTGGGTAAGTTAAATATGTAATAAAATTTAAATTCCTCTCCTAAGATGTGCCTTGCCATGCTCAACAAGATTTGGAATGTCAAACTAGAGTCCAAATTGGTCCATTTTATTTGGTGTCCAGTTTACTAATGTCTTCCTATAGGGGAGTATCTCAAGCATATTGGGATTCATAATTCCACATCTGCTTATTTGGTTCAGACCTAAAACCTTTAAAAGTCATTTTTCAACATGTTTGAGAGACTAGACTTCTTGGAAATGGATTGATAATTTATTCCAACCTTTACACTAATTACCATATGGATTGTTCTTATACAAAGAACATTCAATGTGAAATCTTTTTATACAAATAATTTCAAGAATATCAATTCTTACTTTTAAATAACAAGTTAGAAAAGTTAAAGACAACATATTTAAAAAACATGGCCTAAATATGTAAAGTAATACTCCTTTTACTAGTTTCAAATTCTATTTTCTTCAATTAATAGAATAGTTGTTTCTCTTTAAAAAAATTCAAATTTTTTTTATATTTTTTGAAGATACATTTGACACATTCTTATATTCATCCACCAAAATATAAATCCCTCTAAATATTCGATATAAAAAATCGAATAATACTTAAACATTGAATTCAAAAACATCTATTCATTAAATACACTAAAAATATTACATCTATAATTTAAAAGTTTTTTTAATAAACATTTATATATTGAATAGAATGCCAACGTGTAATAGAATTAAAACAGCCCCGAATTTGAACCCTTTTTCTTTTCCGTTTCTTCTCTATCATTTATTTACTTATGGAGTTTGATTGCAGTCATCTTTCTCAAACGTTGACTTCAATGTTTACTTTTATTTGAAGCGGATAATAACAGTTGTAAGTAGTTAAAAAAAATAAAAAATTTGTACAGATAAAAAGTTTGGAAAGATGAGAGAAATTAATCAAAGTAATCAAAACATGTAATCAAAGTAACAAAACATGTTAAAGAAAAACCATCACAGGAATTAAAACCTGTTCAAAAATAACATTGGTCACAAACACCCAATCTTCAAAACAACCCAAGTCCAATACTCAATTTCAATATTTTTTTCTTCCTTGCAAGAAAAACACCTCCTAGTTTCTTAAACACTAAAAAAAGGACCCCTCCAATAACAGTAATATCAATTCAGACAAATTACAAACGCTAAATGATTATAGGGTTACGAAATCAAACCCTAACTAAAGTTCTTAAAAGAAAGAGAAATTGCAGAGAAAACATGCATCTTCAGAGTCAATATGATAGTGATGAGATGGAGAAGGGGGAGGAAGAAGAAGAGGAGGAGGAGAAATCAACATGCCTGCAGCCATTTCCTCCACCACCTCATGATAGTTGAACAACAAGTCTTGATCTATGAATTCTTGCTGCTCTCCATCTCCATGAAAGTTTTTCTCGGCAATGATTGTATCTCCATCTTCAAGATGTTGAAGTTGAGCAGCGGCAGCAGCCGCAGCAGCCTTTATCCGTGTCTTACTAGTCAAAATATGGCGGGGAGGAAGAGGAGGAGGAAGAAGCAGCGCTAAGTGGGGAAAGTTGAGGTGGGCAATAGGGAAATGTTCCGACACAATGCCGCGACATCATACGCCCGCAAAGCCATCTCCGCTGTGGGAAATGTTCCCAGCGATATTTTTTTGTTCGACCTCTCCATTTTAAACTTCTTGTTTTTTGGGCTGTTAGTGGGTTCTCTGATCTTCGCTACCCATCTACCCATTTACTCTTTCCATTTCCCGCTGTACGCTTTCTTGCACGTCCACACCCTAGGAAATCCCCCTCTTCCCAGCGCCTGTGTCTTAAATCGCCATTGTGGAATTTGTCTGAGGCTGACTTGTGGGAGGAAAAGCATGCGGCCTCTTCAAAAGAGGAGGAGGTCATGAACAGAGAAAGTAGCAGATGCATTAACCAGGGAAAACGTGCTCTGACAAACCCTAGACCCGGCCCCTCGGGAACTGAAAGTAGCACAGGACGTGTCTGAACAAAACCCTCGTGTACGATTTGCTATGTCAGATAAATTTACATTATATTTGTAGGGGCTGTCAAACCATGAAACGTAGCCTGCCTCAGTGGGGACCCAAATCCACCTTTGAACAACCTTTGATTACTTGCCAGACAAAGCATCTTCATTCGAGGTTGAGATTTGACAGCACTTTGCCTAGTTATGAAAGCTCTGTAACTGTTAAAAGTTATTTGCAACCATCAGAGGAATGTTGCTAGTTTTCTAACAATTATTTTGTTACATATAAACTAGCAATAGCTTCCTATGTAGGCAACAATAGGTTCACTTCAGAGAGAACATGAAATTAGAGAGAAATATAGTTAGAGAACACGAAATTAGACAGAAATATAGTTGAGCTCAAATCCTGAAAAGCCAAAATGTCGCAATCATATGAAGCTGAGCGCAAAGTAGCTGGTATCTACATCTTCACATATTGTTGAAATGCAACTTTACATATATACTTTATATAATCTTCAAATAAAAATTAAAAAAAAATTATTTTTTGTTAAATATTTTAAATATCATTTGTCAAGGGATCATATAACTTCACATATTTTATATATTGTTTAAACGAAAAAATAAGAGATACAATTTTAAACTAAATATTTTGAGATACTATTTGCTGACAGAGAGAATATTCATCACATGTGATATGTGAAATCAATATGAGATTTAAAAAATGAATATAATTATGTAGAGAAAAAATATGAGTTTAAGTTGCAAACATGTAAATTAGGGGAGAGTTGATCATTCTTATAAAAATATTCATGTCTTAAAAAATGTGGAATTGTACGATTTATGATTTGTATTGTTAGTTTGTTAATATTTATTCTTGGTAAATATCTAATAAATAAAATACTTCTTTATGTTTAATAAAATATTATATATTTACAAATTAAAAACTATGATATGTTAAATAGTAAATTAATATTAATCATTCATTTGTCTTTATTTATAAAGAATATGTATTGAAGTGATAGTTTATATTATTTGAGTCATTCCATCAATAAAATCTTTTATAATATAAATTGTAAGGATTGATTCATTAATTTTTATTAAAAGTTGATTTATTTATCTTAATTTAAAAAAGAAAAAAAAGTTCTTCACCAAATTCATCTAAAACTATCAATATGGCACTCATAAATAAAGTTTGTAGTTGATCTCAAAATAAAGAGAGAAAAACACTACACAAGAAATAATAAGATCATTATCAGATATTCCAATGCCAAGTAAGTCTTAAAAATTATAGATCAATCAAATTTGTCATATGTATGTTTGAAGCATTTCTTGCATATCGAGATAATTAAAATATCACAAAATAGATAATGAATTTGGATATTACTTTGGGATTTCTATGGTTATACAACCCTTGTAATTGTTAATGTCGATTGATTTAAATACACTAGTTTTAATTTCTCATACATGGTAGACCAACAAAGTCCCTAAATTTTTTGTTGCTTGGATTATAATTTCCAATCATGTAAAATTGGACAGAACAACTCAAAATTGAGCTAGTCATATATGTGACTAAATGCCATGTATGAGACATTCAGTAAATTAATTGTTATTTGCATATACATTTGAGATGGAACGCATTTGTTTACTTTAAGAGTCACTAGCTACACTTCACATATTTTTTAAAACCACAAAAGCACAATTAGTTTATGATAAATTCTTAACTAGTTGGAAAGAAATCGCTAATGCAAAGTAAACATGATGTACCAAAAAAATTATTATTTTTGCGGTAAAAAGGTTTCTTTTTTATTTCAATCCATCATAATGTTATATAATTTAACCAAAAAATTATAGTTTAATTAAAAAATCATGATCTTTGGTTCATAAATCATGGAAACACCATCTCTCTTATACAATATCTTACACGTACAACCATTATCTTGATTAATGAGTTCACTATCCCATTCCCCTCTTAAATTACTAGTGAAAGGCCCTAGATATTCCACCTAAAGCACATATTGTTGGTACATGAACACAATAAATCAAGAATACTATAAAATGGGACAGTACATGAATGTTGTGTTTAAGGCATTAGAGTTCTTGTGCCGATGACTGAAGGCTCATACAATAGGTGGCGTGTGGGATGACTACTTTAAGACCATAAAAGTGAACTCAGGGAGGGTACTTGTGAAAGTGAGAACTAAAAGAGAGAAGGAAGTTTGAGGGGTGCAACATACGATTATTAGGTTGGTATAATAATTGTAGGCTTTAAAAAACTACATTTCTAGGAGGGTGTCACAACAAAAACATAAAAAGTATTTCCCAGCATTTCCACTTTCATTTATTGAACTTTCCAACTTTCCCCTGAGAGGGTTATATGCAATGTCATTTTAAACTATCAAAATTATTTTATTAACTTAATGAGTAGCAGTTGTTCTAATAATTATGTGGAATGGTATGTTACCATTCTAGATGGGCTATAAGTAACATGAACTTCTACATACATATGAGATGAGCTTGCTATATTATTTTTAAGAGACCAAAGTGGCTTTTGGTAATTGGAGGTGAATCAGAAAATGTTGAAGATTCAGTATTTGAAATTAATGATCCACCAATATAGCATAGCTTAGTATGTACCATGCTGATCAAACACATATGATCTTCCAAGCATATGATATCACTAAAATCTATTGATGCAGCATCACAAGTAACTATATCTTCCACAAGTTTGACGACCTTAATTATATCCTTTCATTGCTAAAGCCAACTAATAGATTATGGTTGAAGATATGCCTTAGTAGAAAGACCTAGGAATTAGATTGTATCTTTAAAAAATATATTCTTTTGGAGGCAACATCCAATGGTGACATTAACCTATTAACCATTGAATTTCAAATTCATGCAATAGATGTGCTCTCGCTACTTCAATGTATATATTGAAGTGGTGTTGGTATTGAGACAAGTATCACCTAGATCAATGTTCTTATCTTCCACAAGACTTGATGTAAATTGCAAAATTATAAATTGTTATGTGTAGCATTCAAAGCCACTATGTGATCTGGTGTAGTGCTGATGCCACCATTTTTTCACCTTCTTTTCTTAGATTTTTCTAATGTCAAACCTTATAAAAATAAGAATTTTTTAAAAGTATTTAATTATAGCTGAATGGTGTTATTATGCCCATATAATTAATCCACATTAAAATATAATGTATTTATGGTATCTAATTGAAATTCACCAAATGTTCAAGAGATCACAGTGTTGTATATTTCACTATATACAAAGTGGATGTACATTGTTTGAGTTCTTGTTGTGGCATGTCGACTAAAATATCACTTTGATAGATAATTTACATATCCCATACAAACTCATCTCAACATTAGTATAAATTTATTTTTCTTTTCGTAGCATCTATATAGAAAAAATAAATTGGTCGATGGTACCCATATAGTATAACAATGGGAATCCATAATATTGATGATCAATAACATTAATGAATAAAATCATAGTCAATAATGAAATATTATTTTAATATAAAATCAAAACCCCACATCATCATGAGGAAGAGAAATATAAAATCTAATAAATCAATAAAGTATTCATATAAAAATATGATCTCACAGTCAAATAAAACATATATGTATTCACATGTGTCTCAACATATAATAATCCATGGCTTAATATTCACATGTGTCTCAACATATAATAATCAAAATATAGAAAAATACACAAGTCTATAATCATAATTACAAGGGTGACTCCCATGATCACAAAATAGGGGTGTTAGTGTGGGGCACTACAAATTGCAAGGACATATAGTACATAAAAGCATTGAAATATTTTAAGTTAAATTAGGAATTAATGATGAGGGATAATGAGATAATGGAAATGTGCACATTTCAATGATATGTCACATATATCATTACAATCTATAGTTTCAACTAAGATATTATAGATACCTATTAAATGATTGAAATAGGTGTTATGACAATGAAAATATGTGTCAAATATCTAATGAACCTTTAAAAAATAGATAATTGACCACATGTCATTTTAGACGAGTCAAAAACTAATTACAAAAATAAATATATTAAACCTACTTAGATGCCTCTAAAACTAATTCAAAAGAAATGGAAAATGCTTATTCAAATGAAACACACATCCTCTATAGTCTAATAAACAAATGTAGGATGTCATATGTAAATAGATATGTATAAATATATTTTATACATAACATTATAGCTCATTTCTCTGTATTCAATGATTGGAGGAAATTTCTATCAGGACCATAAGTGCTACAAATTAAGGTTAGTTTGTTAGACTTGGGTTAAAACCCCACCATTATTTGCACATATAAATTAAATTATATTATATATGATCTAAATATTATTAATAATTTGAGTTAATGTATATTATATTATATATAATATATTAATTTCTATTTGACTGAGCAAAGTATAGGTTTTGGAAGGCCTTGTAACCTTTTATGAAAGATGAAAGATTTAATCTCGAAGGAATTGCCTCATACAATAGACCATGTGAAATTAAACAACATGAAGATAGTTAAATCATAGCCTACCAAAAAGAGGCACCCTTGTGTATAAAAAAAATGCATCCAACAACAGATAGTCATCTACTAAACTTATATCTCTATGAAACATCCACACAATTTGATGCAAATCAAATCCTACACAAGACTATCATCTTCCTAAATGTAGGGTCATGCTACAAGGCTTTTACACTACTAATCTTCCACCTTTTTTTTTTTTTTTCTTCACTTCAATTCACTCCCACTAGTCTTTTGCCATCCCTGGGTAAAGGGTAATTTAAATCACCATTGATTTAAAAGGATTAGGTTTGACTTTAGAGATATCTATTGGATCTACCTTTGATACATTTGTTTTGATCCCTAGTGCCACCTCATTAGGGATAGGTTGTTGAAAGGCTACTAGGACAAAATCTAAAACATTCTTCCCTAAAATATGCTGTATTATTTGTTGTAACATTTGGATTCTTTTCCAAAGTTTTTGCCTCGATCTTTCTTCCATTTTCAATAGTTTTGAGTTTTAGGTTCAAGGGTTTTACCCATGGGACCTAGAATTCATTAGCCTTACCAACTTCCTCTTTTGATTTGATTTCATAATAATCAGGTCCCCATAGTATCAAAAGATTAGAGGAGGAATTATTCCACCAAGTTGAATACTTTATTTTGTTGAGATTGTTACAATCAAAAGTTAAGTGTCTAGTATTGAAACACTTAAGACACCGAAAAGGTAAGCCTTCCTAATCTAGTGGTTGAGTCCACAAATAATACTCTACAATCATGTCAATAGAGGCTAGAGGATTAGCAAAAGTATTGGGATTTGACAAAGATTCTAGTAGAAGTGGTGTGAGAGAATGAATCAATGGCATTATCTATCTATTGAAATATACCGAGTGAGTTTTTAATCTGTTAAAAATCAGGATCAGTCTAAAAGTGAAGGGGAAGATGAGGTAGGTAGACCTAAATGGGTTAGTGGATAAATATTCAATAACTAGGTTGAATCTTAGAAACTAAGGTTTTGTTAATAGTTAATGTTGATCCTAGATCCAATGTTTTTCTAAACTTAGATCTTTGTCTATAATAAGGTTAAAAACTAAAATAAGGAAGCCTTTTACATTAGGATTTAATATAATATTATATATTTAATATATATTGTCTATGATTGGATTTGTACCCTTCAAGAGATGCTTAGTTTTCTTCATCTAAAAGGAAAAATAGAATCATCTCTCTTGTTGTGGGTGATAATTCTATTGAGATGAAACTCTAGATTAGGGGCTAGCTCCCCTTGATGCACCTTTCAAGTTCGTATTCCTACTATTAACAACTCAAGGAGATGAAAAGGGTTAAAATAACTAGAATTTAAAACTATTCTACTAGGGTGATGCACCAAAATATTTGCTCTTCTCATACCCTAAACATATACTTTAACAAGGACAAGTTGAAAATACACTTCTCTCAATATTGACTCTCTCACATCATTGTTTCAAGATGGGGTCTAGGAGATGACATAGATTTAAGAAGGCTTAACCAAGAAGCATTCCAAGACATTCTATTGAATTAGTTGTTCACTATATCTGCAATCTCTTCAGACACTTCTTGTTGACCTGTAAGAAGGAAATGACAATACACTAGGTACTAATAGAATTAACATGTGAAATTAAATGGAACTTACACTAGCATAAGACTAATACTAAGCATGTACACTTAATGCACTCATTAAATGACGTATAACACTTGTCCTTATTGATTGAAGGTAAAATATTCGTATGGATTCACCATACCAGGTAGAAAAATTATTCAAATGAGCCAAGAGAATACATATATATAGCTGTGAGAGTAAGAGATCGAGCTAAGGGAGTTTAAGGGTCACTTGGACATCTATCACCCCAAGAAAAGAAATAGTTACACTGCATTCTGTAAGAAACTCCCTTTAAGGTTACACCAATGATATCAAGATATGTCAAAGTACCTTTTACTATAGATTTGTCCATTTGTTGGAATGCCATTTTGATGCGAGCTATTCTTTACTAGCTCATCAAGCTATGTAATTGTGTAACAACTTGGACCATTGACCAACCTATTCTCACTTCTTATGTATCAAATCTTAGGATTCATGCCATTTATCATTTTGATATTTGTTGTCAAGTTCCCACCAAACTCCTTTTAAACTCCAATAGCTATTCTTTATAGCTTTAAATTGACATTCTACGGGCTATCTTCTTTTGGGTATTTCCTTCAAATAATTTTTACGTGGCACCTTTTTTTGGAATTTTTATCTCCTACTTACTTTCAAATAATTTATCTATATCTATTGGTCTTCAAGGTTTTTCTATCAAGGGATTTCTCTAAAAGAATTCCTTAGACAATTTTTCAGAAAGAATTCTTTTGGGTTTTCTATAAATTACCCTTCATCTTTGTGCAAATGACCCTCTGGGATGTTTGAGAAGGACTCTCCTCTTTGGAATTTTTGTATCTATACCTTTTCCTACTAAAAATCTCCCCAAACAACCCTTTGGACTTTCTGTAATGGTCCACCTTCCCACAAAACAATATTTCAAACTTTTTGCAAGTGACCTTTCAAAAGAATTGAAATGCCCTTTGGTAAAATTGCAAAGTTTCCACTTAGCCTGAAAAAGTCCTTCAGAAAAGTTTTCACCTTCCCTTAAAAAATGTTGAACTACCTCTTATAAAAGTTTTAAATGACCATTCGAAAGATTGAGGATGCCCTTTTCTTTTGAGTTTCCCTTAAAAGAAACAACAAAGCACCTTTCAGCTTGTTGAAAACATACCTTAGAAAAAATGCAAATGTCCTTTAGGATTTTTGAAATGGTCCTTTTCAGCTTGAAAGAGTTATTTAGTAAAGTTGCTTTAGATAAAAAGACTAGAAAAATTTGGCAAAGGCTTAGATAAAAAAACCTGAAGACAAAAAACTCGAGAGAATAAACACTTATCAAAAGACAAAAATAAACCCCCTAAAAGAATAAACAATTATGCATTTGTTGTGGCTTGTATAGAAAATTTCTTACATAGTAAACTTGACCAAAGATATAGACTTATGTAGATAAATATTCCTATATGGGGTGACCAATTTTTCCTTGAAGGGCCAAAATTTGGTCAAGAAATTGGTGACTCATAGGGGTAGTATGCCTACTATACTAACTAGACCATTAGCCTAACTAGTCCATTGGGAATGGAGTCAATTAATGAATAAAATAAATAAGGAACCTTGACCATAATTCATAACATGATGAACAAGACAACCACTGACTACCTCTAACACATAAAGGAAAGAGGCACACAACAAAGACCAAAGCAAACACACATGTGCTACTTAGCGCTTAGGAAAATATGAAGCACAATATAAAGAAAACTAATTATGTACATCTAAGTAGATATGCTCTTCCCCCTCCTAGATAAAAGGGAAAATTTCTTAGGTCTCTTCCATGGCAAGAAACTTCATGATTTCAGACAAGGGGTTGCTTGGAGTAAGAGCTTGGTGACTCATCCTTCTTGCTTGTCACCTTGATTGGTATGTAGAGAAGTGGATCATGTTAAAACATGTATCCAACATACATGTACTCATCTTACTCTTTGAAACATGTCTCATGTTGGTCCTTCATGCTATTGTAGTCCATCAATGGATCAATGGTTCTTATCTCATCACCATAGGGTTCATTTAACTCATGGTCCTCTTGGTATGCATCATGGACCAACTCATTCTTTTTTATCTCTTTGAGAAGCTTGTGAAACTGATCTCTTGCTTCATCATGGCTCTCTTGAAGAAGGGTGTATGGTGTGATATTTGAGTTGAGACAAAAATATTCTAGTTCATTCCATAAATCATCATTTTCTCACTCAAAAGCTCTTTCAAAGCCACTATGAAGACAATCAGACATGTCTCCTTCTTGTTCAAAAACATGTTCTTGAACCTCATTCAACTCAAGTCACATTGTTTGGTCATTATCTCCTTCAAATCAAAATGGAAATCCCTCAAACATAGGGGAAGAGATCTTGCCATTCTTGCATTCTTCATCATCACTTACTATGGATTGTTCACTATCTTCATCATGATCAATAGGGAGTTCATCAAGTAGAGATAATGAAACCTTATCATGTCTACAAAGCTCTATAAATGTTGCCTTCTTTACACTTCAATTATCTTCTTCACCTTTGAATTCTATAATTTTATATTCCACCTCATAAATGATATTCTCTCTTTCCTCCAAGGAGAGGGTGGGAGGCTAAGAAACATCCTCAACTAGTTTGAAAAACAATGGGACATTTTCATGCTCTTTATTCCTTCTTGCAATCACCATATCAAATCTTGGAAAATTTTCATCACATAAACCTATTTCAGATTGAGGAGTAAGAGAATGACTTACCAACATAGAATCTCTATCTACAAGAGTCTCATCAATCTCTTCATTCCTCTCCTCTTTAGGTTGTGTTTGCATTTGAATAACATCCTTCCAACGTGTGAAATGAATAGGCATAGTTTTTAATATCTATTCATCTTCAAAAATATTTGCCAATTCATGATGAACACTCCTTTAAAATAGAATCTTGACATCATGTGTCTCCTCTTGATAATAGGGAGTAACTTCATTTAGTTTCTCAAGGCCTAGATCTAGTTCATGACAAACGTTTTTGTAACTTGGGATCTTGACATTAGATAGAAGGGCTTCAGGAGGTTGAGGGAGACTACGAAGAGTTTGCATATACATAGGAGGATTTGTTTGAAGATAAATGTGTTTGTTTCTAAAGGAAATAGGATGGCTTTTTTTGAAGGAGGGCTCACAATCTAGGAATTTAGAGTAGTTAGTTTCCATAGAAGGCTGATCCAATATCTTTTGGTGTTAAAGTGGTAAGTGCAAAGGATTAATATTAGGAGTAGCTTGTTTTTACATAGGATAAAAGATTCATTACATGGGCTAGAGGTTTGGCTCATTTTATTTTGATGAACAAGTTTTATTTCATAGAAAGGATTTGGCATACAAAGGGAGGGTTTATTTTGTATGGGAGAAGGTTATCTTGGGATGAAAGAAGGTGTACAAGACCGACTACCTTGAGTGGTTTGAATTATCCATCTTATTACTTTCTCTTTAATGGATTGCATGGCTTGAGCTTGTCCAAATAAACCCTCCTCCTTGTATATAATCTCTTGTTGATATCTATTTCACTCATTCAACCTATCTATTTCCAACATTTGCATCTAAAAATCCAATATTATCTCCCTAGCACTCTTGGATTTGTTAGGAGAAGGATAATTAGGAAGTCTACTTGAGATGATTGCATGAACAACCTAAGCTTGATCCAAACTATATGAAGGAACATAAGATCCATACTACTCAATAATGGGATTATACACACAAAATAAGATTTCTTGGTGTAGTAGGATTGATTGACCAACTTATTCAACTCAGAGTCACCATTGGTTTTGATTGAAATGACTCTAAAAGGTTGATTTATTGAAGAACACAACAAGAATACTTCAAATCCTTTAACAAATTATCCATCAGGCATGCCAAAACTTATTGTTGCTTGGATTTGCACCCTTGAAAACATGCTTAATTATCTTCATCCAATTAGAAAAATGGAATCATCTCTCTTGTTGTGGGTGATAATTCTATTGAGATGAATCACTAGATTATGGGATAGCTCCACTTGATGCACATTTCAGGCTCATATTCCTACTATTAACAACTCAAGGAGATGAAAAGGGTTAAAATAAATAGTAAATTAAACCTATTCTACTAGGATGATGCACCATAAAAAATTCTCTACTCATACCCTAAACATACACTTGAAACAAGGACAAGTTACAAATACACTTCTCTCAATATGGATTCTCTGACATCAATGTTTCAACATGAGGTC
>JARHVA010001629.1:212500-507500 GCA_037957365.1 Torreya grandis
ATAACGATGATCCCAGTATCTTACAAAATATGAAGGATGTGTGCCTCCACAAAGAAGAGAGAGAATGTATGCGTAGAATGTTGAATGGAAAATGCTATAGTAGATCTCTTTGTAAAATTGTTGTCTATTCCTTTCGGAAGAAAGAAACCCCTAGCTATCAAACTACTGAATTCCCACTCAAGTGGAATGTAGATAGGAATCATGATGTAGATCTCTGGAAAATGCTGAAATTCCTTCCTTCTAGTGCTCACAGGCATAGAAGTATGATCAGCTATCACATGACTAACTATAGAATATGACAATGAAGAAGCATACAATGAAGGGGACAGAACATCCAGAGAAGAAGATCTACATGACACATTCAATAAAGGAATGACCATGGGAATAGTAGAGCAAGTCTCAACAATTGTCAAAATTGAAGGCTGTATTGTAAATGAAGCATGCAAATCTGCAAGATGAATGCCCACATAAACATATGAGCCATCAATAGTCTCAATGTTTACAATCTCACTAAAATTAGTAAAGTCCTCTAAAATACAAGTCAATGAAGGATCTGAAAGATCAACAATCTATATAGCAATGAAAGTAGAATTTATAATATGATAACTAAGGTATGGCAGAATCTCGTCATGTAGTTGGGATTCGACATAAGGAAGAGCACTATCCACCATGGATGTATCATCATAAGAAATAAAACCATGAGGTGAGAGTACAATAGTCTCATAAGAGACAATAGGAAGTGAAAGTGTGATAAACCTCAGTAGGATGTCTGAAAAGTAACTATAAAATACTCCAAACAATGCATGAATACTCTAAATATTGCACATGGTAATGAATATCCATAAAAGCATGTTGTAAAAGAGTGGAAAAAACCTTGTCACAATTATTAGTCCACTTATCAAATTGAATAGGATCAATGGGTGTAAGAATCTATCCATTTATAGAAATGGAATACGATTCTTGTGTGTAAGGGTTCCATATAACCACATCACGAAGCATAATTATCCTTCCCAAGAAGGATCACTGGATACGAAAAAACTCTCCTCATTTGAAGTCTCTCAAATATCCATTCATAGGTAGTGGGAGGTCATTACCTTCAATTCATTTCAATGGAAATGTTTTCTTCCCTAAAAACTCAAAAATATAGTATGGGCCAATCTAGAGTGGGTTGTGTTTGGAGTGCTACCATTTTATCTCATGTGCTTTCTTCCATAATAGGACCAAGTCTAATATTCAAAAAGAATTAATATTCACACTTTTACTAACCATACTTTGACTCTTGATATCTACTAAAGTTATGTATGGCCTCTCTTAGTGCCTCCTCCAATTGGACAATGTCGATCAACCTTGAGTTTATATTTTCCATATTTTCCATGCACTCTTGCATAAATTTGTAAGTTAGAAACTTAAAGGTGATTAGGAAGATGGGCTTTGACACATATACAAGAAAAAAATGAAATCTTTTGAGGTGTTGATTGTATCTAGTGTAGTTCAATCAAAGAACATATTGTGATAGTAAATGCCAATATCAAGGCTTTTCTATAGACCTCTTAATGGTGTCGGTCAAGTTCTTATTAATTAGCCTAGCCAAACCATTGCATTACACATAATAGTTTTATGAGAACCTTAAGGTAATCCCATTTTCATAAGCTTATTCAGTGAGCTCAACTAAATAAAATATGGGGCCATTGTCACAAACTAGAGAGGCTAGGGTGTTAAACCCTATTGTTATGTTTTCGTCAATGAACTTGATGACTTCCTTAGCTATGTTGTTATTGTTAACCACTATCTTTGTCCATACTATGAAATAATTAGTGGTTGTAAGTATGAATTTACTGTCAAATAATGAGTTTGGTTTGATGACTAAAATTAATTCAAGCCCCCATTGAGCAAAAGGATGTTCTTCTATCATAGGCTATAAAGGCATTGCATCATGAACTTACTTCTTGGGGAAGGTCTATCACTAATGGTATAAACACAAGGGGACAATAGTACCTAGCTCATAGATTTTTATGCATAGTTATAGTCATTGAGGGATTGTCACTACCTAATTTCTCATGGAATTTAGTCATTGATTCTATAGATTCATCTTTTGATAGACATCTGAGATAGATGCCTTCATCTTTATTTATATATATCACTCCCTTACTTTAAATCTGATGGGTTACCCTCAGCATAATACTTATTTTATACATCTAATTAAATCTTGGAGGAGGATTTACATAAAGGAAGTCATGGACAATTGGATCATATCATTCTTAATGAACCATTTCTAACTAGTATAATTTCACCATTATGATATTTGGGTTCATTTCAATGATCATTTCGATAAGACCTTATCCGTAGACTAGCTTGAAATTTTATATCTTAAGGTCATAATCTTGTATATTGGATATCCATCGACCTTTGTGTTTTCCTATTTCATTCTACTCCAACACTAGTTTTACAAATGGGTTTATTACAATGGAATGCACCATATTTTTGAGGATGTAGTGCCTTAATGTTTTCATAGCCTTGACCAGAGTGTAAGTATGATTTTCCAAGGTCGAATAATTCAAATGTGCATCCTTATAGCTTTTTGTCATGAAATTATTTGTGTGCTCATCTTTATCCAAATTTTAGGTGAGTACTACAACAATCGTATACTACGATGTGAAGGAATAGAGGTAGAAGCCTTTCTTGTTGTCCTGGATGATTAAGACTAGTTCTTGCATGATGCATTCATTGATTTATTGGAATGATTCCCTAGATTAAAGATTCCACTCCATATTTGTTTCTTGTTTCAATATTACATACAAAGTTTTAGTAATTTTGGTATAACTATATATGAAGTTGTATACAAAGCTAATCTTACCAAAGAATGAATTTAATTCTTTTTTACTATTAGGCAAATATATCTTGGAAATCACATTGACATGCTTAGGGTTGATATAAATACCTTCCCTCATGATGATGTGATCAATAATATTACATTCAATAACAATAAATACACTTTTATCTGGGTTAATAAAAATACCATACCCTCTGCACCTTTTGAATATATTTTAAATATGGTGGATATTATCATACTTATGTTTTTAAAAAATAGTCAAGTCATCCACGTAAACTAAATTCCATTTACCTATCACACCTTCAAAATCAAATTCCATAGATCTCTAAAGGTGGATCATACCTTAACAAGACCAAACTACATTCATTTAGAAGCAAATGTGCCTTGCTTAGTTTTAAATGCCATCTTGGCTTGGTCTTCTAGGTTTTACCAAACCCTGATTATATTCTAATAATCCATCTAAGAAGTAAATCATATAAGATCCATTTACCAAATGTATTACCTCATCTGATAAAATCAAATCATAGTTATCTTTGTCATAAGATTGGATTAGATTTCTAAAATCCAAACATACTCAAATTTCTACACTCTTTTTATGGACTGTCACTAAGTTAAATACCTTGATAGAGTGATAAATTGGGAAGATCATCCTAGCCAATAGGAGTTTATGGATATTTTTGTGAATAAGTGGTTTAGGAATGGGTTCATAGGTCACTACCTCTATCTAAAGTGATTCTAAATTTTTTAGTGTGATAGTGTGGGTTATTATCTTGAGTTTGAAGACATTAAGGTCTCCATAGGCCAAAAGTATAACATATCATTACTAAAAAAATATATTTATGAGTTGTTCAAGTTTAACATGAGTGCAATTCAAACCAATTTGAACATCTTGGGGCTAGTTTGATTATCCGATATTAATCATTATATACATTTGGTCTATATTTATTATCCTCCTAGGTTTTTATGTTTATTTTTCAAGGTAAAAACTCTCTCAAAAGAGACGATCCCTTTTGGAACTTGGTTTTAATTTAAGCTCATAATGTTTTCTTTGTTAAATTATTCATTTTAGGGTCATCTCTTGCTACCTCATCCATAACTTGGGTCTCAAATACCCCAAATTTATTAAGTAATTATAAAATGGTAATCATATTCAAAGACCTATAATTTATTCACATTATCTATTACTAAGGTACATGGGATGAGCTCCACTTAAAAGTTTTAAAACCTTGAATAATCTAGGGGTGTTAGGATTGTAGTAGTGGTTGCTAATGAATCAACCACCTAATTCTCTTCTCTAGCAATAGAGATGAGATTGAAATAACTTAAAATTTATATAAAATCCCATGCCCTATGTCTCTACTTCTTCAAATAATATATCATCCCTTTAAACTTGCTCTTGACTTGGTTCACTACTAGTTTAGAATCTCTAAACACTCTTAGCTCTTTAACCTTATGGTTTAACTCAAATTGTAGTATTAAGATCAAGGATTATTATTTCACCATGTTTTTGGTGGAAGGGAAATAGATCATATAGGTAGCTATATGTCATATTCTTAATTGGTAAATGAAAATAATTGCTTCTCTAGAACCATATTTAAAATGACTCCCATTAAAATACAAATACCATAGACCTAGAAATTTAGGATCTTTATCAACTTGATTTTTATTACATTTTATAGACAAAATACAAAAACCTATCTTAGAGGATACTAAGTTCAATCTATCACTAATTGTGTTGTATTTTGTGATCATGCGTTTTATTATGGGCTCTCTATAAACACAAATTTGATTGCCTACATGTATCCAAGGGAACCTCATAATAGAGAAGTCCATGGCCATGTACATGATTAATATTTTAGATTAGTCTATACTAAGAAACATCTCATACCTCTATGATCTCCACTTATTCGATATCCATAATATTTTGGAACTTGGCTAAGATTTCAATTGTATATAGATATTTAAGATGTTGCCCACTACCTTAACTGTAGACTTATCCAACTAGACCAATAGGTGTTAGTCCCATTTTTTGACAAATTGTTATAGGTATGACATTCATAGAGGTTTGTGAGTCAAATATATAATTAGGAATATTATTTCAACAAAATTGTAATTATAAGAAGGAAAGGTGGAACCTCAGTCTTATTATTGTGTATTAGCATGTTAGTGTACAAAGGCTTGGGTTTGCGCTAAACTAATTTTATTTGTAATTAAATTTAGGAGGATATCTCTTTTCTCAATGATATAGGAAAGCTCAAGAAAAATGATCATTGCCTTGATATTATTCAATTCCTCCAATATGTTGTACCCATACTTTCTAGTAGAAGCTAGGTATCTTTAGTTAGACTAGGATTATTTGATTTTGGTTGTGGAAGGTCATTCCCTACTCTTGGATTAGGATGAGTGACACCATTATTAAAAAAGGTTGGTTTATTAAGTTATTTTTAATGTGTTTGGTTCCTAAGGGTATTATTACTCCTATGGAATTTTTTGAAAGCTTAAACCTCATTGGTGGCATCTTCTGGTTCATTATATTTATGGTTGGTATGTTTAATGTCTCTAGTACCATGGTAGTAATCAGGAATCATGGAGCATTAGAGATCTCAACCTTGTTATTAGCCTTGAAGTTGTTTAGGACTACCTCATACTTTTCCATATCTTTCTATAATATGTATAATACACTACATAATTTAATACATTAAATTTCACTATGCTAGGTTGTATAGTGCAGATGACACTAGTTAGGGAGAGCTAACTCACTAATTTTGATCTTAGGGAGCTTATTGCATGAGGGATATGGTTTATTCATTGAATAGTTAAAGGGATTAATATACCTATGGTAAGTGAGTTTAATATTTTAAATACCACCACCATTATTTCCAATGTGTCTCTAGAGGCCCAAAAAGTTGTTATTAAGATTTTGTACCATGTGCTATATAATGTCCAACTCATTTTTAGTGGACTCTTAGGGAAAATGTTGGACATTTTTTATAACAAGGACAAATGTTTGATCATGATCTTGAGGTGATAATTATTGATTAGGCTAAGGAAGCCTGGGATTGATAGGTATAGCATGACTCAAAGGAAGTTAGTTTTTCATTGGCACATATTGTGGCATTAGTACATTCTGACTAGTGGTAAAGACAGGGTTACAAAAACGTCATAGTTAACACTGTATTAAAGATGGTTGGAGCCAATATACCTTGATTATTTAACTATATATTTACTTTTATGGCTTCAGCATAACCTAGATTTAAGTCTACCACTAATGAGTCTCTTCATGGGAACATAATATGCCAAAGATCTAGTGTGTTCTTGTATATTTCAAGGGATACTTGGGTATCTTGTCTATAAAATATAATTATTTGGATATCCATTTTTTAGAACATAGAATTGAAATTTATTATGGGCTCATTTTTTTCCCTTTTGATGTAGATGAATGTTTGGTATAATATACATGGATCGATGTCATACCAAAATGGGCAAGGAATATATTATTAAATTTGTCATAGATTGTGATATAGTCTTCGATAAAAATAAGGAACTAATCATATGTTACATCCAAATAACTAAACTATAAAATATTATAGGTAATGACCTCATGTTTGACATTTATAAGACTAAGATGCCTTTTTTATGAGGTCACTTGTTACGCAAGGGTATGGCCCACACCTGGTGTGAATAGGTGTAGGTAACTTTATGGCTTCTTAAGTAAATCATGGTCAAATATATGAATATTGATAGTAGACCTCACCATTCATGACATAGGTGTAGTCGTAAGTAGAGGTCAAATAGGGAAAAACTAATAAGATGAGCTAGTAAGTATAAACACCAGTCTGAGTCTCCCACTATAAGTTATAGTTATCCTATGGAATTGAAATGGGGATATTATTAGTTATCAAAGACTAGATCGAGATCTAGTGATCCACATAATAGGCTTCAAGTTTCTTGTAGGTAGTCTAGTAACTTAGAGGCTTATTAGACAATGAAAAAGGTGACCTCCTTATAGTGATAGGTATTATTATTAATTTATTCATTTAATAGGTAAGGAAATCATAAAATATTGGCAATAAAATTCAGCTCAATGGCCCTCCTTCTAGTACATGTATTTTCCAATCTAAGATTTTTATCCCAATTGCACCCATGTGGTTATATGTACCAAGTGAGTTCGTAAAAAACTAGGCAACTTGTATCTTCTTATTTTAGGATTAATTATAATAAAATCGAAGGCATGATATGTAGTTATGAGGCTCCATTAGATATTCTTCTTGGAATAGATCTCCAAAAGATACAATTTTACTAGTTTCTCACTAAATTGCACCCTTGAGGAGGGCTTTCAAGCCTTCTCACTTAGGTGATATCATGGAGACACCACTAGAATATGTGTGGTCTAATGCATGAGGTAAATATATAAATAGGGATAGATATAAATAGGGATATATCCCTTAATATTTCACCTTGAAACTACTACTAAGCCTACTACTTTATAGGGAAAGGGATAGAGAAATAAACTAAACAAAAAAAGTAGATGTTGTACCAAATTAATGCCCTTCACTTGCCTATACTACACTAATAACATGAATAAAGATTAAAACCTATTACACTAACTCAACATGAGTTTTCATGCATCAATATTTTAATATGAAGCTGAAAATAAAGACAATAACCAAGAGGGGATTATCAAGAGGTCTCATAGGAGATACTAATGTAGCAATCTCCACACTTAGCCAATGAAAGACCATATGACATACACTATATGACATGATAAGATGATTAACATCTTGAAAGCAATTAAAAAGATATGAAAGCTATGACACTACTACTAGCATCCATTAATTAACCTTAAAATATACACTAATTTTAGTATTGAGAAGGCTACAAATCAACATCTATTCACTTTAATAGGCAAATTACAAATGATTATATGAACAAGGACTCTCAGTGCTTAGGTTGAGGATCCCTTTACAAGCCTTATAGGGCCATACATATATGATAAAGAAGAAGAGAGAGAGAATAGAGTTATCAAGAACCAATAATGGCTATAAAGCACACATATAACTAGTTAAACACAAGAAAACCTACTAATAAATAGTCCTAAAAGCTCTCTTTAACATGTGTGCACTTAATTTGATGATGGATTCATCAAGCTGGCATACGAGATTTTATCTTTCTTGATGAGTCATCAATCATTATATAAACTACCACCTTATTTTCTATTAGGAAGTGACAAGTCATTTTATTGGTTTCTAATTACTTATCCTTATCTTGGACATTTGTTCATATATGGGAATTTTCTATACGAATATTGAACAATATGTAAGCCCATTAGATCTCTTGACACTTTCCAAACCATCATTAGACTTATTATGTGTCTTAAAACTCTTGAATATTTATTCTTCCTTCCTTTCATGCATTTAGTCCTCTTATTGAAATTTAACACCTATAAACCATCATCTCTTCAACCCAACTCTAAAATATCATTCATAACTTTCACTTTTGCTCTATTTAAGGCTTATTTCTTATATCCCTATTTTAACATAAAGCTAATCAGTTTGAATGATCCAAAAATATTATAGACAATATAAATACATATTTGGGCACCATTTATCCTATTTTCACATCACCCAAATAATTATGACTCAATTTCCACTATAGACCTACTAACTCAACACCCTCCTTCACAATTAGGTCTCTTTAGGCCTAAAGTAAACACACAATACTAGAGATTGTATTATACCATAATATACTACTATGAAACCATAAAAATGTTATATTGCACATCAAATAAACTCATATTACAAAGCTTTGTAAAATTCCAATGGTGAAAACTCAATTTATGTAAAAAATCAAGATTCAAACCCTAGGTTGGTCTTGACATAGGCCTATGTAGACTAAGAGTGAACACAAAAGTATAAAAAGAGTTTTTAAACAACTTCAAATATTTATGAGACATATGTGAGGTCTGTCTCAACTCATCTTGAGTCTTCTAATAGTCATTTCCCCTTGAATTTAATCTTCATACCTCTCTGACATGCCAAGTTTCATAATTCTATATGCATTTTAAGACTATAAAGTGGGCAATGGGTTTTATTCCTTTTTTTTAATAAATATATAAACATATTAAACATATTTCCAATATATATTATGAATCCTTCACCCTACATGATTCTTATTCCCCAACTACAAGACCAAATTTTAATTCTATCTTCATATTTTTGAAGGTAGACTTGTAGCTCTTTAGGATGCCTGGAGGTAAGTAATCAAGACAGGAATATAAAATAAAATATAAATATATTAATCATCCTTGAATATACATTATTAATTATTAATTCATACCATTTCTATGATGATGTGAATATGACCCTACCCTGCATTCAAAACTTTATAATGCATATGAACTGAGTCTTTATGCTTATTAAAGAGCTTAGGGAGGGATTTTTTTGGCTCTTTTAGGCCTCATGGTTCTCTTGATGAACTTATCCATTCATGTCACTTATTAAAAAATATTAAGTCACCTTTGGATATTTTTTATGCACTCCCTATTCCCTCCACATGCTTTAGATCATGTAAGCTAGCTTGCAATCCATTTTAGTCTTCTTTATCATAGGTGCACACAATCCATTGACTACCTTATTCCTCATATGACTTCACCATTTTGATATTTTTATGAACTTATCTAGGAGTTTTATATTTATATCTTCTTATAAAGTGATATGAAATATCAGAGGAAGTTTTCATTTATGTATCTATATTCATCTTTTACCTTCCACCCCAACTACCTACACAAGTTTTTAACACTCTGTCTCCCTAATTTCTTGTGTATAGATGAATACACTCTTAATACCTCTAAATGGTTCATTAATACGTAGGAAAAACTATTTTGAGTCCTCTCTCAAGTTCATTGGACTATCAATTATCATGAGAAACTAGTATTTGATTAGTTTCTTGATATTTCAACTCCATATGTATAGAAAAATCTTCTTCTACGATATGTAACCATGTTAGCTTATCTTAAGTATTATTGAATATTTTGATGTTTATTTTCATACAAATATCATATTAAAATTATTAATTATTACTATGAGGTATCACACACCTTTTGTGGTATTCTAGATTCAGATCACATCTCAAACTTGGCATTTTATGCTTAACTTGCAGGCAGACCTCTAGGTGACTATTTTAGGCCCATAACACTTCCTTATTCAACCATATGCCTAATATTCCTTTGTTTTATGATCTAATATGTTCATATAAAGGTATACTAAACTTGGTCATAAACATAAATTTCTCTCGAATGTCTTGTAAACATGTTCATTGATCATAGGCCTATGTTCTCTACTTCATACTTACAAGATTATTGAAGAACACTAAGCCCAAAGTCTCTTATAATCTGCTATCTGACATTTATGTTTGATATATTCCACTTGAAGATATTTATAATAGGATTGATAGGTTAATGGAGGTTTCTTAAATACCATTTGAGGTAATAAATATTCAAACCAACCAAAACTCTACTTGTAGCCATTCCATATAGGTCTAAAGACTATCATATAAGGATATTATTGCCTTCCCTTGATTTTATGTGATAAATGAATGATGGAAAACGGTGTTGTAATATTATTAGGATATTTAATGGTATCACACAAATACCTATTTGTACTAAATAATTGAGCTTAGGGGCTTTTAGAAGGGTTTTGGGATGCTTGTTTTGTTAGTAATTATTCACAAAGTGTGGTCCCTAAATTTCTCCACTAATACATGAAAATTAAATGGAATAAGGACATCCATCAACCCCTAGGATATTTTTATTCAAATGTTCTTATCTTGCATGAAACAACAACTACAAACTAAATTTCAACTAGCTACTAAAAACCTGATGAAAAATCTAATGCATTCCTCAAATTGATATGACTTTTAATAGGTAAACCAAGAATTATTTCACATTGGTGCATCTATAAAACATAATATAACATTTTAATCTTATTAAAATGCCTTTTATTCTTTTTTAATGGCTCATGAAATGAATTTGTAACTATTTTATAGGTTATCATTGCTATTTCGAACCTATAATTGTCATTCCTAACTTTTTCTTGATCATATCAACATTAATAAATCTTCATGGAAATGGGAGAGTAAATTGGTATGTAAAAGACACAATATTTGACTTATTTGTGTTTATAATATTTTAAGAACATTAAAAAGACTTAAATTATGCAAATTGACACATGAAACTTGATGTTCATCTAAGTGACTTCAATTACATGTTTTTATACATCCATTCCAAGGTTCATTTAATTTATTTATACCCTTTCACTGATGACCAAAAGGTCTTGTCAAATACATAGGATTTTGGGAAGGTTTAAGCTAGGTGAAACATTAACCTTAATCTCTTGAAAATAAGGTATACATATGTGTTATTTCTTTTGTATGCATGTCTGTCTTACGTTGAGTTAGTTAAGATTAAGATTTCATAGTTTAATTTACATTTCTATATTTCCTTCAATACACTCAACTTAGCTTTGTGGTTTGGTTTTACTTCAAGATAACATTTTTCCTTAATTTTTTAAATTTCTTATTCAACATTTTAATTTGATCTTTGAAAATATTATTTCAATTTATCTATTATTTGTTTATCTTGTAACATTTTCATAGAGATCTGGTCTTGCATCATTTTTTTACAAGTGCATAGTAAGTGTTCAAGACTGGCATGTTCCCCTATCCAATTTAGCATGGACTTGTCTAGGCATAATTCTCAAAAAATAGTCTTGAGTCATTTTTCATTTTATTACTATTTTTGTCTATTGGGTCTTATCATGGGTTAAATAATACATGTTAATAGGTCCCAAATTAAAAATAAAAACATCTATAAATACAAGGATTCTCTAAGAAATTAAGGATGGTTTTCTTAACTCTCAAAATATATTAAAACATATTCACAATATATATGTAGATATATTAGTTCTATATTCAAGGATGAATATTCATCTACATACTTGTGCCAAGGGCAATATAGTAAAAAGTCATATAATATTATATTCACCATTCTAAGAACACATGTAATTGGGATAACTAAATTTTACTTTAAGTCTTCTTCATTGTATTTTTAATTGTAGTGCAATTTTTTAAAATTTCAATAGAGATTTGCCAAGGTCATTCCAACTGAAACCATTTCCCCTAACCCCCCCCCCCCCCCCCCCCCCCCCCCCACATTTGATTCTAATTTGGTTTGTGTGTAGGAAAATTAAAGGTTTTTTATTGTAGGTTCTTTATGTGATATTATAGTTCTAAATATGCATCCAAGTTCATAATTAATTTCTTTTCATGGTGTGAAATAATTAGTTTTGTTTTACAAATAATTGGGAGAAGTCTGTATTCAAGAGACTCACGTACACTACATTATTCTCCCACCTATTATGGACCTGATCTAGGGATATATTTTATATCTACCTTTAATTTATCATTTACATTTTCCTTATTTCTCTATCTATTTTTTTTCTATAGTCTATCATAGTCAACTAGGATAAGTAAGTAGTTAATACATTAGGATACACTGCACCACTATCCAAATACAATAGATTTATCCAAATTTTGTACATGATACTAAGCCTACACAATAAATTCTAATTTTTATTTCACTGTTAAATAATTAGAACACTAAATGAGTATCTATATGTAAGATAGTTATATTCCTTATTAATACTTATCCAAAATAGAGACTTTCCCATACTTATCAATTTGATAAAATTAAAGTATTAAAATATTAGAAATCTTTAGCATTCTAATATTTCTAGTTTTACACCTATATGAACATATAATTCTTTTTTAAGTAAAAACTTAATGTAAAAAAACCACAATACATACATAATAAATCTATGAAATTTTAAAATAAAAATAACATATATTCATATAATTATCATAATTACCAATTTTGATTAAGAGCACTAGCCCAATTATGCTAGTATAAAAGTAACTCCCATCCAAATTATTACTCACCCACTATAGCTATATATTCTTATATAGATAAAAATAGAGGACAGGGGTTTTAATACTAGTTTAATAGAATTCAATAAGTATTTACTTAATTTTCAAATTTCATAAATTATATGGTATGGGTAAGTTTACACCAATTAGTGCCAACCCACAAATTAAAAATAATATAAGTTCATCTTAAAACCATAAATTAATGTATGAGTAATTAAATATATTAGCAATCTTCCTTAAGATGTACTTTAATCAATGAATGGACAGAATAACTACTGAACTATCCCCCTTGACAAAACCTTCCTTCACTCCAAAAAGTTTCCTTAGTTGATTAAATTAGTCCTCAAGAAATGGTTTTGTGAATATCTATGTAACCTAATAAATTTCTACTAAAAAAGATTAAATAATTTGTCCTATATTGATTATTTAATATATTCCATATGTGTCTCAAATTTTTATGTGTGTTGGTGCTTTGTTAAGTTTTAATAAATTTAGATAACACATTGAATATAACACCAAGGTGGAGTGGGTTGGGTTTGTGGAAATCCCAATTCAAAAAACAATCATCGAATCCAACTAACTCATAGGAAATAGTAAAATATCCACTATATTAATGTTTTGTATTATTTAATGCAATAATAGTAGTATTTTTTTAAGAAGATGCCCCAGACCTACCCCAAAATTATAGATGTATCCTAAAGTTGACTTGTGATTATTTAGATCACATACCCAATCACTATTTATGTAGTCAACAACTATTATGTTCTCACATGAAATGTAACTTAAAATTGTTCCTTTAACACCTAGCTTGTACTTAATCACATAGTTATTGGTATGAAAAGATACATTAGAATATGTTTTTTTACCTTAAAATTGGATTTCATAGAGGTCTTGGCAATAGCATGATACCATATTCATATGAAACAAAAGATCAGGATGAGTATGAGTCGAGTACAAAAAAATCCCAACTACCTATTAGAGAGTATACCATCAATGAAATGAGAAAAAAAAACATGACTTTATATTGGCAAGAATTTAGTGTAGATGTGTTGTATTTCATGTTGAATTTGTTGAGTATGTCTTGAGCATACTTAGATTGATTAACAAAAAATATTTTTAAGATTGTAAAACTAAAGACCAAGGAAAAAAATCAACAAATCTAAATCATTCGTCTAAAAAGATTTCATTATCGAAGCTTTAAAATTGTGAATATACATTATGAAACTCCCTGTGATTATTAGGTCAACAACATAGAAAACCAAAATTTAGAGTTTCCCATATAATTTACTGGTGTAAATACTATGGGGTTAAAGTGACACAAGTTAAATCCATATTTTATTAAGAACAAGTTAATAATTTCATAAAAAAATTTATAATCTTTCTTCAAAACATATAAGTAATTTTTTAATCTAGACACAAAGCTTGAGTTATCTCTACTTATGGACTTAAGAGGTTCAAATGTGTAAATTAATCCTACAAGTATCCATCTAGGAATGCACATTTTACATAAATCTTATGGACTTAACATCCTTGTGTTACAACTAAGGAGAGTATTGGAATAATGAATTTCATCTTGGTAGCTATAAAAAATGTTTCATGGTAATCAATAAATTCAATTTATGAAAAACATTTTTTTATAAGTCAGAGTTTGTATTTATCAATAAAACCATCTATTATATGCTTAGTGAGGTACACCCACTTGTAACTCACTATTTACATTCCTTTTATATGTGGAACCAAGTTATAAGGTTTTTATTCTTAAATGAAATATGTTCTTCTTCCATAGAAACCTACCATTCAATATGCTTAGAATCTTGATGATAAGTCTTTGGATTTTGTGTCACTACCATCTATGCCAAATGTACAACATGATATGGATGTCATGATCTCATTGTGCTTAGATATCTTCGATTTCTTGCCAAGGAACCAACCTCATGAAAAATAGTGTGAACCTGTTTTGGTATAGGTTGTGTTATTTATGTAGTTTCTTTGTGAATATTTTTTGCACTGGTGAAGGTGTTATTTTTCTGATTTATTGCTCATCGTCAGAGTTGTAGTAACTCGTAGAATAAAATTAATCTAAATAGTCTTTTTTTTCATAAGAGACCTCAGAAGTTGTGTAAAAATTAAAAAAATTAATGAAGGATATGTATGAGATGTTGGCATGAAAGCCTAATATTTTTCATCAAACAACACATACCATATGTAAATCAATTTAGTGGTGCCTAAAATAAGAAGATGATATGCCTTTAGATATTCACAGTAGCTAAAAAAGATACAAGGAATGGCATTCATTCCCATTGCTTTTCCATTTTCATCTATAATGTGTGCCCATGAATTTCAAGAAAAAACATGGAAATTAAAAACATCTATCTTGACACTAGACCATTTTATTCGGGAGTCATATTTTATACTCTAGAGTGGGGAATGCAATTTTGGATGTAGGTTGTACATTAAATTTCCTCAACCCAATAATTAAAATGAAATATTTAGAATGTACAATGTAATTGGCCATTTCCTTTAGTATAAACTTTTTGTGCTTAGCTACACCATTTTTCTAGGGTGTTTAGGGTACATTATGTTGAAGTTGAATGCATGTATGTTCATAGAATTTAAGAATTTAATTGTAGAAAAACGTTCTCCAATAAATTTGTTCTAAGACATTAAATTTATATCTGTAATAGGTTTTCAACAAGGTATTTGAAAATTTTGAAGTGCTTAAATACTTCGATTTTATTTTCTAGAAATTAGACTCAAGTTATATGAAAGTAATAATTAATGAATGTAAACACACATTCTTGTTTATTAAAATAAAAATTAGGAAAAGACATAATGTAACTATAAACCAATTATAATCTATCACTTTTTGTTAGGGATTTACCTTTGGGAATTACATCTTTATATATTTTTTGAAGTGTATAACTTGTTAAAATACCATATTTGAAAGATAAATGTGGAAAAATAATAACCATGTGGTTCTTATTGAGGTCCTATAATGAGAGATAGTTGGGAAAACAAAAACCCTCATGCCAAATATTAATCAAGCCATTCTAAAGTGAAATCCTAACTTTTGAAGGTTGAGCTAACATAATTTGTAAAAATTGTACAATCATGTTGGATGGTCAACTTTTCTAGTGGCTACAATAGTGGACTAATCTTTGTTTATTTTTATGATAATATCGGTAGGTTTAAACTAAATAGTTTTTTTTGCATGAATATGTGATTTGATATATGGAGAGGAGGTTAAAAATAAGTGTAAAAAATGTGAAATAGAGTTTTAATACACCATTATTCATCTCAACTATGCCTTCATGCTCAACAACTAGTGAAATAGAGTTTCTCATAAAAAAATTTAGTTGTGAATTATTATTCATGATTTTGAAACATTAAGCCATCATGCACCATATGCAGAGAGGCTACTGAATCTAAAATCAATTCAAAAATAGGTGATCTCATTCTTGAAAAAAATGTTTATCCAACCTTGGTATGGTAAACTTTCATTTATTTTCATCTCTACTTATAAGTATTTGATTTTATTGAAATAGTATTATTGAACATGGCCTTGATTATTACAGCAATTATAACACTCTTGGTTGATATTGTCATTTAATTTATATTTGTATTTATTTTGACTTTAGGAAGGATTATGTTGATCCAATAGATTGCCCCTAGGCTTGGGATCTACTTTTCATTTTTTCTTGGCAGGGACCTTTCCTTTGCCAAATTTGGGTTTTGACTTTGTATTATCATCATTGAATACTAATGTCTATTTCTAAGTAACTTCAAATCATATTTACTCAATAAAATATAGTTTTTCATGTTCTCTCTAAATTTTCTCACATAATTGTTTAAAACTCAATTCCACATATGTAGGGATATCCCATAGAGTCTTGATGCTAGTAGTTTGAAATCAAAATTGAGTAAGAAAAACCCAATTTAGACAAAATAGTCATAATGAGTTTTTCATCAATTTTGGTTTCAGCTATCTCAATGATTAGAAGACTTAAGCACTTGAATTTAGTGATGAAGTCCTAAATATGATGATAGTTGTCTACACTATGAGTAGATATATCATTCTATTGTTGGATTGGCCTCAACTTACTATGATTTCCAAAAATATTCTCTAAGTTAATCAAAAATTTATAAGGTTCCATGATGCCTTGAAAATTAATCTTTAGTTAAGGGGATATTTACTAACCAAGGATGCCACTAGCTTCATCATAACAAACTTTCCTTTTTTTCCATTTGATAAGATATGAATGTATAAATTATTCATTCACTTTGATGTAGAATAGACCATTTCTAAGAAATCAACCAGTAATATATCATTTCTAGCTAAAGTAGTTGGAAATTGAGAGGGTTTTCTTTTCATCTATCATGCTATCACATATACTTGAGTGGAAATATCCCAAAAAAATTGTATGAAAAAAAATGATTTTTTTCCTTCTAAAACTACATGTTAAATTAATTGTCTCCATAAAATATCACAATGGTACAATTGGCCTATGGCAAAAAGACTTTTTGCTTTTTTCATTCACATAGAACTAGTCCTCAACTTTCCCACATAGACCAAAAAATTTATGAGAATCCTTTTGTTCAAAAAAAAAAAAATGCCATCCATTTTGACCTTTCATTGTTATTTTCTAAGATTCAAAGCAGACACAAGATACTAGAATTGAAGTTGAATACATAATATTGTAATAGTTCAAATCCACAAAATGTAGCCTAAATTATTTTAGGAAATATTAGGCTTTGGTTGGTTTGACTTGTATACTCTTTGGTATATGAATCTATAGTCATCAATATTGGACATGACCAAAGGGAATCACTTATAAAGGTTTCCACTATCTTAAAACTACACTATCTCATCACTGAGGTACATATCAATTAATTACTTAAGGTTAATTTATTACTAGGGAATCATAAAATCAAAAAATTGGGAGACTTTATATTGTAAAAACAATTATAGGTACATTAGATATACCATGAGGTATGTGGAGGCAATGATACATATATAGTCTTGTTTGATGGCTTAATTATTGGGGATATAATATCACACCATGGATTACGTATAATTGATTACCACTTTTCCCAAAATGACATTTTTTGTGATTTTGAAAACTACTGAGACACAATTCTAACCTATAGTTTTCCTAACAAATAAAAGATATTCAACCATTAGTACCCTACACCATTCACCAATTTTTCAAGATTCAATATTTCAGAAGGGAAATACGAGAGCATAATATTAGGTTTTTTAAGTAAGCTACTAAATATGGACTTAAAACTTAAAATTTAGAGGAAAAAAAAACTACACATCTAAAACTAATAAAAATGCTCAATATGTATAAAAATAATAAAAAGTTGTAGATATGATCTTTTAGCTTGTATTAAAAACAAGGTGAAGCTTCTATATCTATGATACCATATTAAATTAACATAGTTTTGATACCATATTAAATTATTGGATAGGATCCATAATCATTAACTGCCATAAGACAAACATCTACAACACTGGCATAATAAATCTATGAAAGCTCTAAATAAAACACACAGAAACATTCATCCAAGTAGCATTGCTACATATTTTGATTAAGATCACTAGCCTAATTCTATCAGTACAACAATAACTATCAACCACTATATGCCTCACCCACTAGCCTTCTATGTTTTTTATATAGATAAGAGAGGAGGCTACAATTAAGGTTTTGAAGAGTAGTTAAAAATTGAATAGGACAAAATAATTATTACCACAAGTCAATTAAGTATTTATTTAATTGCCATTCTTCTCTAATAATAAGATATGGGTAAGTACACACCATTTACTTCCTATGCATGAATTATGAATGATATAATTTCATCTTAAAAACCATACAGTAGTGGATTAATAATTTAGTACACTAAAATTTTTGATGAATCTGCTTTCGAGGAATATGAGTCGACCACAAAGAGAACAAATGAAGAAGATGAGGAAGAGACTACTCGAGAAGGAGACGAAAATGTGTAGCGTCCAAGGGTGGATGTTGAGTCTTATATGTGAAATGAATTATGTGAAAATAATGCCTTATAGATTTCATGCAAACAATTATTTTGATTATTTGAAGAACGCATAGAAAATTCAACTTTTAAGTTATGTTCAAAATGCCTCAACTTAAAATAACCTACTGCAAAATAAATTTAACATAATATAATATTTTATGAAGCACCATTATCTCATAATTTTTACTAATATTAAATTAACCCATACTTTATTGATTACTTCAACACTCCAAAAAGAAATTACAAAAACGTTATTGTATTACTAATAATACAACCTTGTAACTATTATCTCAACATAATTCTACTGAAGTACTAAGCTCTAGGAAATTGTGATTTCGTGTTAATACCATATTCATAAACATATTAAAAGAAATGATTGATTAACTTATATTCCCTAATAATACCATATACTTAAGCCCAGTCAAAATTCTAAAATAAAAGTCTTCGGTAATTATTAATCAAGTATAGCAAAACCGAATTTCTCCTAAGAATTTAATCGTACAATAACAACATTGTGTAAGCTACATTAATGTTGCAAATGGCTGATCAACTTCGCAAATTTTTGCAGGAAAGAATTTTGTTACGAAAGAATTAATCAAATGTTTTTTTTTAGCTTAGGTGTCATTTTACTTATAAGAATCTTATTAGTCCCTGCCAATATAAGAGATTATAAGAATAATTTACCTAAATAATTTTTATGGTCTGACCAATCAAAACCTTTGACAATTAGAACTTGTAAAGTTCGTTGGAGGAGTGGTAATTTTGTAGATATACACCGGCGATGGAGGATAGTGAACAGCAGGCATAATTGTCTTATCGATCTGTACACAGGCAAAACGTTGTGAGTTGAAGCTCAGATAATTACATGTCCAGGTGAACTGTGTGAGCCCAGACAGTTAGATTTGCATAGAGGTGAGGCCAACGGTTTCGTTAACAGGCATAGTCCGTAAAATTAAAATCAATAGAGTCAGATCTGATATAAGCATTATCAGGAACACGGATATGAAAGATGATGAGGTCGTGGATTAAACATATAAATTATTGCAATGCAAAAAGACAGTACTCAATGTATCTGGCAGACTTATAGAATGTAGTACAGAAGTGAAGTTGTGACCTATATTCTCCTAGCCATCTATGATTGATGATGGTTTCCTTGACTAGAAAGCTCAATAAATTCTAAACAGATTTGTATGGAATCCGAAGTGAATATTAAAATGCACAGGGAGCAGAAGATGTCAATGTCAAAAATAACCAACGAATATATCATCTGTAGGGGTAACCAGAAGATTCCATTGGCTGTGCCCCATATAATCTCTTGAAAACACATTCCCGCTCTGATACTAGATGTTAATTCTAGTTTAAATTTGAACAGAGTTTATAAACCAAATAGAAAATACACAGGAAAAATACTCAAACAATAGATACACAAAATAATAATGATCTTCTTATGTATTATTCAATCTGAGATATTACAAATATATAGGCTGAGAAACTCCTTAAAACAAGGAATCTAACTGTATATTCTAATACCATCTATCTCCAACAATATCTCCTGTAATCTCTCATACACAGAATAGCTATGTGAGTTCAGACCACAACTCGCTCACTATTATAATCTATTTTATTATCACTCTATATTATTAATGAGCTTTATGACAACTCATAATAACATTACAAATATATTTAATATTAACCTATACAAATAATGTGAGCACTAACTATGAGTTCCTAACATACATTCACTAGCACCTACCTAAGCCTAAAAACATTTTTGATGGTTTGTATTACACTATTCGCCTCGGCCGACCTTATATCCTATTGTTAAAATCATGTTACATGTCTATTTCAGCTCCAACCAACCTATATTGAGACCTAACTTGTTTTTAACAAATAACGATATAGAGTCGATTGAACCAATCCAATCGGCTAAAATTTTAGAAAGGTTTCGGATTATATTCATTTATATATACACACCATTTCTATCATTTAAATAGGAATATAAGAAGAATATTATATTGACCATCTACTTATCCACCATTCTAATTGACGAACATAGCTCAGCGTTTCAATATTTTCTTTGTAGATATTGATCTTGTCTTATGGATAAGGATTTTGGATGCATAGTGAAGTTGTGTACCATAGAGCTGACTTATCCTTGTTATCCTTACATACCTCAACAACCTCTTGCGAAGCACCTTGGCCAAAGGAGAGATTGAATCTCGGTAGGTTCATCTTCAAAGGTAAGTATTCCTAACTTTGTTCCTCTTTTGCAAGAGTAAATAAATTAACATTTGTAATTTTTTCTCATGCATTAGAGTTTTATGTATACATAGCTTAATTAGGATTCCCCTATGTATGTTTACTTTTTTATGTTTATTAACCCCAATTTGTGCCATAAGCTTTGGTGATCAACCGATTAGACTTTACTTTTCTTTGCATTTACTTTGTGAATATCAAAACATAAGACCTAGATAGGGTTATTGCATGGTATTGTTTAACTAGAGGTTTTGGAACCCCATCTAATGATGTTATTGTGCTAAAAGATCTCTTAGTTAGGTTTAATGGATCCTCTTGGTCATGACCCTGAATATATACTGTATTATATTATCCATTATTTTGCCCTGCTATCAATTATTCCTTTGTGATCTCCATATTTGCTTATTCTATGTGATATAAAATCATTCTCTGTGAACATCTAAGTAATTTCATTACATGTGGTATCAGAGCTTTGATTCAGGCAAGTTTTTTGTAGCATTGTTTTTTTTGGATCTAGCGAGGTGTGACTTCGATAACGGGAACGAGTGAAAAAATATAACTTACAATCCAAGAAGAATTATTTTTTTTCCATCAGTGTAGTATTGTTCAAAATATTTTTTTCAAAAAAATTAATTAAAAGAAAAGTCTAAATTTTTTTTTGCCTTGCATAATTGCAGTCAATAGATTCATCTCGATGAGATGATCATAATGGTATATTCTATTAGTACACAAAGGTAATCATTGGATTCATCTTCATGAGGTGATCATAATGGTACCATCTCTTGGTACACATTTTAGGGCAAAAACCCTAATAACGTTTGTATATGGTTGATCCTTCTACACAGGATGAAAAGAGGGAAAAAAACTCCAAAGACTCCTATAGATGACATAAAATCTAAAACTTCAGATCCATTGATTTACCAACTTCAGACTGACATAAAGGGCTTCGTGCAATATGATAACTTTATTGCAATTCAAACTAATGTCAGGGATGCATAGAGAAATTAATCGAGTTCACAATCAATCGAATTAGATCAGTACTTCATTATCTACGCTTGCATCTTAGTTATAGTAAAACAACCCTCCACTTCATCATTTGGGTCCTCCTATCATCACTAACAACTCCAAACTGGTATGAAACCAATATTTTCCAAAGTGGACATGTGTAAATTTATGGAAAGGATCCTTTCACATGGATTACCCAACTTGGAAATTTATTTGATCTACATGAAACTCCTAGTTCTTAGAAGGTGATAGTGGCATCTCTATATCTAAAACATGAGCAGTTCATTTGATATCATTGGTTATGTGATTTTAAAAAGAAAGAAGGGTTCTCTTGTCACATGGTCTATTTTTATTGATGAGTTATTATCTCATTCTCAGAATAATGTCTCTGATAACTACTTCAACTAATTAGCCAAACTATGGCAAACGGGAATAGTGAAGGATTTTATTCATCGTTTTCAAAATCTATCCTTATAGGTGGAAGACATAACTAAGGAAAATTTGACTGATTTATTTTTGGGTGGTCTCAAAGATAGCATCCAATTGAAGATTCAAATATTTAACCTTACATTTGTATCAAAATCTATCCCATAGGCATGCATGGTAGAGCAAAAAGATATGGTCAACCAAAAAACCTTTACTAATGGTCATGATCACACCTTTCTAGCACCATCATATCCTCAACAAACTAGACTAACACCTCAAAAAATTAAGGAGAAGTGAATCAAAGGGTTGTGTTATGGTTGTGATAGCAAATGGAGCAAAGACCATCATGGTACTGAAAAGAAGTTGTTTTACATCGAATGTGGCAATGAGGATGATAATGATGAAGAGGCATTTGATGAGGATGAAAAAGGTCCTAAGGAGGAATCTAAAGACTCTCAACCTACTATTTCACGTCATGACCTTTCAAGTATTAGTACTCCCTAAACTTTTAAGGTGATTGGTTTCCTAAAAATATAGGTCACTATTCTGATTGATTTTGGGAACACACAAACCTTCATCAATAATAAGTTAGTTTCTCACTTGAACTATTTCGTTTATGCCACTCCATAATTTTATGTCATGATTACGATTAGTGGTACTATCAAATGCTTAAGAAAATGCCATAGTATTAAGTTAGCCATGAGAGACTACTTGTTGGATTCTCCTACATTTGCTATTCCCATTAGGGGAGTTGACATTGTTCTGGGAGTATAATAGTTCACCACTCTAGGCATTATTGAGATAAATTTTTAAGAATTATTCATGCATTTTCATTCTAAGGGAATGACATTTGAGCTAAGGAGATTAAGGAATAAACCTCCAAAACTTGTTAGCTCCAATCAAATGACGAAGATTATCTAAAAGGGTGCTAAAAGATTTGTATCTCACTTATTTTCTATAGAAGTTAATCCAACTCAGCCATCTACACCGCTTAATCTACAACAAGTGATTGATGCCCATTCAATTTTTTTTGGTGACATGTTGAATGGACTTCCCCTTAGCCACACACGTGATCATGCTATCAAACTTATTCCTAGTAGTACACCACCTAACATCAAAAAAATTAGGTATCCCTATGCCCAAAAATGTGAAATTAAAAATATGGTATAGAAAATATTTGATGTATCAATCATTCACTATAACCAATGCAAATATTCTTCACCAGTTATCATGGTGTGAAATAAAGATAACACTTAGAGGATGTGCCCTGACTATAGGAAACTCAAAAAGTACACTATTAAAGATAAGTTTCCTATTCCTACCATTGGTGATTTTTTAGATGAATTAAATTGTGCTCTTTATTTTACCAAGTTAGATTTGCATTTTGGGTATCATCAAATTTGGATCAGTGATAAAGACATACCCAAAACTACTTTCAGGACTCATGAGGGTCATTTAATATTTTTTTGGTTATGCCTTTTGGGCTAAAAAATGCACCATCTACCTTTTAGAGTTTGATGAACATTATTTTAAGGCCATTTTTGAAAAGAATTATTCTCATATTTTTTGATGACATCATCATTTAAAGTGAAAATTGGAAAGATCATTTACACCATGTAAAACAGGTACTCTCAATTTTGAAATAACATTGATTGTATGCCAAACCTTATAAATATAATTTTAGATCTTGTGAGGTTGAGCATTTGGGTGATCTGGTTTCACATATAGGAGTAAAAGTGGATCCTAAAAGAATCGAAGCAATGGTGGACTGGTTGATTCTTAAGACACTCAAGCAACTAAGGGGATTTTTTGGCCTATCTGGTTACTATAGTAGGTTTGTCAATAATTATGATAGAATTGTAGTCCCACTCACATCTTTGTTGAAGAAACACTCCTTTTCAATGGATTGAGACAACTACCAAGGCATCTAAACAATTAAACTTGCCAATGTGCAACACTCGAGTGTTGGCTCCTCTTGATTTTTTCAAGACATTTATGGTTGAATGTGATGCATTTGGGTATGGTATGGGTGCTATAATCATGCAAGAAGGTAGACCACTTGCATTTAAAAATCATCAACTGAAGGGTAAAAATTAGCTCAAACCCATTTATGAGAAGGAAATGATCGCTATTATTTATCCAGTCAAATAATAGAGGCCTTATTTGATGGGTCATCACTTTCAAGTAAAGATTGATCATGCTAGTCTTAAATATTTTATGGAATAAAGGTTATCATTTGAAGAATAACAAAATTGAGTAATTAAGATGTTAGGCTATGATTTTGAAATATTTTATAAGAAAGACAAGGACAACGTAGAGGCAGATGCACTATCTAGGAATGATGAATGAGTTGAGGCAATGCTATATGCTATGACCATTCTATAGGAAAATTAGCTAGAGGAACCACAATCAAAATGGGACCAAGATAGTGTTAACCATGATTTCATTTAGAATATTCATTAAGGTTTTGGTGGATTTGAAAAATTCACATGGAAGGTTAATGTATTATGGTATAAAGATAGATTATACCTATGTAATGATTCTCTTCTTAAACAAAAAATCCTTTATAAAATTCATGCAATTCTAATTGGGAGTCATTCAAGATTTTTGAAAACCTATCATAACATCAAGCAATTTTTTTTTTGGGAAGGACTCAAGGGGGATGTCCAGAAATATATGGCTAAATGTATGATCTATCAACAAACTAAATGAAAAACCATCAAAACCCTAGGTATTTTTCAACCTTTATCCATCCCAAGACAACATTGGGAAGAGGTGTCTTTGGATTTCATTACAGGGTTATCAAGATCTGATGGTCAAAATGTTTTCATGGTTGTGGTCGATCATCTTAGTAAGTATGCTCATTTTCATTCTTTATCACAACCATTTGTTGCTAGTATGGTGGCTTCTACTTTTCTAAATATAGTTTAGAAATTGCATAGTACCCCTAAGATCATTGTTAATGATCAAGACCCCATCTTCACTATTAATTTTTGGACTAAATTATTTACATGTTTGGTCACCCAGTTGGCTCAGAGTTCATCCTATCATCCTCAATATGATGGAAAAATTGAGGTAGTCAATAAATGTATGGAAGGATATCTCTGTTGTTTTGTTTCTAATAAACAATACAAATGGGTTCATTGGTTGCCAATTGTTGAATGGTTGTATAACACTTATGTTTATAGTTCTTCCAAAATGTCTTCATTTATAGCACTAGATGGATACCACTTGCCATCCATTAGTTTAACATTGAATATCCATACTATGGTTTATGCAGCGAAAGAACATATTCACCATTAACAAGAGGTCCTTGCTAGTTTGTGTGAAAATGTAGCCATGGCATAGAATCACACAAAATATCAAGAAAATCAACATAGGAACGAGAGGTATTTTGACATTGATGATTGGGTTTTTGTTTGCTTACAACCATCTAAGTAGGTGTCCTTGAAGCAACAGAAAAAAGATAACAAGTTGTCCCCTAAGTATTATGGGCCTTGGTATATATTCTAAAAAATTCATAGTATGGCCTACAAGTTAGAGTTTCTTTCCTCCATTTGCATACATCTAATATTTCATGTATCATGCCTGAATAAAGTCATTGGACATAGAGTGGCTACCTAGATTAAGTTATCAAAATTGGATGAGGAAGGAAGAGTTATTCACTATCTTGAGGTGATCATTTATATGTGTACTAAGTATTTCCGATCTCGAGCGATCAAGGAGTATTTGATCAAATGGAAGAATTTACCCTATGAAGATGCTACTTGGAAGGATGAATCCTTTGTGCAACAACATCTAGAGTTGACTTAAAATTGAGGACAACATTATTTTTAAGTGGAGGGGCATGCTATGTCCTTAAGCTTTGGCATGTCTCAGGATATGTGTGGCCAACTTGTGGCTTACGTGCCTCATTTATATTCTTGTTACATGTCTCTATGTTCTTAGTTAGATCAGCCTATAAAATAACCATGGCTAAGCAGAATATATATAAGAGGTAGTGGGTAGTCTATAATGATCATGCCAAGTATTATTCTCTTAGTGCATTATTTTGGAGGTTTCCCCCTTGAAGTGGATTTTCTATATTATCTTGTATTCTGTCCTGTTGTCAATTATTTATGTATGGTCTCTCATATTTGCTTATTCTTTGTGATATAAAATCTTTTTGTGTGAACATCTAATTAATTTCATTACAGTATGTATCATATAATTCTAGAAAAAAAAACATACATCACATATTTCCCATATGATATAAAATAAAAGATAAATACATTTGATAGAAAGGAAATATATCCATGCATCCAAATATAAATCTAAGTACAAATCATGAGATCAACATAATTGTCAACATATATATATATATATATATATATATATATATATATATATATATATATATACATACATACATACATACATACATACATACATACATACATACATATATGTGTGTATATATATATATATATATATATATATGTATATATATATATATATATATATATGTATGTAAATATAAATATATATATGTATGTATGTATGTATGTATGTATGTATGTATGTATATATATATATATATATATATATATATATATATATATATATATATATATATATATCTGTGTGTGTGTATGTATATGTATGTATGTATATATTTATGTGTGTGTGTGTGTGTATATATATGTGTGTGTGTGTGTCTGTGTGTGTATATACACACACACACACACACATATATATATATACATACATTATGTATGTATATATATGTATACATACATACACACATACATACATACATACATATATATATATATATATATATATATATATATATATATAATGTATGTATACATATATATACATATATATATATATATACACATGTATATGTACATAGATACATATATGTATATATATACGTATACATATACATATGCATATATATATATACATAGACATACACACACACACACACATGTGTGTGTGTGTATATATATACACATATATATATATATATAGAGAGAGAGATATACATATATGTATATACACACACAGATATATATATATATATATATATATATAGACACACACACACACACACATATATATATACATATATACGTATATATATATATATACATATATATACATATATACGTATATATATATATATATATATACATATATATACATATATACATATATATATATATATACATATATACATATATACATATACATATATATATACATATATACATATATACATATATACATATATATATATATATATATATATATATATATATATATATATATATATATATATATATACATACATACATACATACACACACACACACACAAACACACACACACACACACACACAGATATATATATATATATATATATTATACAAAATAAAAAATAAAATAGCTCTAACTCTAAAGCTTGGCTCCATCATGTCAATGTTATGGCCTATCCACACTAGTTATTGATGCCTATGACTATCCCCTTTGAATAGTATGCTATAAAGAGGTAGTCTAGGATCTCAATCCAAGAACTTGTTCTTATAGATTGGTAACTTGTACCAACACGTATCCTAGATATATGGTGGTCACCATGTGTATGGATCTCTCCTATTATAGGGCTTACCAATCCAATGCCTCTCTTGCTCCTATCCCTATTGGTAGTTGTACACCACTGCATCCCTATAGTTACCTTGTGTCCTCTCCCACTAGTCTAAACTATCATACATGGGTTAGGGAAAATGGAACCTCAAAAACATCTAGAGTAGTAGGGTCGTATTTTGTTAACACCGCATCAAAAATGTCATGGTGCATAGCCATAAACATGGTTCCCTATATGATCTTATTTACTACAGGATCTATAAAACCAAATCTACATAGGCATCAAATCACACACACACACACAAATACACACACAAACACAAATATCAGATAATTTATCTACCATAATCATAGTATAAATAATGTCTTATATCAAAAAATTAAATCAAATTAAATCATTTTTCACTAGTACTGGTGTCTGTTGGGTATTTTTAATGTCTAACATAACATTAGATTTCAAACTATCACATTAAATGTCAACCCAAGGGTATGTATACTTTCATCATGAAAGTAAAGTATATGCCACTATCCAACCAATTGAAGGCTATTTAGCTTAGCTATAGATAGGTAAATAAAGACCATAAGGTTCTTCACACATTAAAAAAATCACACTTTAAGGTATATATATTAAGTAACAACAAACTTAATCACACAGATAAATATAATGTAAATAACATAAATGAAAAGATTGTGAGGATTGGGATCTTCACCACAACTCATTATGAGGGGGTCCTTCCTCATTCAGACTTGAGTTTGGATCCATCCTCGAGAAAGCTTATGACATTTAAGAAATCAAGCCAACCATATGAATAACTGTAGAAACTATAGTTTTCTATAGGTCTTCTATTAAAATCAGAATTCTAGTTACAATACTTTTCTCATTACTTATTCAATAATTCACTTCCTCTCTATAATGGCAAACTCTATTCTTTATATAATAGAATAGGTCCACCAATTACAACAATATTTAATCTATTCAAGGAGAGAAACAAATCAATTTCATTGCAACTTACTCTGTTACACTTCTCTCTGACATAATCTTTTATTAGTAGCTAACTAACTTCTAAAACTAACAAATTCCAAAATAGACTATAGAATGCATACAAAAGTCTCATGATAGAAGATAAATATATCAAAACTACTTATATTTTAGTTCACTCATTGAATAACTACCTAGCAATTACTAAAGCTACCTCCACATGGATGCAAGTCATTGGCTTACCTTTGTTGTATCGGAGTTGTTGCCAGAATTCGGATAATGTGAGTGCAATGGAGATGTGATCACACAAGTTGAAGCAAGTGCACACCACATAGATGCTAAAATAATTTGAAAATAACACAATAAGAGAAATTACACAAGATAAAATGGAGAAAACAAAAAATTGATTAGCATGAGATGGCCAAAGTGAGGAATACATATAGGAGAGTACAAAAGTAACTCCTCCACAAAAGGTGGACAAGGCACCCCAAGAATAGACAGTAACTCCTCCATGAAAGGTGGTGACAAGGTGCTAAGAATAGAGAAGTAACTCCCATTAAGGGAGTTACTTATGACACATCTATGACACAAACCTCCACATAAGCTAGGCTATCCCACAAATGTAGGAAAACTCCATGTATGCAAAAGAAATACAATTTACCTAATTAATAAATAGGGAAAAATAAAAGCCTAAACTAATACCCCCCATAAGTGCAGCTTAGGTGGACAGTGTGGAAATATAAAATGGGTCCCGACAACTAGGCCTGATGAGGTACCCATGTACAAATGCAATCTCCCATAAGATAGAGAAAAGGATAAAACTCGTAGGAAAAAACTCCTCCCCAAAAGAGAGACATAAATGAAAAGAAAAGGCTAGAAGGCCCCCCTAAAGATGATGTTGCTATAGATGTGGACCGCACCCCAAGAAGAGCTCGTAGATTAATGAACTTGCTCTCAGTGAAAGGTTTCGTGAAGATGTCTATATCCTACTCTGAAGACTAGCAAAATATCAAGTCAATGACCTAACTATGAATAAGCTCCTGAATGAAATGCATGTGAATCTCTATGTGCTTGGTTTGCTGGTGCTGAACTATATTCCTAAAAATTTGAATGGTACTCTGGTTGTCACAATAAATGATGGTGGGCTGCCTGATAGGAATGCCAAACTCAAAAAGTATCCCTTGAAGCCAAATAGCCTCAGTAGCTACATTAACAGCTCCCCTATACTCTTCCTCTGTGGATGATATAGCAATAACATTCTACTTCTTGCTAGACCAAATGATATGACCAGAACCTAGAGAGAAACTGTAACCAGAAGTGGACTTGGGAGTCCATGAATCGGCAGCCTAGTCTGAATCTATATATCCAACCAAGTCAACCTCTATGCTAAATCTGTAATGAAAGTTGTATCTATGTGAACCCTGTATGTAGTGCAAGATCCTCTTAGCTACTTTCCAATGTAGCTCATGAGGTTCTGGCATGAATCTGGAGACAAGTCCCACTATATATGATATGTCAGGCTTAGTGTGAGTCAAGTAGATGAGAATACCAATAAGTTGTCAAAATCGAGTGGCATCAACCAATGGTGAAGAACAATCAGCCTCAAGCTTGACTCTTAATATAAAGGGAGTCAGAGATGGCTTGCAATCAGCCATGTGAAACTGAGCCAATAAGTCAAGAGCATACTTACGTTGTGCAAGAGAAATCCCTAAATCTAATTGTGAAATCTCGATGCCAAGGAAGTAGTGTAACAAACCCAAGTTTGTCATGTCAAATCTATCCTAAAGAGATGCCTTCACCACTGTAATAGTTGATGAAGAACTCCTAACGATCAAAAGGTCATCAACATATAAAACCAAAATCAAGAGCGAATCATCCTGCCACAAGAAGTAGATATTGGGATCAGAATGGCACCTAGTGAAACCTACTATGAGAAGGAAGGAATACATATTGGCATACAAAGCATGAGGGGCCTATTTGAGGCCATAGATAGATTTCCTAAGTGTGCATACTAAGAAAGAATCTTGAATAAATCCTAGTGGCTGCTCCATGTAGATCTCTTCCTCTAGGTCTTTGTGAATAAAGGAACTCTTCATATCAATTTTATGCACATCCCAACCATGTGCTATGGTAATAACAAGGTGAGTCAGATGGAAGTCATCTTTACAATGGGTTCAAAGGTCTCTAAGTAGTCAGTGCCTACCACCTATGAGAAACCCTTGGTGACCAATCATGCCTTGTACCTATCAATTGACCCATCTGCTACAAACTTGGTCTGATATATCCACCTACATCAAACCATCTTTCTTCCCTTGGGAAGTGAAGTCAAATCCCAAGTGTGATTTTTGATTAAGGAAGAATATTCTTCCTCCATAGCACTATCCCACTCAAGTACACTTGATGCCTCTTAAAAAGTCTATGGATCCAAAACTGTAGCAAAGAAGGCATGTGGATCTCTCTAAAAATTCCCCCTAGTACGTCTGTCATCTGTGGGATCTCTTACCCAAGTGCCATCACTCTCAAGTTTCTGTCTAGCTCAAAGTGGCCCAGAAGTGGGTGAGTCAGGTGCTAACTCCTCATCCTCTAACTGACTAGAGGTGGATGACTCTACATCACTATCCTCAGTGTCTGAACTCGAAGAAGAAGAAGATGTCTCTAGCTCAAGAACCTACTGTGGTTAATCTGAATCTGATGAGGAATCATCATGATGAAGTAGATCTAAAGAAGGAGAAGAAGTGTCAGGTGTTGAGTCTCTAGGAATCTCCTAAAAATAGACACTTCTCTCGATGAACAACTCATGAGTGACTAGATCTAGAAGACGATATCCCTTAATACCATCAAGATATCCTACAAAGATACAAGGCTTGGACTGATGTTCCATAGCTTTGCATTTCCTCTTTGAAATGTGGGCCATGGCTGGGGATCCAAAAACACTAAGGTGCTCAACATTAGGTTTCTTTTTATGCCAAGCTTCAAAGGGTATTATCACTTTCAAAGCTTTGTGAGTAACCCTGTTTTGAATTTAGCAAGTACAATTGATGGCTTCAGCTCAGTACTATGGTGCTAAGGATTTGGAATGAATCACATAGCTGCCCATCTCTTTCAAGAACCTATTCTTGCATTTTGCAACCCCATTCTATGAAGGATTGTAAATGACTGTGTGCTATAAATCAATCCCCTCTGTGGTGCAAAATTGATCAAACTTGATGCTGACATACTCCCCTCCATTATTAGATCAAAGAACTATTGGAGTTGTTATTGCCAGAATCCAGATAACGCGAGTGCAATGAAGACGTGATCACACAAGATGAACAAGTGCACACCACGAAGATGCTAAAGCAATTTGACAATGACAAGAAGATAAATTGCACAAAACAAAATGTAGAAACCAAATCTGAATTAGTAACATGAAATGGCCAAAATGAAGAATACAAATAGGAGAGCTAGAAAGTAACTCCTCCACAAATGGTGGTCAAAGCACCCCAAGAATAGACTCCTCAAAAGGTGGTGACAAGGTGCTAAGAATAGATAAATAACTCCCATACCCGAAATAGGAGTATCTTATGCCATTCTTATGACACCTTACGACACAAATATGACACACAATCTCCACATAAGCTAGCCTATCCCACGAATGTAGGAAAACTCCATGTATGCACAAATATATGATATTCCCTAATTAATAAATAGGGAAAAATAAAAACCTACACTAATACCCCCCCATAAGCGCAGCTTAGGTGGGAAGTGTGGAAAATAAAAAATGGGTCCCGGCAACTAGGCCTCATGAGGTACCCATGTACAAATGCAATCTCCCATAAGATAGAGAAAAAGAGAAAACCCGTAGGAAAAAACTCCCCCCCAAAAGAGAGACATAAAAGAAAAGAAGAGGCTAGAAGGCCCCCCCTGAAGATGATGTAGTTACAGATGTAGACCGCACCCCAAGAAGAGCTCATAGATGAATGAACTTACTCTCAGTGAAAGGTTTGGTGAAGATGTCTGCAACCTGCTCTGAAGACTGGCAAAATATCAAGTCAATGACCTGACTATGAATAAGCTCCCGAATGAAATGCATGTGAATCTCTATGTGCTTGGTCCGCTGGTGCTGAACTGGATTCTTGCAAATCTGTATGGTACTCTGATCATCACAATAAATGATGGTGGGCTGCCTGATAGGAATGCCAAACTCAGAAAGAATCCCTTGAAGCCAAATAGCCTCAGTGGCTGCATTAACAGCTCCCCTGTACTCTGCCTCTGTGGATGATATAGCAATAGCATTCTGCTTCTTGCTAGACCAACTGATAGGACCTGAACCTAGAGAGAAACTGTAACTAGAAGTGGACTTACGAGTCTGTGAATCGCCAGCCCAGTCTGAATCTATATATCCAACCAAGTCAACCTCTGTGCCAAATCTATAGTGAATCCCATATCTATGTGAACCCTGTATGTAATGCAAGATCCTCTTAGCTGCTTTCCAATGCAGCTCATGGGGTTCCTGCATGAATCTGGAGACAAGTCCCACTGTATATGAAATGTCGGGCCTGGTGTGAGTCAAGTAGATGAGACTACCAACAAGTTGTCGATACCGAGTGGCATCAACTAGTGGTGAAGAACAATCAGTCTCAATCTTGACTCCTGATATAAAGGGAGTCGGAGATGGCTTGCAATCAGCCATGTGAAATCGAGCCAACAAGTCAAGAGCGTACTTAGGTTGTGCAAGAGAAATCCCTGAATCTAACTGTGAGATCTCGATACCAAGGAAGTAGTGCAACAAACCCAAGTCTGTCATGTCAAACCTCTCCTGAAGAGATGCCTTCACTGTTGTAATAGCCGATGAAGAACTCCCGGCAATCAAAAGGTCATCAACATATAGAACCAAAATCAGAAGCGAATCATCCTGCCGCAAGAAGTAGACATTAGGATCAGAATGGCACCTAGTGAATCCTGCTGTGAGAAGGAAGGAATCCATCTTGGCATACCAAGCCCGAGGGGCCTGTTTGAGGCCATAGATAGATTTCCTAAGTCTGCATACTAAGGAAGAATCCTGAACAAACCCTGGTAGCTGCTCCATGTAGATCTCCTCCTCAAGGTCTCCGTGAAGAAAGACACTCTTCACATCCATCTGATGCACATCCCAACCATGTGATGCGGCAATAGCCAAGGTGAGTCGGATAGAAGTCATCTTTGCAACGGGTGCAAAGGTCTCTGAGTAGTCAATGCCTGCCACCTGTGAGAAACCCTTGGCTACTAGTCGCGCCTTATACTTATCAACCGACCCATCTGCGGCAAATTTGGTCTGATATATCCACCTACATCGAACCATATTTCTTCCCTTAAGAAGTGAAGTCAAATCCCAAGTGCTATTTTTGATTAAGGAAGAATATTCTTCCTCCATAACACTATCCCACTCAGGTACCCCCGATGCCTCTCTAAAAGTTTGTGGATCCGAAACTGAAGCAAAGAAGGCATGTGGATCTTTCTGAAAATCCCCCCTAGTACATCTATCATCTACGGGGTTTCCTACCCATGTGCTAGCACTCTCAAGTGTCTGTCTGGCCCAAAGTGGCCCAGAAGTGGGCGAGTCAGGTGCTAACTCCTCATCCTCTGACTGACTAGAGGTGGATGACACTGCATCACTGTCCTCACTGTCTGTATTTGAAGAAGAAGAAGATGACTCTGGCTCAAGAACCTGCTGTGGCTGATCTGAATCTAATGAGGAATCATCATGAAGAAGTAGATCCAATGAGGGAGAAGAAGTGTCAAGTGTTGAGTCTCTAGGACTCTCCTGAAAATGGACATTTCTCTCGATGAACAACTCATGTGTGACGGGATCTAGAAGGCGATATCCCTTAATACCATCCGAATATCCTACAAAGATGCAAGGCTTGGACTGACGTTCCATAGCTTTGCGTTTCTTCTTCGGAATGCGGGCCATGGCTAGGGATCCGAAAACTCTAAGGTGCTCAACATCAGGTTTCCTTTTATGCCAAGCTTCAAAGGGTGTTATCCCTTTCAAAGCTTTATGAGGAACCCTGTTCTGAATGTAGCAAGCACAATTGATGGCTTTGGCCCAGTACTGTGGTGCTAGGGATTTGGAGTGAATCATACAGCTACCCATCTCTTTCAAGAACCTATTCTTGCGTTCTGCAACCCCATTTTGTGAAGGACTGTAGGTGACTGTGCGCTGTAAATCAATCCCTTTTGTGGTGCAAAACTGCTCAAACCTGATGCTAACATACTCCCCTCCATTATAAGTTCGAAGAACCTTGATGGATTTCTCACTCTGTTTCTCAACAAGAGCCTTAAAGTCTAGAAAATATTCAAACACTTCAGACTTTTGTTTGAGAAAATATATCCAAGTGTACCTAGTGAAGTCATCAATGAAGGTGAGGATGTACTTGGCCCTTGTGAAAGATGGTTTGGGAAAGGGTCCCGATACATCACTGTGGACTAACTCCAAAGGTTGTGAAGCCCTCCAAGCTTTGCCTTTGTCAAATTTTGCTTCGAGATGCTTCCCAAGGGAGCACCCCTCGCAAAGTCCTTTTGAGAATTGGACACGAGGCAAGCCAATGACCATGTCATTTTTGCAAAGTTGCTCAAGGTAGCGGTAGTTAAGGTGGCCAAACCGCTCATGCCATAATTTGATAACCCCATCTGAATGAGTTAGCAATGCTGTAGGAGAAGAATCTGATGCAAAATGTGAAAAGGTGTATAACCTTGCTTGGTGATCTACCCTTCCCACTGCCACTGTAGTATCACTATGCAACTCCCTGATAGATACAGAATCTGGTGAAAACTCAACTCTCATGCCCTGACCAATGTGAGTGATTTGGTACATTGATAAGAGATTGGTTGAAAGAGAAGGAACACTTAGAACATTGTTGAATGTTCCTCCTTCCATTTCAACTGACCCTCTCCCTGCAACGAAAACTGATGTGTCATCACCCAAACTAATTGAAGTCATGCTACAAGGCTCTAAAGATGAAAACTCAACTAGTGAAGAGCCCATGTGGTGAGAAGCACTTGAGTCAATGACCCATGAAGATGTGGAAGCTGCTGTAGCTATAAGGGCCTTGCCCTTTTCTTTCTCCTTACCCTTGCCTTTTGCCTTAGTAGAATCTTGGGTTGATGAATTCTGCTTGATGGACTCAGGAACACCTATGTTGTTCTTCTCTAGAAGATGAGTTAGGTGGTCTATTTGTTTCTTCATGCACTTGTGTTCATCATGCCCATTCTTTTTACAATAGCCACACTTAACCTTCTCCTTCTTAGGTTTAGCATTGGAAGATGAAGACTCAGTGTTATTTTTGGCAGGGTTGGTGTTTTCTTTCTTTTTCTCTTGATCCTTGTTCTTTTTCTTCTTCTCCTTTGTTGAAGTCTTGTCCTTACCATTTCTAGCTATCAAAGCTTGGGGTTGAGTAGACTTCATTGTGCCCATCTGAATTAGCTTATCTTGCTCCCTAGTCAAGTCGGCAATGAATGAATCCAAAGAAGGCATTTTCCATGTAGTGCCAAGGGCACTTTTAGTGGCATGGAAAGTGGAGACAAAGACTGAATAACTTGGACCTAACTTTGCGAGAATAGAAAGTATGAGTTGATCATCTCTCTTCTCTATCCCGCATTCTTTCAATTGCAATCTAAGGGCCTTAAACTTAGTAAAGAAGTCCTGTAGGGTGTCAAAGTTACTAGGACTTAGACTTATGAGTTCGTTTTCGAGCTCATGACCTCTCATCTCATCAAGCTTCCCAAACAACTTTTCTAAGGTGTCCCATATGTCATTAGGAGTTTGGGAGGATTCTAAGTGGAAGAGAAGTTCTGGAGACATGGACAAACTCAGTAACCCAAAGGCTTCATCACTACGGTTGTACCACTTAACCTTTTCAGCATCTGTATTAGGTTCTACTTCTGTACCCATTGTGATCCTATACAACCCTTTGCTTCTAAGAATGATAGACATTTTTACTTTCCATTCATGATATTTGAAGGGTGTTAGGGGTTTGAGTTGAAAAGAATCCATTTTTAGCTGAAATTAGGTGAAGTTGTGTTGATTGCAAGTTGTGATTGTATGCAGAAAGGAGAATGAAAGTGAAGTTGCAAGTTGTGGAAAGCAATCACACCCCCCCATAATATTGAGCCCCCCCAAGTATGCAAGTGCACGCTCAAAAGACGTTGGACTCAGCCGAAAATGCGTCTTAGAGCAACCAGTGCAAGAAAAAGCAAACAGGACGTCGGACTCAATCGAAAATGCGTCCTAGGAGACCCAAATTTTGGCACTTTATAAACTAGTGCATTTTTGAAAAAGAACAAGTCCACGCTGTGGAGAATTGAATTAAAAATACTTTTACAAAAAATGGCACCCAAAACCGAGCTACCGTTTGCATGATTTTAAAGTTACAATTTTCCCGTAAACTAGTGTTTTTTAAAAAAAAAGCACTAAAACGTTAAAAAAATGTTGTTATGAGGAGAGAAAATGGCCTTCCAACCACTCGTTGGATTCGGCACGGAATGAAGAATCCAAATGAGGTTTTTGTGAGGGGGAATTGGCCTCCTACCAACCCGGGCCTCACCCTTCGTCTTCGACAGGCGAAAATACAAGATTTAATTTGAACCTCTAAACTGCCTTTTTGAATGCTAATTCAAATTTGATTTTAAATCAAACATTAAATGACTGATATAAAATCAGAATAATCATCAAAAGCAGTTTTGCCAATAAGACAGGGAGAGAGAGTGGGAGAGAGAGAGGACCCACTAAAAAAGACTTTGGAAACCAAGTCTGAACAAGGCGTTGGAAACAGAAAAAAGTCTGAGGACAGCGCCTGCTGCAGCGAATCCTAAGCGCCCAAGAATATTGTGGCACCCACAGTCAAACGTGGCAGCAACGTTTGAACCAAGAGAAAGGCAGCGCTTGGACTGGGCAGCGCCTGGTCTGGGCTGCGCCTGGTTGGGCAGCGCCTGGTCTGGGGTGCGCCTGGTTGGGTTGCACCTGGTCTGGACACAGTGGCGTGGATCAGCTGGAGTAGCAGGCTGGAAGGTGGCATCTTCGGTCTTTGCTCAAGCTGGAGAAAAACAAGTAACAAAAAAATGCAGACCTCTTACCAAAAAAATGCAGATTGCATAAGTTGGTCTTCCAAAAAAATGGACTGTATGAGGCGCCTTGCAGGTATGAAGTTATTGCTGCTCCTTGCTAGAACTAAGTGCCAACCTTCCTCCTGCTGTTGAATGCTGCTCCCTGAGGTGAAGACAACCAAAGGCCAAGGATTCCCAAGAAACCAATACCAAATTTGGACAAAATTTTTATTTTTAATTTTGATCAAAAATAAAAAACTCCACTCCTCTTGATTTCAAATAAGCTTAAAGCAAAAACATACACTAGATTACCGGTTTAGCTCTGATACCATATCGGAGTTGTTGTTGCCAGAATCCGGATAACGCGAGTGCAATGAAGACGTGATCACACAAGATGAACAAGTGCACACCACGAAGATGCTAAAGCAATTTGACAATGACAAGAAGATAAATTGCACAAAACAAAATGGAGAAACCAAATCTGAATTAGTAACATGAAATGGCCAAAATGAAGAATACAAATAGGAGAGCTAGAAAGTAACTCCTCCACAAATGGTGGTCAAAGCACCCCAAGAATAGACTCCTCAAAAGGTGGTGACAAGGTGCTAAGAATAGATAAATAACTCCCATACCCGAAATAGGAGTATCTTATGCCATTCTTATGACACCTTATGACACAAATATGACACACAATCTCCACATAAGCTAGCCTATCCCACGAATGTAGGAAAACTCCATGTATGCACAAATATATGATATTCCCTAATTAATAAATAGGGAAAAATAAAAACCTACACTAATAAGAACCTTGATGAATTTCTCACTCTATTTCTTAACAAGACCCTTGAAGTCTAGAAAATTTTCAAACACTTTAGACTTTTGTTTGAGAAAATATATCCAAGTGTACGTAGAGAAATCATCAATGAAAATGAGGATGTACTTGGTGCTTGTGAAAGATGGTTTGGGAAAGGGTCCCGATACATCACTATGGACTATCTTCAATGGTTGTGAAGCCCTCCAATCTTTGCCTTTGTAAAATTTTGCTTCAGGATGATTCCCAAGGGAGCACCCCTCACAAAGTCCTATTGAGAATTAGACATGAGGCAAGCCAATGACCATGTCATTTGTGCAAAGTTGCTCAATGTAACGGTAATTAAGGTGGCCAAACTGCTCATGACACAATTTGCTAACTCCATCTAAATGAGTCAGCAATGCTGTTGGAGAAGAATCTGATGCAAAATGTGAGAAGGTGTATAACTTGGCTTGGTGATCTGCCCCACCCATTACCATTGTAGTATCACTATGCAACTCCCTGATAGCCACTGAATCTGGTGAAAACTCAACTCTCATGCCCCAACCAATGTGAGTGATTTGGTACACTAATATGAGATTGGTTGAAAGAGAAGGAACACTTAGAATATTATTGAATGTTCCTCCTTCCATTTCAACTAACCCTCTCCCTACAAAAAAAATTGAAGTGTCATCACCAAAACTAATTGAAGTCATGCTACAAGGCTCTAAAGATGAAAACTCAACTAGTGAAGAGCCCATGTGGTGAGAAGCACCTGAGTCGATGACCCATGAAGATGTAGAAGTTGTTGTAGCTACAAGGGATTTGCCCTTTTCTTTCTCCTTACCCTTACTTTTTGCCTTGGTAGAATCTTGGGTGGATGAATTCTGCTTCATGGACTTAGAAACACCTATGTTGTTCTTCTCTAGAAGATGAGTTAGGTGATCTATTTGTTTCTTCATGCATTTATGTTCATCATGCTTTGTATTTTTACAATAGGCACACTTAACCTTCTCCTTCTTAGGTTTAGCATTGGAAGAGGAAGTCTTTGTGTTGTTTTTGGAAGGATTGGTGTTTTCTTTCTTCTTCCCCTGGTCCTTATTCTTTTTCTTCTTCTCCTTTGTTTAAGTCTTATCCTTACCATTTCTAGCTATCAAGGCTTGGGGTTGAGTAGACTTCAATGTGACAATTTGAATTAGCTTATCTTGCTCCCTAGTCAAGTCAGCAATGAATTAATCCAAAGAAGGCATTTTCCATGTAATGTCAAGGGCACTTTTTGTGGCATGGAAAGTGGAGACAAAGACTGAATAGCTTGGACCTAACTTTGCGAGAATAAAAAGTATGAGTTGATCATATTTCTTCTATATCCCGCATTCTTTCAATTGCAATTTAAGGGCCTTAAGCATAGTGAAGAAGTCCTATAGGGTGTCAAATTTGCTAGGACTTAGACTTATGAGTTTATTTTCGAGCTCATGACCTCTCATCTCATCAAGCTTTTCAAATAACTTTTCTAATGTGTCCCATATGTCATTGGGAGTTTGGGAGGATTCTAGATGGAAGAGAAGTTTTGGAGACATAGACAAGCTCAGTAATCCATAGGCTTCATCACTATGGTTGTACTACTTGACTTTTTCAGCATCAGTGTTGGGTTATAATTTAGTACCCATGGTGATCCTATACAACCCTTTGCTTCTAAGAATGATTGACATTTTAACTTTCCATTCATGATAGTTGAAGGGTGTTAGGGGTTTAATTTGATAATAATCTATTTTTTAGCTTAATTTAGGTGAAGTTGTGTTGATTGCAAGTTGTGAATTTATGTAGAAAGGAGAATGAAAGCAAAGATATGCAAGTTGTGAAAAGCAATCACACCCCCCTTAAATATTGAGCCCCATCAAATATGTAAGTGCATGCTCAAAAGACATTAGACTCAGCTGAGAATGCATCTTAGAGCAAACAGTGCAAGACTAAAGCAAACAAGACATCGGACTCAGCTGAAAATGCATCCTGAGAGACCCAAATTTTTGGCACTTTATAAACTAGTGCATTTTTGACAAATAACGAGCCTACATTGTGGAGAATTGAATTAAAAAAACTTTTGAAATAAATGGCACCCAAATCTGAGCTACCATTGCAAGATATTAAAGGTTCAATTTTCCCGTAAACTAGTGTTTTTGCAAAAAAAAGTACTAAAACATTAAAAAAATGCCTGTTATGAGAGAGAAAGTAGCCTTCCAACCACTCGTTGGATTTGGCACAAAGTGAGAAATCCAAATGAGGTTTGTGTGAGGGGGAATTGGCCTCCTACCAATCCGGGCCTCACCCTTCGTCTTCGACAGGCGAAGATACAAGTTTTAATTGAAAACCTTGAAATTTCAAAACTATCTATAAAACTGAATATGCAGCCAAATTGACTAATTTTTGTTTTATCAAGTCAATTTTAACTAAAAACAAATGAAGCATAGACAGAATAATAGATGCCACATGTCCAAGAGGTGCCAAATGGGATGCCAAGTAAGGAAGGGGTGTCCAAGAGCAAACAGTTCAAAATTTTGACTCAAAAAAGATAAAAAAGAATAAATGTATAGACCTACTAGATGCCGTACGGCCTACTTGGCACCTTTTTGGGCAAGAAAAGATGATGAAATCTGCTAATTTCAATCCATAGCAGGTCTGGGCAGAAGAATACATGAAAAATGTGCCATATTCACAAAAAAATAGACCTGTTTTGGACGCCGTACAACTGATGGCGTGGCAGAAGTGAAGGCACCTTCCTGATGCTTGGCATGCTGGAATGACAGACTTCTACAGCTGGAACTGAAGGTGCCTAGTTGTAAAGAGTGTGTTGCAAAGTTGGAAGGACTGCTGCTCAGAAGTGCATGGGTTTGCACGCTGAGCTCTTGGAGTGTAGAAACTTGTTGAGTGGTGCACCTCCCTTGTTGCATAGTGTTGCTCCTTCCTTTGTTGTTGAGTGCTCAACAATGGCGCCCAAGCTAACTGATGAACCAGCCAAGACACCCATAGGATAAGGAAATGATAGCAAAAAAGATTTTGAAAGTTTTTTTAAAATTTAGATTAAATCTAGAAAATAAAAAAATTAAAGAGAACTACACTCCTCTTGATTTGAAAATAAACTAAAAGCATAACCATACACACGATTACTATTTTTGGTCTGATACCATATCATACTTATTACCAAAATTTGGATAATGCGAGTGCAATGGAGATGTGATAACACACGTTGAAGCAAGTGCACACCACATAGATGCTAAAGCAAATTGAAAATAACACAATAAGAGAAATTGCACAAGACAAAATGGAGAAAACCAAATTATGATTAGCATGAGATGGCTAAAGTGAGGAATACATATAGGAGTGTATGAAAGTAACTCCTCCACAAAAGGTGGACAAGGCACCCCAAGAATAGACAGTAACTCCTCTGTGAAAGGTGGTGACAAGGTGTTAAGAATAGAGAAGTAACTCCCATCAAGGGAGTTACTTATGACATTCTTATGAAACCTATGTCACATCTATGACACACACCTCCACATAAGCTAGCCTATCCCACAAATGTAAGAAAACTCCATGTATGCACAAGAAATACAATTTCCCAAAAATCTGTCAGTTGTTTTTGTGGACAACATACCAACCATTTTGGTCCTACAGACCAAAACTCTCTCTTTTCTTTCTCAAAAATAATCTGAGCATTTAAGTTTTTTAAATATTCAAGTCTTTTCAGGTAAGGAAGTCATAGGTTCAACAGGCAGGCTTTCTTCAAAGGAAGTTCAAAACACTTAAGGATTTTTCTTAGTGTTTTGAGGATGGTTCAATGCAAAGGTTTGATAAAAAGACTTAATAGCATGTTTCAAATAATTAGAATAAACCACTTTGAACCACTGAACCATTGAATCCCACCTCCGCAAGGTTCAAAGGTTTAATGAGTTCAAAAGTTCAAAGACTTCAGCAGACTTAAAGAAAACAAGGCTTCGAAGAGTAAACATTGAATTGTTAAACCATTGAACCTTGAGCCAAAAAAAGTTCAAAGGTTCAATAACTTAGATGGACTTAGAAAGTCTAGAGAGTTCAAAGCTTCAAAGAATTCAAAGAAATAAGATTGAACCATTGAACCATTGAACCTTGAACCAAAATGGTTCAAAAGTTCAACGAGTTTAATAAGTTCGATAGACTTAGAGAATAAAAGGCTTCAAAGAAATAGAATGAATCATTGAACCATTGAACCTTGAACCTGAAAGGTTCAAAGAGTTCAAGGATCAATAGGTTAAAAGAGTTCATAAGATCAAATAGAAGCTTCAAGATAATGAAGGAAGTGGAAGATTCCAAAGAAGTTCAAAGAAATGGTTCAACTAAAGGAGAAAAGAGAGTGAATGGGGCCCTTTACAAAACATTGAATTGACGAACCGTTGAACCATTTAACCATTGAACCTTCGAACCAAAAGAGTTCAAGGTTCAAAGAGGTTCAAGGCGACCAGTGATGTCCCCATGGATGTCAATTTTAGGGTGATGGAATAGCCATTGATTTTGAAAAGACCTAAGAATAAACTCAGTGACCAATCAAGAAAAGAGCCGAAGAAGCTACCTGAAAGTGATAAGATAGCCCTGAGAGCTCAAATTACTTTGGAAGAGACAAAATGTTTCAAGGAAATAGAGAACAACTATAGGAAATCGAGAAATATCTATAAGAGAGTTATTTCTAGTAGGTGGAATAGTCCACAAGGTAGACATTAGAGAACACAAACATTCAAGGATGTAGCCTATTTTTTTACATTAAGTAAAGGCAAATGGATAGCCGTGTAAGCGTCATAAAGAAGACTAGACAACCCATGCTTAAGAGGAGACATTTGAGATAATTTAGAATGCCAAAGTCAAGGCTGATGACCTATTCTAGCGTGGCCCTTTCACAGATATTCAATGCATTCAATTCAACATGGGCCATTTTTATTAAAACAAGCACCTAAGTCTTTCTTGTGATGCTATATATTATAATGTCTCATTTTGTATAAAAGAGATCTCTCTATTATTAGAAATGAAGCTCTACCCATATTGAAAGGCATTCCTTAGACTTTGAGCTCAGACTATTAATCATATTTTGTTGAATGAATGAGAAAGCAAGCGACCTTTCAGACTTTGTGTTGGAATAAGCTTGTGTCATCTAGGAAATTGTTCTTATGTCTATTTCCTAAATACATTGTTGTCCATTTAATCAAACAAGTAGAACTACTGGAAATAAGATGGAAGATGTCCTAAAGCTAACTATGGGAGACTTTGTGCTATCATAAGTGTCTTCAAATTGTGTTTTGTGTAAAGGATACTAGAGAGACTTTGAGCTCTCTTTATCCTTCATAATCCTTTACTCTATTATAGTTTTAGGTGCAGAATTTGAGCTACACTTAGTCTTATTGTGTTCCTTTGTCCTAATCAGTAAGATAGACAACAAAAGACTTTGTGCTTTCATTGGTTTCTTGTGGTTTTTGTTACTACCTCAGAAGAATCCTATTGTTGGTTGAATATCACTTCTGAAAGAAGAGAAGTGCTTTCAGTAATTACACCAAAATTCTCCTCTATTTTTTGAACATCATCTCTAAAAAGAGAGAGATGGATGGTATGATTTCACCCCTGTGTCTATTTTTAGCTTATATATATATATATATATATATAGTATTGTATAATAGTTTATAGGGAACCTCCCCTTGCTAAGAGGAGAGATTTGTCTCAATCTGGCTGTGGTCACCACATTTATTTTGTTGTATAAATCTCTTTATGCTATGGTTGATACACCTATTTTTCCGTCAGTCAGTTGGTGACAAAATATTCACCCAATAGTTTTTGGTGACTCTAGTGGGGATCGACGACCATTTCCAATCCTTTACCAGTCTATTCAAATTGAAGCATTTCATATCATTGGGGAATGACGTGAAGTAGGAAAGAACACTGCCAGCTTCATGCCAACTATTTTTAGTGACTCTGTTGGGGAAGAACATGCAGTTTGAAGCCTCAAGCTTCAAATTGAAGTAGTTTTAGTTTTGTTCCATATCCATTTTACACTTTGGCAGATCTATCAGACACATAAAGCCAAAGAGATCAAGGTATTGTTGACCCTATATTTGAGCTTGTGCACCAAAATAACTTTGATATTTCCCCTCCACAAACTCACCTTCAGTGAACTAGGAGTTTTCCTCCTACAAACATTAGGTCTCCAATACTAGGCAAAGCTGCTCTTTCCTCTACTAGTAGAGCTTTGTCTATACATATCCCATAAAAATTTATTATCCTTCCTTTCAACAGCCATATCATGGCAGTTCGAGGTCTCTAGGGTAATACTTTTGGTCCCTTGAATCTGACCCCACCTTTACATGAACTACCCCATATTCAAGAAAGAATTTTTTCAAGTTCTATGGTGATGGGAAGGTTCATCTTGATGAACATATAATAGCCTTTAACATAGCCTATGGTGTAATAGGCATTGAATATGAAGACATTGCAGTCAGAATGTTTGTGAAGACATTGCAAGGCACTGTTGCAGACTAGTTCTATCATCTGCAAGCACAAATAGTGATTGATTGGAACATTCTCAAGGCCAAATTTAAAGCTAGGTTTAAGCCTGCAGAAGATGCACATGCCTAGTTATCCCAGCTTACACAAATGAAGAAGGAGCCTCATGAACCCATGAGAGACTTCATTTCCAAATTTGAGAAGCTGAGGAATAAGATTCCTATAATTGCTCAGTCGATGCTTAAAAATCTCAAATGCTTCTTCATTAGTTCTCAACTTCCTAAAGTAAGTTTCCTATTGAGGTGAGCTGGCCACATAGATCTTGCTACATTTCAAATTTTGGTGACGAAGGTTGAAGATGACCTTATCTTGGCAGGAAAGATAAGAAGAGATCTTAATAGAAGTAAATCTTCTTCATCTTTTGAATATTATTCTACAAGAACCACTAATCATATGGTGCAAGAGATAGCAAATGAATTGGTAGCTCTGAAAAAGCAAATGGCACAAGGGATGTCTGCTCTTCCTTCTTATCAAGATATACCAAGGAGGACATTTCCCAACTAGTTGTATGAGGGAAATGCTGCCAAAAATCAAGGGAAACCAAATCACCTTCCTCCCCCACCAGAGAAGCTTGCCATTGAAGCAGCACTAACTAACTCAGTAGTTGGTTATCTTGAAACTAAATCTAATTTTTCTTTCCAACTTGAGTTGAACCAAGAATATGATGTTAATCTCTTTGCAAAAGGATAAGAAGAATCAACTAGTGACTCCAACATTAGTTTTCTAAATTACCAGGATGAATTCAGAAGTAGAGGTGAAGCATTTAATGGATCATACACTATATTTACCAGGTCTTAGAACTAGTTAGCTCAACAAATGGATAAATAAAAATAGGGGAAGAATCTTTACCAACAATTTCAATTGCTAAATGAGGAACTTTTCTGCCTTTCTAATCAAAGGACCCGGTGATTACTAAATTAGTTAGTACCTCAATGTTCTTTCACCTTCTGCTTCAAATTCATAGAGTAGTCCTATACCCAGTAAAAATTGATTCATGGACTGCCTCCCTCCATCCGTAATTCATTTCAGTCATTTGATATAATTGACCATGTTAAGAAGACCAAAATTCAAATGTCTGAGTTTGAATTCTTGTAATCCAACCTTGAGCAATTGGATAGACTCGTTAAATGCATCAAAAATAAAACTGTCCCTATAGGATAGGATATTTCAAAAGTAACTTCTATTCCCCCAAAGAACACACATGTTTGAAATAATCTTGTGATTACTCCTCCAGCTGCCCTTGGGAAGATAGAACTATTTTATATCTCCCTATTGATAAATGTTCATCAGCTGAATAATTACATAATTGAGTCTGGTGCATCTGACAATGTCATGCCTACCAAGGTGGTAGAATCTCTTGGTCTCATGATGACTAAAACCTTTGGGAGATGTTTCTTCATGGAAAACAAATAAGTAACTTTGTTGGGACAAATCAAATATGTTTAATTTACATTTGCGGCCTTCCCAGATAAGAGAATGAAAATGACAGTCCTGGTGGCTAACATCCCAGCCTCCTATGACATTTTTTTTGGGAAATTTTTTTGCAAAGGAGTTATTAGAGAATTGAGCATGAACATGTCTAAGGCAAGGATCCTTATCAAGGGCATTATTTAAAGGCTACTTCCTGAGAAGGAATCAAAGTACATAGTCACCCAAACAACAACCCTTGAAGCTCAAATTTTGTTTGAGTCTTCAGGCATGGTTAATTACTTTTAGTTTACTGAAGACATTCCTATTTTTGTAGACAAAAGTTACATAGGTGAATATCCAAAATATTCAGATAAGACATAAGAAGAATTGGTAGGGCACAATACAAATGAAAAATGATCTTCTCTCCCTAATGAAGAAAAATCTGAAAGAAGATCAGATTCTAATAAAAAACTTAATTTTGGAATTCGATGGCAGCAATTCTTCTAATGATTCTAGAGCTGGAGTTATTTTTATATCTCCTCAAGGAGATATTATCCCCTATGTATATAAGTTGCAGTTCAGCAACACCAACAACACTGTCGAGTATGAATCGCTACTACTTGGATTAAAGGCTACTCAAGATAAAGGTGTCAAACTTCTTCATGTCAAAGGAGACGCTGATCTGATGGTTTGTCAGGTGAGGAACCTATATCAAACTAAGAATGAGAGATTGTGACATTATCACAATCTGGTGTGGGACTATCTTGAATGTTTTGATGCTTTCAATATTTCTGTAGAGTCTAGAGAGCTTCATAATCGTGCATATTCATTGGTTATCTCTGCAACCCTCATGGTTTCTCACAAAGACTTTGAAGATCATAGTTACACTATCAAATTGATCTTTCAACCAAGTTTACCTGATAATGCCAACTATTGGCAGGTGTTTCATGTTGATAATTAAATCATGTGCTTCACTGGACCTGAAGAGAAATAAACATGGTAGTGGACCATACTATTGCGCTTCAACATCAGGCAAAGAAAATCTTTGGTAAGAGAGCAAATATTTATGGTAGAGATCGAGTCTTGTTAAGGGGAAAGAAGAGGAAACCAAAAGGAAGGCACAAAAAATTGGATTCCTAGTGGAGAAGTCTATTTGTTGACCACCAATTTTGGGGTGAAAATAGTCTCTTGCTAATTTATCAAGATGAAATGCTATTTACTCTTCTTCACAGTGGTCAACATCTGAAGAACTTCAATCCCTGAAGTATCAGATAAGTCCATTTGTATATATGTATAGTCTTTCTTTGTTTTGTGTATTTTTTTTGTGCCTTTCTTTTTGGGTAAGCATGACTCCGTAGCCCAATGGCATAGATGAAGGCACTGAGATTTTAGATTCTTCTCACTTCAATTGCTTCAGTTTCAATCAATGGAACTTCCCCAACTGGAGCTAGTTGTTGTTCCCAAAATCCATCACTTTTTTTTGTAGACAACATACCAGCCATTTTGGTCCTACAGACCAAAACTCTCTCTTTTCTTTCTCAAAAATATTCTGAGCATTTATGTTTTTAAATATTCAAGCCTTTTAAGCTAAGGAAGTCGCAGGTTCAATAAGCAAGCATTCTTCAAAGGACGTTCAAAACACTTAAGGCTTTTCTTTAGTGTTTTGTGGATGGTTCAACGCAAAGTTTCAATCAAAAGACTTAACGATGGGCTTCAAACAATTAGAATGAACCACTTTAAACCATTGAACCCCACCTCCACAAGGTTCAAAGGTTTAATGATTTCAAAGGTTCAAAGACTTTGGCGGACTTAAAGAAAAGAAGGCTTCAAAGAGTAAACAATTAATTATTTAACCATTAAACCTTGAACTAAAAAGAGTTCAAAGGTTTAATGACTTAGATGGACTTAGAAAATCTAGAGAGTTCCAAGCTTTAAAGAATTCAAAGAAATAAGATTGAACCATTGAACTGTTAAACCTTGAACGAAAATGGTTCAAAGGTTCAAAGGTTCAATGAGTTCAATAAGTTTGATACACTTAGAGAATAAAAGGATTCAAAGAAAGAGAATGAATAATTGAACCATTGAACCTTGAACCTTGAACCTGAAAGGTTTAAAGAGTTCAAGGTTCAATGGGTTTAAAGTGTTAATAAGATTGAACAAAAGCTTTGAGCAAATGAAGGAAGAAGAAGATTCTAAAGAAGTTCAAAAAAATGGTTTGACTGAAGGAGAAAAGAGAGCGAATGCAGCCCTTTACAAAACATTGAATCGATGAACTGTTGAACGATTAAACCATTGAACCTTCGAACCAAAAGAGTTCAAGGTTCAAGGTTCAAAGAGGTTCAAGGCAACCAGTGACGTCCCCATGGATGTCAATTTTAGGGTGATGGAATAATCGTTGATTTTCAAAAGACCTAAGAACAAACTCAGTGACTAGCCAGGAAAAGAGCTAAAGAAGCCAATTGAAAGTGATAAGATATCCCCAAGCACTCAGATTGATTAGGAAGAGACAAAATGTGGCAAGGAAAGAGAGAACAACTACAATAAGTATAGAAATATCTATAAGAGAGTTGTTTCTAGTAGGTGGAATAGTTCACTAGGTAGACATCAGAGAACACAAACATTCAAGGACAGCGTATTTATCTACATTAAGTAAATGTGAATGGATAGCTGTGTAAGTGTCATAAAGAAGACCAAACAACCCATGCTTAGGAGGAGACATTTGAGATAATTCAAAATGCCAAAGTCAAGGCCAATGACCTATTCCAGCATGGCCCTTTCATAGATATTCAATGCATTCAATTCAACATCGGCCATTGTTATGAAAATAAGTGCCCAAGTCTTTCTTGTAATGCTATATATTATAATATCTAATTTTGTGTAAGGGAGATCTCTCTGTTACTAGAAGTGAAGATCTACCCAAATTGAAAGGCATTCTTGAGAATTTGAGCTTAGACTATTAATCATATTTTGTTAAATGAATGAGAATGTAAGTGACCTTTCAAACTTTGTGTTGGAATAACCTTGTGTCATCTAGTGTTCTTATGTCTGTTTCCTAAATACATTCTTATCCATTTAATCAAGCAAGTAGAACAAGTGGAAATAAGCTGGAAGATGTCCTAAAGACAACTGTGAGAGACTTTGTGATGCCATAAGTGTCTTCAATCTATGTTTTGTGTAAAGGATACTAGAGAGACTTTGATCTCTCTTTATCTTTCATAATCCTTTACTCTGTTGTAGTTTTAGGTGCAAACTTTGAGCTACACTTAATCTTGTTGTGTTCCTTTGTCCTAATCAGTAGGAGAGACAATGAAAGACTTTGTGCTTTCATTGGTTTCTTATGGTTTCTGTTGCTACCCAGGAATAATCCTGTTATTGGCTAAATATCACTTCTAAAAGACGAGAAGTGCTTTCAGTAATTACACCAGAATTCTCCTTTGTTTTGTGAATATCATCTCTAAAAAAAAGAGATGGATGGTATGATTTCAGCCCTATGTCTATTTTCAGCTTATATGTATGTATGTATGTATGTATATATATATATATATATATATATATATATATATATAGTAGTTTATAGGGAACCTCTCCTTGCTCAGAGGAGAGATTTATCTCATTCTGGCTGTGGTCACCACATCCATTTTGCTGTATAAATCTCCTTGTGCTATGGTTGATGCACCAATTTTTCCATCAGTTAGCTGGTGACAAAATATTCACCCAACAACCTTTAAATCATATCATGAAATATGCTATAAGTTCATCCATTATATAGTCATTCATCATCTTTGGCTACAAGCTTGTCATAGGTACTCGACCAATGGTTATGGGAAACCTGTAGGTTTCTAACCAATGGCTATGAATAACTTGTAGGTTTCCAACATGTGGCTATGGGCATCCTATAGACATTTAGTGAGTGGCTACAGGAATCCTGTAGATGTCTAGCCAATGGCTACGACCTAATGGAAAACCTATAGCTTGGTTCTTTGATAACCTCAAGTAATGTTTACCATGACATACTAAATGTTACAACTTATAATAAGAAAAACATACTAGAAATAATAAATATATTATCCATTAAAACATCATTCCTTCATTAATATAGCTTCATTATATAAAAGAGTCAGAGGATATTGGCTTTGAAATACAATATAAATTATGGGAAAGATGAGGCAAAATATATGGCAATTGAAGGCCTAATCACACCCTCAGACTTAACCTTTTTCTCATCTTCGAGTACTCAACTAATTGTTGACAAAGGGACATAACATTCTAAAATCATAGGGTTATTGAAAACCCTTACTAGAAGATCAATAAAGCCCTCTTCTATTTTATATCTGGAACCATATTATGGAAAAGATGAGGTAAAATATATGGAAATTATAGGCCTCATCAATGTCATTGATAATAGTCTTTGTGTATGCTTACCTACCGAGGACCTCCTCTATTAGCAACATCTACACTAGTGCACACCTAAGATTTACCACTTGAGCATATCATGATCGTCTCCTCAAAGATGTCTCTATGGACCAATTGTGTCCTAAAGTGGCTATTGGGTCCCTTTGTGTAATAAATAACGCTATTATCTCCTTGCATTAATGATGCTTCTATCTCTAATGAGGATGTGGTGGTCATTACTACCTCTATTTTAGTACATATTATATACACAATAATTTAAAACATTTATTGACTACTGACACTTTATATCTTGTAGGATTACTCTTCCTTTTCTATAAACTAAGCATATACATGGTTGAGACTTGAGATCACATGCTAGTTCATTATCAAGCATAAATGTCCAATTCAATCTTTTATCTCTAGTTACTTAGCTTCTTTTAGCCTTAACTGTAAAAATCATTCATGCGTACCACTATCTCTCTTATGATAGGTCATTCCAAATGCATATAGAGGAGGAAGCTTAAAAAAACTTTCAAAATAAAGTTGAAATCCAAATCATTTAAACAAAATTCAATGATATCAAAAGGTAAAAATATTCTTAAAAATGTAATCACACTAAAATATGTGATTCAAGGCACATCTCCTTCTTCTAGTGAAAGCTCAAACTCCATAGTTGGCCTCCTGGTAAAGTTGAGGTCCTTTGGGATATAGTAGCTTAGCAGATTAGAAGAGGAGAATAAGAAAATAGTTTAATGCTACCTACTTTCTCACGTAAGTACCCAATCTTTGCAGTATACTGATAACTCTCTCAGGGGTCCTAAAGAGCAGGGAATAAATTGTGGGATGGTAGTCCATTTTTATTTTATTGTACTAATTTACCTTCATAAGCTGATCTTAGTAGCATGCCTATTTGCCTACAAAGCTTTATGTCTATAGCAAACATGTTTCCTTTATACACAGATGACCACCTGTCACTTAGTATCTTCTCATGTTCTTGGTATTCTTCTTGCCTCCTAGTGTCTTCTCCTAGATGCCTAAGTCTTGATTTTTACACTCCTTTTTTCATTCCTTATATCCTTTATATTTTATCTTTATCTTTTTTTTTGGTGTACTAATCACTCGCCTTGGTATATCATTTGTGGGTTGCTTTATAAGAGTGCAAATAGGACCTAACCATCATCACAAATTCTCCTTTTTTCCTTCCTATTACCCACATCATTGATTACCTGATTTTCCTATCTATTCCACTTTAGTAGTGTTCTCTTTATTGAGTTACAAAGTAAGACTGTGGATAGGTCCTGACCCTCCTCACAAAATTTTCCAATACCCAAGTCACCATCCAAATTACATGTGTACAATTTGAGATAAGATTTGATCGATTTTGAAGTTACACATCATTTTGCATGCTTCCCATCTTGATATTTAGTATGTTTTATGCTTACTTCATTTTTCTTTCACCTTTTCATCTTCTTAGTTTCTAAGTACATGCATGATTTCAACTATATCATAAATTTTTCATGTTTCTCAACTTAAATTAGTATGACCAAATTAAGACCAATCTTTTGTATTTGTTTTCATACTTACCAACATGATATAGTATGATTGATTGAATTAATTAATTTGTTTTCATATCATTTGTGCCCTTTTACATACCTTCCATTTTATTACTTTGTTTGTCATACTTATCAATGTGATATTTAGTATGATTTTACTTGTCATAATTTGGTGTAAAAATCATTCACATTGGTTTAAAAACAAATTCCATTTTACCATCTTGTTTTGCTTTTTCTTGGATCTTTATACTAAGTCATTTATTATTATTATTACACATTTCCAAAATTAAAATAGAGTGTAGTAAATTTATTAATTGATTATATTCTTTCCAAGTCCTTTTAGCCTATTTGTTTTTAACCATGCAAGTATTTTCCATAATGATAGAAAAAAAACCACATCTCATATATTTCCTATATCATATACAACAAAGCTAAATACACGTGCTAGAAAGAAATATATCTTCAGCATCCACAACCTCGACCACAATAAAAAACTAGAATCAACCATGATGACAACATACACATTAAAAAATAATATACCAAAATGATCTATATATATCTCATTATTTTGATATAAAAAATGCAACCATATACAATACCCCAGCTCTATGGTTGGGTCCCATCCTATCTATCTCATGGCTTATACATAATACCTTCTAAGGCCTTAGTCTGAATTCTCTAAATGGAATGTTTTAAGGAGGCTATCTGAGATCTTAACCCCTTGTATCTATAGGTGTGTTTATTGCATTTGTGACTCAATTAGCTAGGTCTAAATCTCTATCATCTATGCTACTATAGCTAGATGTGTAGCTCTCTCATCTGCTAGAGCCTACCATGCCTTTATATCCCTAAAAAAATAGTGCTAGTGGATGCATAATCTCTCTTTGCACCCATCTCTACCTCACTACTTGTCTAGGTAATCTCAACCAACTCACCTGAGCTGGGGTAGATGGTACACTCATATTCTCTAGTGTCATTGGTCATATAGATGTAGAGTCTCATATAGGACATCATGGAGTGATCTTTCTATTCTTCCTATTTTCTACCATTATAACCTATTTTTTCTTAGTTTGGACATTTAGAAACACTTAAAATTCAAAATTACTAAAGATTCACTTATATCAATATAAATTTTAAAAACTCATTTAATATTCTCAGTTGCTACATGTAGTGCACCTACTGCCACCTTTGGAGCCTCTCCTTGTCTACCATTTCATCTCCTCACTATCCTAGCTTGTTTTCTCTCTAGATCTATCTTTTATATAATTCCTAAGTGAAAATAAAAAATAGATTATATTTTTCCTTATTTTTAAACACCTTTTCAAAATGCACATCTTTCAATTATTGTCCTAAAAATTCCTTAGTTTACTTCTATCTTTAGTTTTACTCATCGATTTTGTATACCATAAAATGTGTTAGATTCGTGATGGCCTAGAGATTATTTTCCACTATCATATGCCTATTTTTCCAGAAATTCAATTTTTGGCTATTTTATACACTAACTTATATAGGTTCATATAGTATTTTCTATATTGGACACCTTCACATTTATTAAAGTCTACTTCTTTATCTATGACACTAAGATAAGTTAAAGATTGTATTTTTCAATTCAGTCCTTTCATGTATCTTATTTTATACTTACTTCACTTTATTGAGCATCATCATTGTGTGTTATCATATTTTATCTCTAAGCACCATCTTATGTTGCACTTACATGACACATAATGAGATTCAAGTGGGGCATATGTATGTACATAATATTTTCAAACTTTTTATTATTATTGACACTTTGTATCTTGTAGGAAACTATTGAGTCTCAATATCTCTGAGTTCATGCCTTTAGGGGTGCATTAAGAAAGGGGTGGTTAGACCATCAATGATTTGTAAGATTGTTGTTCCTTTTTATACTTTCCATAAATAGACTTGTCTCCTAAAACCATTTAAACTGAGCTTGTTCTTCTTAGTCCTACCTCCTCTAGTATTTTCCTGGTTTCGTTCCTCCTTTTCTTGCCTTAATTTTTTTTTTAATATCTGTTGTACTAGGTCAACTGGGTCAACCTATTATAGTTTAAGGGTATTATTTACTTTCTTAGCTTGTTATCCCTTTCACCAACCTAGTTTAGACTTGGTAAATTATTACCAAAGACACATTGATTTGACTAATTAAACCTCGTATAGTTGATCCAACTATATATACAAGTTCATTTCCCACCATTTCATAAGAAATTAATTATTAGAAAATAAGTGTGAGTGAACATCTAGTTATTGACCGTTCTACTGGAGTAATAAAGCTTAGGGTTTCATACTTTCTTTGAAGATATGGATCTTGTCTTGTGGATATGTTTTCTAGATGCTTAGGTAGGTTGTTTATCCTAGAGCTAATTTATCTTGGTTATCCTTACATACCACAACAATCTCATCCAAATCACCTTGGCCAAGGGAGACATTGAGGCTTGGTGGATTTTTTTTCAAAGGTAAGTATTCCTAACTTTATTTATTCTTTGTAAAAGTAGATAGATAATACATTTATATTATTATCTTCTTCTAATACACATTTATCTTAATTTTCTTAATTGTTTATAACCTTCACTTTGTGCCACATGCTTTCATGAGCACTATATTAGATTTTGATTTCTTTCTACTAGATTAGAGTCCAAATTTAAAACCTTAAGACTCCATTAGGTTTGTTGTGCAATTATGTTACACTATAGGGATTGAAACCCTTCGTAGCATGATGTTTTGTGACAAAGTAGTAAAAGTGATCACCTAATCAGGTCTAGTGGATCCTCATATTGGTCATGATTTTATTTAACAAGTGTATCCCAATCAGAAGTGTAGGTGTGATCTATCTTATCTGATCTAGGATTAATTCCTAGACATGATGCATTTTTATTACATACACATATTGTGCTCTTGCATCCACATCTATTACATCTCTTTTTGTTGGATCTAATACCACTTATTGTCATGCTTGACCAACCCATAGTCTAGTATCTCAAGTGGTACCCCTCTACCTCCTCTCCCTCTTAACTCTCTATCATGTCATGCCCAATAAATAGACACTTCTAGAGGTTCCACTAGATGGGGGAGTCCTATCTATCCCAATAATCATGAAACTAGACAAGGCTCCACCCATGAAGTGTAGTGGCCCATGATCTACACATGTGGTAACCATATTGTAATGGTAGAATAGTTAGGCCATATGGTAACTATGTGAGTGTAATAATTCCACATGATCTCCCCTCGTGTAATAGCATATAATGCTAGCATATTGGGCACATCCCAAACTACATGGTCATGTCTCGATCATAAGACCTAAGGCAACATATCACTATCCACATGGGTAAATCCAAGAAGTTGATACATAGATAACCTCTCATATATCCATTTATTAATAAAAATGACTGGGCCCATGGTCTTTGACCCTTTAGATAACATCCCATACATATCATGGATGAGTTGGACCTAGATGATAGGATCAAAATCATAAAATGTTCCTTGATCTAATATGGACTAGCATAAGGCTATCACATATTATCGTACCTTATTTTTTGACTTACGACACAACACTCATGCTATAAAAAGTCTTATCACTAACTTTCAGATATTTTTAATGGCTAAAATATAAACATCAAACAAGGTCAACCTAAACTTGAGATGGATCATATCTGAACATGTATCCCACTGGGCTAATGCTAATCTCTCATCCTTTTGTTTTGGCATATCATTAATCATTTGTGTCCTTATCATAAGTCCAAGCAATGAATGGATGTCCTCTAAACTAATCCCTAACTTAATGGTGTTCCCAACCACCTTTAATTGAAAGGTTTTGGTCAACCATTCCCACGCTCCTAGGAACACGAAAACAAAATCAACGCTCAAAGGGATACATCTCATCTCCATGATTCCACAAAAACCCAAAGTGACTAGTTGAGCACTATCTATGTCAGTCAAATGATACAATAAATATGGTAGTCATATACATCTAAGAGGGGAAAAAATCTCTGTCTTTTTTATAAAGTATCAAACAACAAAGGATGTATCATATCTCCATGTCATAGATAATTAAAATACATTTTGAAAAATTCACAAATTAACATTCATCAATTTATTTGTATTAGTTTCTTATTTTTCAATATGTTCATACACAATCGACCTATTTGATACTAAGTTAGCGTTGTACAAATCCTATTAACATTGATCGGTCCATTTGATATTCAATCAACATTTTCCTTTCAGAGTATATCAACTTGTTTGATACTAAATTAGACCTTTCCTAGTTCTAGCATACTACATAGACCCTCTAGTATATAATCAACCCTTTTTAAAAAACTATATGAAGCATTTAATATGAACTACATTGGCCAGAAGGTACATAATCAACCATATTCTCATTTCAAAATACATCAGCCCACTACTACATAGTCAACCACATTTAACAATACTACATCAATCCACTGATATGAAGTCGCCCACTTTTAGTGACACTAAATCAGCCCAATGCTATGTATTTAACCACATTTAGTGATACTACATCATCTGAGTATTATGTGGTCGACCCCTTATTTTCTTCTTATGAACTAAGTCAACTAGGTCAACTCCATCCTTTCATTGCGATGACTTTTTGATAATTTACCATAAATTTGTTAGGCATTTATTGGCTCAAATTCTTCCTACCTAATACTCCATTATGCCCCTAGTCTACCTAATAATTTCCTAGGTTTAGTTTGGGTGCCTAGAATTTTCCTACTAGGTAATTTTCAATATTTAGCCCAATTTCAAATAAAACTACTCAAAAAAAATAAAATTCATGTTTTTACCTATTTACACTCTTTGTGGCCTCCAGGAATCCTCCCCATCTTAGATTTCATCTCCTCACCATGGTTACTCTCTAGTCTTGCACTGGGTCTCTTAGAGCTCAATTTTCTCAAAATAATAAAACTATCAAAATGACTTATTTATATTTACTATTCAACATTATTTAGTTGTCAACTATTTACCACCAAATTTAATTTTTTACCCATATCTTTATTTTTGATAGCTCTTTTTCCATATCATAAGATGTTATGGAATCCTTAAATTTTAGAAAATATTTTCATATATTACATGTATTTTTTGCCAAAAATATCATTTTTACTCTTTTGTTATAATTTATATAGGTTCACCTAATGTTAGCTACATTGGAAGCCTTTAATATTTATTTCATTTCATTCCTTATCTAAAACACTAAGGTAAGTAAAAGTATATGTTTAATAACTATATCCTTTTAATTATATTACATATTTTTTATTACAATTAATTTAGCTTCAACAGTTTGTGTTGTTATGTTCTTTTATTGAGTCACCATCTCATTTTTCTCCTACATGACATGTGATGATATTCAAGTGGAGAATATGTATACACAGAACATTAAAAATTTATCAATTATTGATGCTTTCTCTCTTGTAGGAACTCATCGAGTCTCAATATCTCTATGTGCACACCTTAAAGGGTACACCAAGAAAGGGGTTGGCAGACCATTGGTTTTTCATAGCATTTTAATCCCCTATACCACCACTTGATATCTACACAACCTTCTCCTATGTACTTCCCTCATCCTTTCCTCCTATCTTGCACACTCTTTCAAGCTTTTTACCACCTTAGTTAGCACCTAACTAAGTCTAAGAACCTTTTTGATGATTTGTATTACACTATCAGCCTAGGTCGACCCTGTATCCTAATTTTTAAAATCATGTTATGGGTCTAAGTTGAATCTAGCTGACATAAACCAATATCTAACTTATCTTGATAAAACAATGATATGGAGTCAATTAGTCTAACCCTATTGGCTAAACTTTTTGAAAGGTTTAGGGTTATATCCAGCTATATAAACACATCCATTTCCATTATTTAAAGAGGAAGATAAGAATATTATTTTATGCATCTGCTTATCCAACATCATACTCGAGGAGCATAGTTTAGGGTTTCAATACTTTCTTTTGAGATACAAAGAGAAGTATTTTGTATGCATAGATAACTTGTGTATCCTAAAGCTAAATTTTCATTATTATCTTTACATACCACAAAAACCTCTTTTTTACCACCTTGGCCAAGGGAGAGATTGAGGATCGATGGGTTCATCTTCAAAGGTAAGTATTCGTAACTTTGTTCCTCATTCATAAGATTAAATAGATTTGTATTTTTAATTCCCTCCCATACATTAGGGTTTTACCTATATATAGATTAGTGAGGATTATCCTATACATGTTTAATTTTTATGTTTATTATGCCTACATTGTGCCACAATCTTTGGTGAGTAGTAGATTAGACTTTACTTTGCTTTACATTTATTTTGTGAGCATGAAACATAGGACCTAGCTAGGGTTATTGCATGGTGTTTTTTGACTAGATCTTTTTGAACCTCTCTATTGATGCCATTGTGGTAAGAGATACCTTGGTTAGGTCTAGTAGATCCATCATGGTCATGACCTTGAATGTCTAATGTATCAACATTAAAAAATGTAAGTAAGATTTATCTTCTTTGATCTAGGATTGATTAATATATTAGTTACATTTCCCAATCTTCTTTGATATTGACATACCAATCTTGAAGAGATCATTTGATGCCATAGATACATTTTCAATGTCTATAAACTAAAGAATAATATTAAACAAAACCTTCTCTCTCTCTCTCTCTCCCTCTCTCTCTCTCTATATATATATATACCAATTTTGAAGAGATCATTTGAGGCCATAGATACATTTTCAAATTATGTAAACTAAAGAGTAATATTACACAAAAGCTTCTCTCTCTCTCTCTATATATATATATATATATATATATCTTACTTAAGGTGATCGTGAATAAAATAACTCTTTGTATATTAAAATAGAGTGAGTCAGATTGGGTTCATTTTGGAAATTGAGGTTAAAATATTAGTATATTAAATGACAAGTACATGATAAAAATCCTTTGTTATGAAATATGCTTTGAAATTTTCTATGGGCCCATCTTCTACATATTTGTTTGATAGAGTCATTTAGTTAGAATATGTTTTCTTCCCCTAAGAAGAGGTACCACATCCCAAGTGTTATTCCTAAGTAATGAAAAATAGTCCTCTTTTATATTATTATCCTACTTAGGAGTGTCAAATGCCTCACCAAATTATTGTGGTTGATAATAATATGGAATGAATATATGTTGGACATTTTTTAATTTTGAGTGTGTTTGCTTGGTGTCTGATAGATATCTAACCTAATGGGTAACACTTTGTAGTGTTTGTCTATCTAAAAGAGGATAAAAATTAAAAAATTTGGGAGGAAATTAATCATTCTCTAATGAGTGCCTAGGAGAGGAAGTAGTTGAGTTACCATCACTAATATCATTATCACAACTAGAACAAGAATCTACATGATTAGGAAGCTGCACAGGTGGATTTGAATGATTAGAAATTTTATCAAATACTAGTGTGTCCAAGGAAGAGAAAAAAATTACAAGTGTGGATTTTAAATGAACCTCTTGAAAAAAAGTACTTGTCTCAATGAATAACTCATGAGTGGTGGTATGGAGAAGTATGTATCCCTTAACACCCTTAGTATATCCAATGAACATGCAACGTTAAATCTAACGTTCCATTAGCTTATGTTTATTCTTAGATATGTGGGCCATAATATAAAATCCAAACACTCGATATTGATTTATTGTGGGTTTTTGATAGCTCCATTCTTTAAAAGTAGTGACTACATTCAATGCCTTATGATTAACTTGCTTTTGGATATACCAAGCAAAGTTGATGGCCTCAGCCCAAAATTGAGGTGGAATAGATTTGGAGTGTAGCATATAATTTTCCATTTCCTTAAAAGAATAATTATTTAATTTTATCACACCATTTTGTTTAGGAATGTATGGAATAATACATTGTAGTTCAATCCCTCTAAAGTTGCAATTTCTCAATACAATGGTTGACATAATCACCACCATTGTCCATGCATAAAATATTGATGGCTTTACCTAACTATTTTTCACAATATCCTTGAAGTTCTAAAAGTGCTAAAATACCTTAGACTTATGCATAATAAAATAAACCCAAGTATACTTTGGAAAATCGTCAATGAAGGTAAGAATATATTGACAAATGAAATTTTAGGAAAAAGACCAAAAATATCACTATGGATTAGCTACCAAATATGTGTAGCCTTCCATGATTTTCCTTTGTCATACTTCTTTTGAGGTGGCTTACCACATATTAAACCATTGTAAATACTATTAGATTAACGGACATGAGTCAACCTTGAAACCATGTCATTATTACTATGTTTCCCAAGGTAGTGGTAGTTCATATGGTTGAATATCTCACACCATAAATTAATCACCCCATCTATATCAGTGAGAGAAATAGTATAGGATGATCAGGGGAGAAATGCAAGAAAGTAGTCAATTATGATTGGAGATATGCTTTACCAACTACAACTATCTAATCATTCTGTAATTTCATAATAAATATAAAATCAAGTATAAACTCAAATATATTACCTAAATTGATGTGAGTGATCTAATAAAAAATAGGAGATTAGTTGAAAATGAGTGAGCAAATAGAAAATATTGAAATATCCCATCATTTACTTCAATAGACCATCTCCCACTAACTTTTGTGGGATTATCATCACCAAACAAAATGGAATGCATAGAGTAGATCTCCAAGGATGAAAAAATATTCTATGATGAAATTATGTGGTATGAGGCACTAGAATAAATAAGGGCCTTCCCTTACCCTTACCATCAATACTCTATTTTTACTTAGAAGAATCATGTGCTAATGAAATCTATTTGACTAAATTAGGGAGATTGAATTTATTTTTCTCAAGCATCTTTATCAGTTGATAAATCTATCTATTTATACATTTGGTTTCGTCATGCTTAGTTTTATTACAATATGCATATGTGAGCCTCCCTTTTTTGGGTTTCCCACCTGAAGAGGATTTCTCAATTGATGCTTTGGAATTAGTATTAGTTTGGTGACCATTTATTTTCTTTTGGTCCTTGTTATATTTCTTTTTCATATTATATGAAGCCTTCTATTTATCATGAATTAAAATAAAGGCATGTGATTTAGAGGACGTTAGTGTATCTATACAAATAAATTTATATTTCTCCTAAGTCAATTTATAATTAAAATCATCCAAAGATGAAATGGTCTATGTATCTCTAAGGACACCTTTGGTGGCATGGAAGGTAGAAATGAAGAGAGAATAGTATGAACCCTGTTTGGCAAGGATTGTAAGAATTATTTATTTATTATTTTTATCTATATTACATAGTTTTAACAACAAACTTGGTGATTTAAATATGGTTAAAAATTCATAGATAATGCCAAAGTTTTTTGCACTCAAACTAATGAGTTCATTCTCTAGCTTATGAGCTCTGATTACATATTGCTTCTCAAAGAGTTTTTCCATTATATTAAAAATACAATTAGGACTATATATAAATTCAATACAAAATAACAGGTTAGGAGAAATTGATAAACATAATAGACCATAGATATTATCACATATATTAAACCACTTCACCTTCTCTACATCAAGGTTTTGATCAATTTGAAACCCATAGTGATTTGATGTAAACCTTTACTCAAGAATATTTGTAATTTGGTTTTCCACTCATGATATTTTAATGGTGTGAGAAGTAATTTTTTTAATTAATAGTGTGAAATAAACAAGGAAATTCAACCCCCATTGAACTTATCGAGGTTAAATTTTACAAGGCTTAAGAAGAGTACTAACGAATAGAGTTCATAAAAACTAGAACATAAAAAATAAGAGAACCTAGAAAGGAGTTGATTGGTTGGTTGTGACGAAAGGATAAAATACCATATGACCAGGGGATAAGATATGGGATGACTAAGTAGGGATCAATTTTTAGAACCTATTTGAATAGGGCTTAGATTTTGATTCATGTCTAAGTATGGATTGAGTTATAATGTTTATTTGGGTAAATATTGCATTTCAAGGGATTCTAAGCATACCTCAAATTTTGAGAGATGTTTGAGCAAGGCTAAATGTCTGCCAAACCTTGTAAATATACCAAGTGCATAGGGAAGGGTTGGGATCCACCTAATGTCACAAAAAAGGTTAGAATATATTATATGCTTATGTAGGCATATAATTCTACCAATCTTTGAAAATTCTTGAAATATTTAGATCTAGTACCACAATAGAAAAAACAACCCAGTAAGTTGATTGAGAAACCCATAAAAACTCAAAAATGATTTTCATACAATTCCCTTATCATTCATATTCTAAGAATAGATCCCAAAACCTTCCAAACATACTAAAATTGATTGACACAAGGATAGGTCATGTTTAGAGTCATCCTTAGGGTTTTAGAACCTTTTGAATCTAATGGCACATGATATTCTAAAAGAAAAATAATAACTAAGAGATGACCTATAAAAATATATTTTCCCTTGTTCTTTTTTTGAATCTAGGTAAATAAAAAACCCCATAAGAAGAGAAAAATCTTAAAAATGGAAATTCTACAATATGTAAGATCAAAGAATGCAATATATGTGGCATGTAAGGTAAAAAATCAAGATTTTACAATAAAGTATATGGCATTCATCTATCATAAGATACCATGTGGGAGTGAACAAAAATAAAGGATAGAGTTTAGATAGACATAAATGCACAAATATTTGAAACATGTAAAATGAAATATGGAAAATAGATAGTCTGTTGTAGAAAAAATCAAACACAAGGAAAAATAAGTTGCATTCTCATCATTCATTCATTAGCCAAATAGCTTTAAGAAAGATACATTTATAGAGAAGCAAAAAAGAACTCAAAATTAGAAAATATATTAGGATATTTTTTCCCAAATAACCTAATATGACACCTAAAAAAAATAAACATGTGTAGGAAAACCCATATTATGGTATAAAAAACATATACTAACATTTTAAAATTTAGACGTTTAATAATAATTATTGATCTCTTTATGTAAATTCAGATCATGTAAATACTCACAACATTATTATATAAAACCACATCAAATTCACTGAATTCATTACCATCTATTCTATTTTCAAAAGAATTCTATTTTGAGTAAGAGAGGATTATTCTTTCTAGTTTCAATTTAGTTACTTTATTATAGTCATAGGCTAAGTGTAATAGTATTGTATTATAGATTGATGGCATATATTTTCAACTATTATAATCAATATTCTTGTTATTTTCATCATGTATTTCTTACTTTCCCCAAAAAGGAAAAATCCATTAGCTTGAGGTCCACTTAGATTACGTAGGCAACGGTCAGTCAACAAAGGGTTTTCTAAGGATAACTCAGCTAAATTCCAATTGCCCACATTTCCCCACTTTGCATTTGATCTTATTTTGTTTACTTATGTATGAATATGGAGTTGATTTAAATAGGTATATTACATATATATTTGGACTCCACATGAAATTAATAAACCCCTTTAGGGAAATACACATGCTTTAACTGTAAATTATATTATATAATCAACAGGGAAAACTCTACATCAGTAGATAGATCTATATTACTACCTTGTCCACCTATTTTGATCTTGATCTATAAATCTTAAAATTATTATTTTGGTAGTGACATGATTTTGAGTTCATCTTATCTATTCTAAATTAGTGCATAGTTTCTAAGTTTAGAAATCATTTAGTTTCAAGCTAAATATTCATTTCTCATTTACAATTTATTATTGTAACATAATTTTAGCTTTGTACTTTTATTATACTTCAAGCATATTATTATACATCAGTTTATATAGTTTATTCATAGTTAATTGTATATTGAAATGAAGTATAAGGTAAGCATTTTGGTGAATTCTCATATCATCAAACATTGTAAAAACTCTAACTCCTCACTAGGGGTTGTTATATATTTATTAGTTCACAACATATTTTTTTAAAGAACCAAACTCTATTTTTATTGCTCATAATTTTTTTAATAAAAACCTTTTTTTCTCATTAAATTATTGCATATATTTTCTATAAAAATTAAATAACCATTTTTATTAAATACTTGCATAACAAAAAAACAACTATTTAATCTACATTTTGTTTCTTGGTTATGTTTATATAATGTTTATATGTTTAACATAATATCTTAGGGTTTTTTTCTAAATTCAATATCTTTTTTGTGAATTCTAATTTTATATTTTTTAATATATAATGTTTTGTCATAATTCATTTGACATTATTTTAATTTATTTTGTACACAATGGATTCAAAATAGCTCAAATTTAAAGAATATCAATGTCTTTTTCTATTTTTGTATATGAAATTTCACATAGAGTTTCCTAAAATAACAATTTACTATTTTTAGTAAATACTTTAAAAATTTAAAATTGATAAATTTATTCTAAATTTAATTCCTAAATTCTATTTATTTATTGCTTTCCTGTAATACCCTGTCTCAATCTCATAAATTACTACGTAGGTCTATTAAAATTGTTAATTATTTATTGTGCAATAGTCTATTACTTATTGTTGATTTTTGTGTGCTCTATGGTTTTAGTTACATTTTAAATTTATAAAATAAAAAACTTATTGATTCACACACAAAATATTTTTCTTTATTTTCTATTTGTTTTGTATTGCTTGTGCTTATTTTAAAACTTGTGTTCTAATATCTTTAAAAGTACATACCTATTATTGTGAAGGGAAATGCAATGTTATATTTATAGATAATGTGGTATGAATGGTTTTTAATCTAATATGCCTAGCCATAGTATAGAGCTAAATAGTAACTTTAGTTTCCACTTATCTCACAGTATATCAGAAATGCCTAAGATCCCCTTATTTACACCCCTAAGAAGTTATACTATTTAATTTATTTTTTAGTGCACTAGTAAATAGTTTGACTCGAGAAGTCACTCTAAGCTTACCCTCAAAACCATATTTAGTGGGCTATGGGTAAGGTTCTACCTCCATATTTCATGCTCAAAAATATTGGGTTGATACTTTCCACTATACAAGCAAGTATTTATGAGAGCCTACAAATCATTCAAAACCCTTTTCGAGATCACCTATCATAATTTCATTTTTCTTGTATTATGTGCTTAATCACTAGTTCCCTTGTATATGTTGTATTTATTGATACTTTTAAATCAATTGTATTCAAATTCATTGTGAGTAGAAAATATACTTGAATCCCCTTTTCATATGGTCAAGTTGAATGGATGTATATAAATTTAAAAAAAAAATGGAAAAATACTATATGGATGATTTAAATCTCGATACTATGGATACATATAAACCTCTAAATGATAAGAATCTAAGTGTCATTTTGTAAAAGAGGTGGAATATATACCTCTTAATTAATCTCTTTACCCATCTTTATCACATCCCTTAAACCCTATTTTGGATCTCTATTTTGATTCTTCTTTTCGCACATTTATAGATTCCTCCTTCATTTCTACCATAGATCCCTCTTAACACATCCCTTAGAAAATATTTTGGATATCTATTTTTATTCTTCTTTGCCCACGCCTTAAAATTCTCATTGGATTATAATTTTATATCCCTCTTTGGTTATATGTAGTGATGTTTCCTCCCCTTCCCTTCTAGACTCCTCTTTGGATTCCTTTTTGCTTACACCTATCTATTACTTATGGGATTTTACCCTAGAATCCTCTTTGGAAAATATCTTGATCCCTCTATGGAATATTCATTGATTTCATCTCTAAATTCCTCCTTGGTCTCTCCTATAGAATATTATTTTGTTCCACCCATAGTTCAATCTATAGCTCCCACTTTACTATCCACTATAGATATGATCTTAGATCCTACTCATACCTATTACTCACCTCATTTTATAGAAACTAATATAGATCACAAGGAACCTTATTTGGTTTCACCCATAGTTATATCTATATCTCCCACTTTACTATCCACTATAGATATGATCTTAGATCCTACTCATACCTATTCATTTCCTCCTTTTATAAAAACCATTATAAAACACAAGTAATTTTGAAATCCCAATTATCTACTATTTTTAAGGATATAACCCACTATCCAACTTAGATAACCTTACCCTTGCATACCCAATTTATATTTTCCTTTTGATAAGGACCTTCATTTAATTCACTCTTATAAATTAAATTATCATAATTCATCCCCCAAAAAGGATGATTTTCATATATATCCTTATTTACATTCTCCTATACAGTCCTCTTTAGATAAATATTTATATCCTTCTTTGGTGCATCCTTTAGACATAATTTTTGGTCTCCTTCCTCTTCATTATTTGGTCACACCTATGGTTTCCTCAATTTCATGATCTTTAGATGATTTTTTGGATTCCACTCACTCTTTTTATTTACCATCTTCCTTAGAAACTACCTTACCAAGCAAAGAAGCCTTTTGTTTTGATTATTTTCCTTCTCTTACTTTGTCACCTAATCCTAAGGATGAATTTATTTATGGACAACCTCCTTTACCTTTTTTCCATGAGATTAAGTTTAACCTATTGGTAATTAGGACATGTATCCTTCATTATATCCCATAGCTAGTGAGTCTATATGTCATAGCTCTCATCTTCTTATATTTAATAATGATTCCCCTTTCTGTTCCTTGTGACCATAAAAACTATAGTGATTATGATGAAGAGTGGTATTATGGATATTATGTCTATAGTTATTATTAACATGAGACTTCTTCATTACCATCTCATATTGATGAGAACATACATACATCTTGTGAATGATATTTATCCTACATATTAATAAAGTAAATTATGTGAATAAGAGGATTTTTTCATATTTATAAACTAAATTATGTGAATAGACCTATGTTAAAATCTAATAAATTTTGAAAATAATTAATATATAAGGAAGAGTCTCATCCTAGGCTTAATTATCCTATTCATGCTAGTGTATCAATGAAAAATATTAACAACATAATTTAACCCTTAAATTATCTAATTAAAATATAAATATATATTTAACATAAATAAATGACTTACATGTAGCCTTTCTCATGAAAACATAATGAAACAACCACAACATCAGCTATTGTATTAAATTTGAGTGACATAATTACATTAGCACAAACTAAAGTCATATTATTTGAATTAAAAAAGAATTATTCATAAAACAATATCAATTAGGTGATTTACACTATTTTATTTTTAGATCTAACTCTTCCAAGTTGTTGACCAACCTATTAACCTATATCTACTTATGATTTTCAATTCTCAAAATTATAGGGATGAATCCATATAGTTTTGACACCTAAAAGTAACCAATAAATTATTAACAATGGTTATCCTTGAAACCATTAATTTATTTGGTTAATTCAACATTTTGATATCCTAAAATCTCTAATAAATTGTTAAAGTCTTGAAATTATTGAAAAAATCTTCCAAAATTTCCTATTTTATCCCTATTTAGCATATACTTTGCTATCATTATTTTTTAAAATCTTCTCTTCCTTTTGGATATTTTTGCACTACGTAGACATGGGCACACTAAAAACATGTCCATTAGTTATAACTTTTCCATTGCACTCTAATTTTCCTATATTTTAAATGACACACTCCTTAATGGATTTCCTATGCATATAAATAGGTTAGTTATCATAGATATCCAAAAGATATCCATATAAAATCAAATAAAGGGTCATGATTGGAAACACCTATCTTTCACTACCAAAGGAATATCTCTTAATGACATCAAAAACATATATTATTTGAGTAAATATATCTATTGTATTTATGCTATAATTTTACATTCCTTGGCCAAGTCAAACATTTTTTATTTCAAGTTGAGGGCATCTTTTATCAAGACTTATAATAAATAAAAATAAAAATTTCACCATGAGTATTTGAGATTCCCTAAATTTTGAGTGTAATAAATGAATTTATAGGTATTCAACGAGTCAATTTTTGATCCAAAACATAAAAAAATAATATTTAATCATAGTTGAACAAAACCATATTTTTAGATCTAGCACATAGTCTAACAAGAAAATGTGTAATAAAAGACACCAATGCACTATGTTTCTATATGCCTCTTACATAATTATCCCAGTAGATAGAGATCCACTATTTCTAATAAATCTATGTTTTCAAGTTTTTTAATATAGTCATAACTTGGAAAAACTCAATACAATGAGAGACAAATCAATTACAAGGACAATTCTCTAACCCTAGCCGTAGTTTTCTATTTTCAAAAAGTTAGAAATTTAATAAATTCTATAGATCTTTGTATTTTCTATATTTTGTCTCATATATCATCCTACTTACAATTTTAATAATTTAAATTTAAAATTAGATTTAACTATTATTCATAATTAATTCTAATGTAGACACATAAAATATAATTTATAAATTATTCATAATGGTTGTCCTTGAGATCTTTACCATGGTTGGCCAATTCACCATTATGATAACCCACAATCTCTAAGAAATCATCAATGTATTTTAATTATTGATAACATATTCCAAACTTCCCTATTTTACCCTTATTCATCCCTATTCATCATATAATTTATTGTAATTATTTTTTCAAAAGTGTTTGTTCCTTTTGGACAAGTATGTAGATAGGTAGATAATGACACACTACAAACATGTCCATTATGGAGACATGTCCATTATGGAGACTTGTCCTATGTACTTTAACAATCATGTTTTTGAAATGACACACTTCCTAATTAATTTAAAATGCATGTCAATAAATATGATATTAACACTCTTATAAATATCTCCCTATAAAAGCACATAAAGGATCATACATTAAAGTACCTATCTCTCACTTAAAAACTCATCTACATTTATGATTTCAAAAGAATCTACTTTCTATGTAAGATATCTATTAAAATCATGCTACATTTTCATAGTTCTTATCTAAGTACAACATTGTTTATTTTAGGTTGAGGGCATCCTTTGTCAAACATTCTAATCAAAATTTTTAGTTACATTCATATAATCTTTTGTAAAGGTATAAATATATTGGGCTAAGGCCCCTTGGGCTAAGTAGGCAATGCTTAGTAAAAATGGGTTTTCTAAGGATATATTATTTATTTTCACTTTCCCATTTTATTTTTGGTCTAATATCTTCATCCCATTTTCACCTATGGCGTTAGGTACACCAATCAATCTCAAGAATAATTGGGTGACGTACATCCTCTCATTTTATGATTTATGATAAGATAATCTAGCAAATGAGCTATAGGTATGGGGATCCATTAGATAGCCTATTTTTAATATATCTCCAAGAGATGTAGTGCTACCACCAAATATTTAATACAAATGTTATTTCAATTTTTAAACTTATACACTTCTAGTTAAACTGATTGAAACATATTAAATCTCAAATCTCTACTTTGCTTCACTTCACCATATATAAAGAAAGGGAAAGATCACTTATTCAGAAATAAATATAAAAGGAGAAGGAGGGTAAGGATGAAAAAAAGTATTTTTATTAAAGGGGAAACACAAATACTTCTAAGGCGAAAATATGTATAGATATAGTTGCATTAATGTATTCTATGTTTGATGATGGCTCAAGCTTAAGTCACACAAGAAATAATTTTGGTGAGAAATGGAAAAGGATTAATTATAATAATCCTTTAATGAATAAACTAAAAATAGGATTGTCTTTAATTACATATAGATCCTTACAGACTTTAAATAAAGTGAAAGGATGAGTAAAATGATTTTTGGGTGCAACTATGTACGTAGTTTTTGCTTGATGTGTTTTGAATTATTCTCTATGATTCATCCTTAGGACTTACACAAAAAATAATTAGAACTATAAACCCAAAATCATTTTATATATTTTCAAGGTGTTATGAATTTTTTAAAGGGAAGAAAAGGAGTAAATGTATATGAACTTTGTATAAGAAATGATCTAAAAAGTGTCAACTAATGGCACACCTACGGTTTGTGTAGGGGGAGAGTGGATTAAAAAATTATATGCTATAAATTATAGTGAATAAAGGAATAGGTTAGAATTTTTTAAGATGAGATATATAAGACAAAAAAAAAGGATATGTGATAAAAAAAATGTTGGTTCAACTAACAATGGAGATAGTGCATACAGTGAAGCCCTGCTACCTTAAATGACACTATTTTTTAAATTGTTAATGATCGATCTCCATGCTAGGTTAATACATATCCCACCATATTGATTAAAAATTTTAGAGTTCTTGTTGATCTCTATTGACTCCCTTTACTTTCATTTTTTAGAATGGTTTTCTATGACTATAACCTTCATTTTTCAATGCAAATATATCTCTTGGTTTTGTGGAAATGTTATATTAGAGCTAATTTTTCCAACTTTTGTAATATGATGTCTATTGCACGTTATATTTTCCTTTTTTGGATAGATCTGCCTATTTCTCTAATGTAGGGAATGCCTCAAGATCACTCTATTTTATAAACTCAACCTCTTGACAAAGGTTCAATTTAGTCGTTGAATGATTTTAATGACTACCTAAGTTTGTTCATAGGTATGAAGGTGGTGGAGATGTTATGGCATTTTAAGATGCAATAAATCTTATTGGAAATCCATTAAATATATGGAAAAAAGGATATTTGTTCTATTTTGGAGGTGGTAGTATTATGTTGTCTGGTATGCCCATCTCTAGCTTATTTTAAAGCTCTCATATTTTTTTACCTTTCTACATTTTTTTCTTAGAAACATTTGTTAGATGGTTTATTTCTTGTTCTAGGTTATTTTCATCACAGACCATGAAAGCCCTAGTGGTAATTTTTTTCAATATTCCTACTTTTTGGGTCGAGTGATGATGATAAGTATCATGCAAATAAATGTATGTGTGTGTAGTTTTATGATAAAGTTTTTGTGCAAATAAACCATCTTCTTTATGAGATAAGTGTACATCCAAAAAAGGTAAGTTGTCTTTATATTCAAGCTCCTTTATGAATTGAATACTTGAAACCAAATTGTTGATGCGAGTGTGGAAATCTCATAGGTAATATCTACCATGTTTCTATCAGACATTGGTATGAACAACATATAGTTCCCACCATTTAGGTTTCAGGTGAAAGGTATCGAGATCTATCTCTTTAAATTGTAGCATATATAGGTTTTCTACAATTAGGGAGTGAGGGGAGCATAGCACCATCCCTTATATTTGTTCAAAAATTTCCCATTTGAAGAAAAAGAAAGTGTATCTAGGATAAAGAGATATTCACTTAGATGTTTCTTCATCAATGCAAACATGCACTATATCAATGACATCCCCAATCAAAACATTAGTGTAAAGCGATACAATGTCAAAAATAATCATTAATTCATTGTCCTCAACTTTTTAATTGTTGATGAAGTTGACAAAGTTTGTAGATTCACAAATCAAGGAAAATGTTTTCCAAACTAAGTGTTTTAATTTTGAAGTTAAAAAAGTTGCAAGATTTTAGGTAGGAGAGTTATAGGTGTTCAAAATTGGCTTGAGAGGTATGTTGGTTTTGTGGATTTTTTTTACCCCATAGATTGTAGTGGTAACCTATTTATTAGGAAGAGGTCTCCTCTTAATCACCTCATCTAGGGAAGATTACTTAATGGGTTTTATCACATGTTTAGTAATTTTTACAACAAGGTGGCAAGTGAGTTTAAGGTAACTCCCACTATTGAATAAGTGATTCTATATTTTTTTCATCATAGTCCATCCTATACATGACTACCATGGCATTACCTTTATAGTATTTGATAAATAAATTTTTATCATGACCATTTAAATATTTTAGATCCCTCCATTTAGCTTCCATAATATTCCTTGCTTCAGGTCAAGGATGTCTTAACGAGATAACATAATCTTTCCTAAACTCCTTTGTAATGTCTAGAGTGGTATTTTAACACTTTATCAATTTTGATAATAAAGTCATCTATATTATCTCTTACATAGCATATATTTCCATAAAAATCTTCTAAGTTTGTCTTATGTATCTCATCTTAAAAGTTTTTAACCTATTCATTTTTTCAATTCAATTTATACCATGTAGTTTGTCCAATCCACTCTCCCCCTACACAAACCATAGGTGTGCCATTAGTTGACACTTTTTGGATTGTTTGTTCTACAACATTTATATGTATTTACTTCTTTTATTCCTTTTTAATAGGTTGTAACACATTGAAAATATTTAAAATGATGTTGGGTCTTTAGTTCTAATTATTTTCTTCTGTAATTCCTAAAAATGAATCATAGAAAGTGATTCAAAATGAATCAAGTAAAAGCTACGTACACAATTGCACGTAGAAATCATCTTACTCATTCATATGGATTGTGAAAACATCAAAACTCTTAAAATGAAAGGAGTTCAAGAACTGAACCAAAATAGTAGAAGTGAATCCTAGTTAATGCATAAATATTGTATAAAAACATAAATTACAATCCTATAACATTACTGTTAGTCTATTAAATAAGAATTAAGTGTAAGAACTACATGGAAACCAAATGAATTTATAGATAAAATATATTTTTATTTATTTCATTGATGTTTGTTTTTAAATAGAGTCAACCCTTCTAACATAATAGGTATTAGTATATATAAAATAGAGTGGTTGCTATTTCCTCTAATAAACACTAGATTCCTCTATTAGGAATAATGGATTTAAATTTTAAAACATACTTATGTCATAATATTCTTCATTCTAAAATAGAAAAGACAAAACAAAAGGCCATGGATCACTATGGAACCTTGAGGAGAGGCTTGATGTGGACCACATCCTAATGATTAGGGTATGCTTCAATGAGATGTTAATTATCAGTTGACAAAGTTAAACCTATGAAAGTTGATAAAAGGCTCATGGAGGAGTGTCATTGTCATATCTATTATTTTTTGGAAGTGTGGGGAACACATTCCCAATCTACCTCTATGGTGCTATCAATGACTAAAAGACTAGCCATATGGTGTTTTACCAATGTCTTTGACCACTTAATAATTTTTTAAAATGCAAAATGTATTGTTGTAATGATTTTAGGGCCCATTTTTTTTGACATTTAGTTATGTGATGAATTCTAAATAAGTGTCTAAGTTATTTTTTTTAAGATTGTGACACTTGTCAATTTTCCACTCGATTAGGACATATGAACCTTACCTTTAGCCTATGGACCAAAATTGATATAGATGTCAAGTCATATTTAAAATGAAGGACATATATTTATAGTGATCTTTGGACCCACCTTCATGACTTTAATTTTCATTATCCCATGTTTCCTTTATTTGAAACTAACAATTTTCTTGTCTTTGCTCTTCAATTGCATTTGGACTCAACATTTTACACTTCTAGGTGCCATTTAGTAGAAACTGAGCATGATACCAAAACATGGCATGATATCACTCTTTTACAGATGTTTTGATCTTTAGATCATGTACCTTTGGAATTTGGCTATGAATATGTGGGATGTAAACATGTGGCACAATGCCAATTATTCTAAGGGATTTTGAGGTCTTTATTATATTTTGATATCTACATGCTAATTATGAATGGGATGCTGCCATGTCGATGGCCCTTGTTTGTCAAGAGGGTTTTTGATATTTGAATACATAACAAGTTTTTGAACTTCCTAACAAGCCACATGTGAGTGGGATAGTAAAACATAGCACAATATAACTTATCTATATGGTCACTTATCTTTGGACTATACACATATGCCATTAAGATCTAGATGAGTAGGATGTTAACATGTGGATGGCCCTTACTTGTCTAGATACTCACCTATTTTCATATTATGTGCTTACCCATGTTATTCACAAATGAACCTAAAACCCTTGAGAATTTTTCCTCTACCAGAAGACTTTAGATGAGTAGGATTATATCACATGGATGATCCTCCTTTGTTTGGATGCTTGGGGAATCTTTGGACTTGGGATGGATACTATTAGTCATCGATGAGTAGGATTGCACCAATGCCTTGATCTCCCTTATCTGAATTCTTGAGACTTGGGTATTTCATTATTTTAAACTATAGTAATGATATTAAGACATATGTCTGAATATCATTAATTTATATGCTCTTAAGATTCATGCCTTTATTGTTTGAGTTAATAGAAGTGAGTAAATAGGACTAAGAAACATGGAACAAACCCATTTACTAAAGTTATTAGGTGAAAAATACTTATAACTTTTAACTTCATCAGTTATGGAGAAGAGAGATGAAGACACACATTACAATTTTTTAAATCTAAGGGCTTGCTATAGGAAAAGACTTAGTTGTTCAAAAAATCTTTTGTGAAAATGTTGGGTGTCGACATGTGAAACAAACCTAGATCTTGGGACCTAACCATTAGAACTTGAAATTAGGAGTTAGGGGATTATCCATTACAATTTGAACATCATTTATGTACTTAACTTTGATGTTTAATTTAAAATGAAGAGAGACATGTGAGAATGGTCTATGTGAGGAAACTTTCAATAAAATGAATAAGTATGAAAATTAATTTCTAATGTATGGGGATATTCCTAAGTTAGACCATGTAAGATTTTGACATGTGGCCTTAGAAATTTATAAAAATCATGATAACAAAAAATAACCTTTGTAAAAAAATGTTAGCTTAATTAGTCTGTAAACCTAAAATTTAAATTTGATGAATGTCATAACACTTAATTATATATATATATATATATATATATATATATATATATATATATATATATATATATATATATATATATATATCCACTTAGACTTTTAGACTTAGGTATCAATCAAATTACTAGAGTAAATATGGGAACACTAAAACCATGTTAGAATTAGATCAAGAATTCATTATGAATAAACAAGGTAGACTTAAGATAATGAGTTTTAGCTTAGAAATCAAATGATTCATTACAGAACAAGACCTAAACATGTAATTTAAGGCTAAAGAGGATCCTCATTTGAAAATTTGAAAATGGGGCATGTTGGTCACAATAAATGGTGACTACTATGGGAAGACAGTGGCTGAGCATTTAGAATCTAGACTGTGGCCCTCCATTACTAAAATAAAAAATAAAAAATAAAAGATCCTTTTAGTTGAGCTTCAAGGAAGAGAGTTTTCACAATTATTATTAAAAAAAACACCTATTGAGACCTAATTTATTCAAAGGGCCATTTTGTGTAAAGAGTGATTTTATTGTTATTTTGAATCCACTAAGCAAGCTTAGACATATCTTAGGTACTCAAAGTTATTTATAAGGCACTTTATTTATAATATATGGCTAAGGTGTTGATTTTGGAAACCTTTGGGGCTATCATATGACCTTAGGTAAATACTTTGGGGGATTACATAGATCCATATATGTGGGTAGTGCATTTTCCCCCATTCCATGCATTCGGTTATTAGTTGTCTATTTTCCATGTTGACTTCCATGTTCTGAGGAAGTTGGTTATTATTTGAAAATGTAATGCCTTCTTTATTTCAAGGAATTGGTTGAGATCACATGTTGAAAATGTGCTTTAAAAGGTAGAGACTCTATCTTTGGTATGTTCCTTTTTGGGAAAGATTTTGAATGAGCTTGATGAGGTGAAATTGAGTTGTCCTTAATGGATGATGATTATCTTGGATAAGCATGTCACAATTTCTCTTCTTTTTATGGATTTTATTTCATTTGTTATATATACAAGGTGTGGTGCGGCCTTTAGAGGTTGATGTTTTATTTCTAGGGTGTGGCTTTGAGGTTCATTGTCAAAGTGAAAATGTTTTTGCAAAGTATAGGTGTTTATTATTGTGTGTGGTTTAGTAGCTTGTGAGATACAACATTGCATAGGTGCAAGTGAAAGTGCAACATTTTCTATAGGTTATTTTCTATCTTCATGGGATTTCATTTTAGTCTTGTGTTTTGATTATAGTTTATATTGAGAACTTTCTTGGTAAATGTAACGCACATCGGGTGAACCACATTAGATCTATGTTGTGTGATTAATTCTTGTTCTCTCCATTTTAATGCTTTCATTATATCTGTGAGTTGAGGAATGTTTTCATGATGCATGCTATTGCACAAGTTAGATCTAATTTATAGTTATATGAAATATGGTTTAAAATATTTTTTATTCCTAACAATTGATATCAATGCCATTTCTTGTGTTTTGCTGAAGTGATAAATCATAGGAAGGTTATTAGCTTGAGTGGTAGCTATGGGAGAAGAGATCAAAATTAGAGTTGAGAAGTTTGATGGTAAGCATTTTGGTTTGTGGAAAATGTAGATAGAGGAGTACCTATATCAAAAACAGTTACATCTTCCCTTAAAAGGGGAAACTAGAATAACATGTAAGTATGAGTGCTACAGATTGGTCATTACTTGATAGGAAGGCATTGGGAGACATACATTTATGCCTTTTATCTTGTATTGCATTTAAAATTTATGATGATAAAACTATAAAATATCTCATGGATAAACTTCAAAATTTATATGAGAAATCCTGTGATTCTAATAAAAAATTTCTTATGAAAATATTGTTTAACATGAAAATGTTTGACAATGGTTCAATTTCTAATCACCTTAATCATTTTAATATTATTCTAAGTATGATTAATATAGTTGGATTCAAGTTTCATGATGAAGTTAGAGCTTTAGTAATTTTCTTTTCTTTTCCTAATAGTTGGGATAGTTTGGTTATGGTTTTCAGTAATGTAGTCCCTACCAAGGGAAGCTTGAATTTTGAGGATGTTATAGGTGTGATTCTTAGCGAGGAGATGCAAAAAAAAATGCTGGTGAATCTTATTCAAGTAATAACATATCTATTGATACTATAAGGAGGCAAAAGGATAAGATAAAAAGAAACTATGGAAAGTTAAATAGTAGATATAAGTCCAAATGTAGATCTAAGATGATATGTTGACATTATGGGAAGAGTGGGCACTCAAACAAGGATTGTTAGTCACATAGGGATAAGAATGCCAACACAAAAGAAATGAATGATGTAAATGTGACATCGGGTAAATCATGTTAAGATGCCTTAATTCATTTTATGGATAGTTTTTTTAAGTTTTTTATATTAGATTAAATGGATTCTTTTCATGCCACCCCACATAGGAATTATTTTACTTATTATGTTCAAGAAAATCTAGGGCATGTTTATCTTGGTGATGATGAATCATGTGAGATAGTAGGGAAAGGTTGTATTCAGGTTAAAATATAGAATGAGAACACATGGATCCTTAAGGATGTTAGACACACGCCTATGTTGAGATGGAATTTCGTTTATGTGGCACAATTAGATAGTTAGTGGTGTTTAGTATTGTTTACTATAGATTTTTTGAAAGTTACCAAAGGTGCTCTTGTTATTTTGAGAAGTAAGAAAGTTGGTACTTTATATTTAACTAGTAGTGTTAATCCTATTAATTTAGTTGTTGCAGATGGAGATGTAACTATGTGGTACTATAGGCTCAATTATATGAGCCATAAGGGCATGCAGATCTTAAAAGATAAGTCGCCTAGATTAAAAAATCTTGATTTAGACTTCTATGAGGATTGTGTGTATGAGAAATAGAAGTAGGTTAAGTTTCTAAAGGTTAGACCCACAAATAAAGAGCACAAGTTAAATCTGATACACTTAAATGTATGAATATTAGCTCAGGTATCTTCTATTGGTAGATCTAATTATTATGTCACTTTTATTGATGATTCAACTAGGAATGTTTGGATTTATTACATTAAAATTAAATATTATGTATTTAACACTTTTAAGAAGTTGAAATACTTGGTGGAAGTGAAATAGGTCTCAAGTTGAAATGTCTTAGATTAGATAATGGAGGTGAGTATTGTAGTAATGCTTTCTTTGACTATTGTTCTAACAATGAAATCTATAGGCAAAGGATGGTTCTAGGAACTCCACAACAAAATGGGTAATCTAAAAGGATGAATAGAACAATAATGGAATGTGCTAGGATCATGAGATTATATGTAGGGTTGCCTTTATTATTTTGGGTAGAAGCCATTATCATGGTAGTATATTTGATTAAGAAAGGACCTTCTATGCCTCAGGTAGAGGTATTCCTGAACAAGCTTGGTCTAGTAAGAATGTCTATTATTATTTTTTTAGTCTTTGGAAGTGAGGCTTTTCCTCTTATTAAGAAAGTGGATAGGACCAAGCTAGAGGCTAAATTATAAAAATGTATATTTATTGGTTATGATGAGGATGAATTTAGTTTCAATTTATGGAGCATTAAAGATAGGAAAATATTTTGGTCTAGAGATGTAGTCTTTAAATAAAAATTCATACATAAAGATCAGTTAGAGGAATAGGGTTAGGAAGAAAAAGAGTACACATTATTGGATGAAATTATGGATGGAAAAGTATCCAAGGATTTAGTTTAGGATCCTTCTACACAAGGACCACAAACTCCTATGGTGAAAAGATCTTGTAAGGTAAGAAGAGCACCTGAATTTTTTTTTCCTTATTTGAATTATTTGTCACTCATTGACAATGGAGAACGAAAGTGTTATGAAGAATTAGTGAAGGTATATGCCAAGTTAAAGTGGGAGCAAGCCATGGATGAAGAGCATATATCTAGCATGGAGAACCAAACATGTGATTTGGTAAGGCTACCCAAGGGCTGGAGTGTATTGCCAAACAAGTAGATCTTCAAAACAAAAGAAGAGGATGAAGGGAGAAAAAGGTATAAGGCTAGGATGGTGGTCAATGGGTTTGAAAAAAAATTAGGTATTGATTTTGATAATTTTTTCTCTCTTATTGTAAAAATGACTTATATTAAGACTATTTTTGGTTTAGTTGTAGTTGAGGATTTGCACTTAGAATAGTTAGATGTGAAAACTACTTTTCTTCATGGTGATTTGGATGAAGAGTTGTATATGAATAAAATGTAAGGTTATGAGGTCAAAGGGAAGGAGAACTATGTGTGAAGACTAAAGAAGAGCTTGTATGGCTTGAAATAAGCTCCATGACAATGATACAAAAAAAAATGGTTATTTTATGTTGGCACAAGACTATTAAAGGTGTCATTCTAACCATTGTGTGTACATCAAACATTTTGATGATGGTTTCTTTATTATATTATGCTTGTATGTCGATGACATGTTAATTTCAATAAATAACATACAACATAATCATATGCTCAAGAAACAACTTAGTGAATCCTTTTCCATGAAGGATTTGAGTGCTACAAAGCAAATCTGTGCTGTGAGGATTTCTCATGATAAAAAGGAGAGGAAGATGATCTTATCCCAATCAAAGTATGTGAAGAAAGTATTTGAAAGATTTACCATGTTGGATGCTAAATCTACTGTTACTCCTTTGGTAGGCCACATTAGATTATGAAAGGAGTAGAGTCACAAGACAAAAATTGAAAAGCTTAGGAAGTCAAAGGTACCTTACTCATCAATAGTTGGTAGATTGATGTATACCATAGTTTTTACTATGACAAATATTTCCAAAGTAGTGGGAGTTGTGAGAAGGTATATGAGTGATCTAGGTTACAAGCATTTATAAGTAGTGAAATGGATTCTTCAGTATTTGAGATAAACCATGGATTTTGAATTATTTTATGGTAGATCAGATACCTCTTTGCATGGTTATGTGGACTCAGATATGTTAGTGGATATTGATATCAAGAGAATTATGATAGGTTATATATTTACTATTGAAGTTATAATGGTTAGTTAGATTTATAAGATATAGAAGGTTATGGATTTTTCAACCACAGAGGTAGAGTCTGTTACTACCATAGAGGCTAGTAAGGAGATGATTTGGTTATAGGAGTTATTTTGAGATTTGGGGCATGTGTAGGAAGTTGGGAGAGTACACAATGATAGTTAGATTGTTACTCATCTGGAAAAGAACTCTGATTTTCACTCGAGAACAAAACACATTCAGTTACATTATCACTTCATCAAGATAGCTTTGGAGGAGAACTTATTGAAGCTAGAAAAGATTCATACTAGACAGAATCCTATGGTTATACAAGGGGAAAGCAAGAAGAAAATTAAAGGAATCCACAATTCAAACAAATTCACATAAAATAATAAAAACTAGGAATAATAAATAAAAATCATAAAAAATCAGAATAAACATAATGCTAAAGCAAACTTGCTAGGTCTAATATGATATCTACATCACTAGCCTTTATCCCCACGGGATATTCTAAAATGACATTGAAAGGGATAGTCAATAATTAATGCTTCAATAAATGTCCATTCATAGGTAGTTGGAGGTCATTCCATTCAATTCCTTTCAATGGAAATGTGTTTTTCCTAGCAACACAAATATATGATATGGGTCAATATAGAGTGGGTTGGGTTTGGAGTGCTACCATATCATCTCATGTGCTTTCTCCCATAATAGGACTAAGTCTGATATTTGAAAGGAATTGATCTTCACACTTTTACTAACTAAAATTTCACTTACTATCAATATATTCTAAATTTATATATGGCCTCTTATATTGCTTCATCGAATTGGAAAATGTCCAATACCCTTGAGTTTATAATTTCCATATCTTCCATGCAATCTTGTATAAATTTATAAGTTGGAAACTTAAAAGTGATTGGGAATATGGGCTCCAAACCATATACTAGAAAAAAGGAAATATTTTGAGGTCTTGCTTAAATATGGTGTGGTTAGTCCAAATAACATATTTCAATAGTGAATCCTAATATCTAGACTTTTTTTCTATAGACCTATTAAAGGTGTCAATCAGGTTCTTCTTGATCAACTCATCCAAACCATTAAATTGTATGTAATTTTTTGATGAGAACCTCAAGTTAATAGCACTTTCATAAGCCTATTCATTGAGCTCAATTTACTAAAATGTAGGTCCATTATCAAAGACTAGAGTGGCTAGGGTACCAAATCATATTATTATGTTTTCTTCAATGAACGCGATGACTTTTTTAGCTATGTTTTTATGGTCACCACTATATTTGTCCATATTTTGACATAATTAGTGGTTTCAAGTATGAATTTATGGTCAACTCATGAGTTTTATTTGATGACTAATCTTAAGTCAAGTCCCCATTGAACAAAAAGATGATATACTATTATAGGTTGTAAAGGCATTGCAACATGAACTTACTTCTTGGAGAAGGTCTAACACTGATGGTATAAACAAATATGGCCATGGAATAAATGAATATAATTGGATAATAGTACCTAGATCATATATTTTTATGCACATTTGTTGTCATTGAAGGATCCTCACTACCCAATTTCTTACGTAAGTTAGTCATTGATTCCATAGCTTTTTCTCTTGATAGACATTTGAGATAGATGCAGTTATAGTTATTTATATATAAAACATCATTATTTAATGGGTTACCATCAATATTCTAATTATTTTTGTATCTAGTTTAATAATACTCAATACACTCTTGTTTGGGTTAAGTAAAATACCATACCTTGTGCACTCTTAAAATATAATCTAAATATGGTGAATATGATAAGACCTATGTTTCTAAAAAATAGTCAAGTCATCTATGTAAATAAAGTTACATTTACATATCAGACCTTTGAAAGTAAATTCCATGGCTATCTAAAGGTGGATCATATGTTAATAAGTCCAATTGGAATTTGATTTTAAACAAAGGTACCCTACCTAGTTTTAAATGTCACCTTAGATTGATCTTTTGGGTTTAATAGAACCTGATTATATCTTGAGATTCCATCTAGGAAGGGCATCATATGTATCACCTCATCTATGGAAAGCAAAGGATACTTATCTTTATTATAAGAATCATATTATATTTCTAAAATCCACACATAGTAAAATTTCCCCACTATTTTCATGGATTGGCACTAATTTAGATACATAGGTAGAGTGAAAAATTGGGAAGATCATCCTAGCTAGTAGGAGTTTATAGATCTTTTTATGAATAAGTATATGAGGATTGGGTTCACATTTCACCACCTCTATCTAAAGGGATTCTAATTTTATTTGAGTGGGATAGTGTGGGTTATTATCTTTGGTTTGAATACCTTAAGGTATTTTCCATTGCAGAAAACATGGCCTAGCAAGACATTCAAAGTTGTAAAGAATAGATATTTATTGAAAATTAAATCTATGTGTAAAGCATGACATTGCTCTAGCACTAGTCTTAGTTTTGACAAGTTTTATTTAAATAAAGAGAATACAAACCAATCATCTAAATAAAATTTCATGAAATCATGATTAAAATCTATGAATGTGTTTGCAATTATAGAAAATACAACATGTGAATTTTTAAAATAAATGACATTACCATGTATGCAAATTATCCACATTTAATAGCAAAGGTGGTATTATCTTGATCCTCCTTGGCAATCAAAATATAGTGATATCCACTAAAACCATCCTTCCCAACCACATATTCAATGAATTCATCTGTAAGAAGAATTAGAAATGGATCATTAACATGACCTTCATTGAGTGCACATTACTCCCCACACAAGTGAATTTCTACTTTTTTATTAGGTTGAACAGCCATGGGACTCGCACACTATACCTTTTAAACTTGATAAATGATTTTAAATTCTTGAATTTGATCAAATTCAACCTTTACTTTGATATTCATATTAGGATTGATCCTGTAAGGTCACTTTTTGATAGGGCACACACACTCTTTTAGTTATAGGTGCATTTCTCCTGAAGATGGATCTATGCCTTCTACCTCCAAAATTTGATTAAAAACACATCTTAATAATCCCTTAATAGATGGAAAGTATTAAATATTTTCTCTTATCCCTAGTAATCTCCTACTATTACAAGCTTAGGGGCTTACTCCCAATATTTATTTCAATCTTACACAATGGTTCTTGATATATGTTTCCTAATCCACTAGGCAAAGTATCTTTCATAATGATCTTGCATTCACATTGTGGAATATTGATGTTGTGAAGTCTTTTCTCTTGCACTTATTCATGATTTGCACCAGTTTGGGTTAATCTTCACATTGTGGCTCAAATAAACCATCTAGATTGAGGTTTCCATTATTGTCACTACCACTTGATTCTGTCAGATCATTAATTATTCTATTTCATAGATGAATAATAAATTATTATCTTTGGTTGATTTTGTAATAGATGAATGTGATATCCAAGTCTTTTGAAATGTCCTGATGGGATGATAATTTAGCTACAATTGTTAAATCTTCTACTCATCCATGACATAGAATTTTTTTATTTTTTTATAAGGCATTATGTACTAGTAGATTATCATCTTCAACCACAAAATTTTGAATGATTTTTTTCTTAATTTGTGGCCAATGTTTAGTCTCCCTTCTAATATTTTGATGCATATACCAAACCATTGGTAGAGGTGCAAGGGTGTGGTTGAATATCTGAACCCAATAATGTTGTGTTATTCCTTGTGTGATCCATATATCCACACACTAATGGATGTGTAATTATGGAAATTAAACCTCTTAAATGAAATGCCATTATTACTTGACACTAGATATTACCTAAAACCTTGCACATAATATTTTTCATTATTCTTCTCACTATATTTATGAGTTTTTATGTACTTCCTATAATTTCATAATGATTCCTTTTAACACATACCTGAGTGCATTGAATAATTAATACACCTATAGTAAAAGGTGTTCAAGCCTCAATATACATGGATTGAGATCCTTTATCATAAAGTATTGAGATATCTTATGTTCCTTAGTGAACACCATGTGTAGAAGTTACAAGTCATGATTATTTTTGAGACCAATTCAAGTTGTGCTTATCTAAGTCACCACTAATGGAAGATGCATATTCCAAAGTAGAATACCTTTTAAAGTTGGTTTTTTATAGTTTTTCATAGATACAATAGTATTATACATGAAATCTACTTCATATCTTGCTAGAGATTGCACTAAATGAGAAACACAATATTCGATGTGAACCTACCTAACTAGAGACTTTATTATTATATGTTTAAATGCTATTATTTATTCTTATTACATAGTACATAGTCTCCAATTTTGACACTCTATAGAATGCACCCAATTGTCCTTTCATCTATACCCACTTTTAACCAACTATTGTCCCCATAAGAATAAGGAGAATCTAGCTTTTTTTGGATGATATATGGTTTATTCTCAAAGTTATTTAGAGGTATAACAATTATTTTATCTTTTTGATTAACTTCTAGATAATTACACATATTATTAATGGTGATTTGGGCATTGTAGGGCCATTTCTTACTGATTAAGATAGGGTAATGAGCAATTTTTATTTTCATGTTGATGACCTAAAATTCCCCTCATAAGCTGACCTCATACACTTGAATTTCAACAAATTATAAACTAAAAATGTGTTTGACTCTGCCATAATCTACCAAACACAATGTTAATATACTGTAGCCTAGAGTTTCTCAATCATTGACTTCCCATGTTGATCGAGGAATAATATTGATTGTGCTCCTAAAGTCTAATACTGTATTGTTATTGCATATCTAACTAACTCAATATCCATTCATAAATACACATTCTAAGGGTTTTTGGTCTTAACATACCAAACTACTTTATTGGTCCTTGTTTATGCTCACTTCACATACTCTATTAGATTATGTAGGATGTTATTGATATTTTAGGATATATACTCATTTCATAGTGTACTAAGTAGTTTCGTTATATACTTTAAATTAGTCACAACACCCTGTTGCCTCGTTATCCTAATAAAAAAATCATACAATTTAGCATCAATAACTATGTTATCATCCTCAGAAGTTTTTTGTATTGTATTTCCTATAAAACTTATAGAACTTGATATATTAAATTCTTTTATGTAGCAAGATAAGGATATTTATCCCTCTAATTTTTTATAATGCCATGATATTAAGGCATTTCTAAAGGAGTTAAGCCTTGTTCATCTCTTTTTTGCCTTGTGATGGCTTGGAAAAATGTATTTTCTTTTCACTGTGCATTGATCGTATTTACATTACAAACTAGTTTTTACTTTATTTGTTTTACCAAAATTGTTTAATCTTATATTTGATGTTGAACATCAACCCTATAGTATACAAAATAAATTTGTCTTCGAGGATTGGTGGATTATATGCACTAAATAGATAATATTACATAAGGTATTGACCTTGTCAATTATAATTGTTGTGACCTCCTTGATATCTAACACAATATTCACCCCTATATCCCATTCTATAGCATCATATATTTGGTTGATACCCCCAACCTTATGATTTTTTTCTAGAATATCCTCCTTATTGATTCCACTGCACATCATATACCCCATATTGGTGCTGAGGAAAAGATAGAGTCATATTTGCCTACTATTTTTGATGATTCATATTATTATAGTGTTTTGCATACTAACTAGAATATTGGTATGAGGGAGACGATGTATTATTCCATCTTATAGGCCTTGTGGTTGATATTGTGGTCATGAAGGCATCTGATATTGAGGTGATCAAGGCATCCATCCTAGACTACCCTGAGTCTGAATTGTCATTTCCATGTCTAGTACTACAATTTATTTCTTCATAGTTGGTATTTACTAAGTTACAATTGTGAAGATATTCTTCATTATATATTATTTTAAGTCTTTCAATGATTAGTACCATGTCTCATCATTATTTTTAAATTTACAAAAAGAAATTACTTGTGATGTGAATTTTGGATATATTTTTGGAGAATATGGCACTTAGATATAAGATGTCCAAATACCCTATAAATTTCACAAATTTATATTTTAATTGATAGGCATTCATTTCTATGATGTCCCTCTCAGACACATTCTATACACCATAGGCCTAATTTAGGCTTATCGTTTTTATTCATCTCATTCATCTTCCTCATAAAAACATCTAACTTACCTTCTAATGTTTATTTCATTGATAGAAGATCCAAGTCTTGTATCTTTTCTACTTGTGTGGCAATAAAATAAGCATCACCCTTGGTGGAGTACTAGGATTGCACAATAGTGAACCTAATTCTTTATCATATACCTTCTATGAACCAAGCAGAATTATCTTTATCTTCTAAAATAAAATCAATTTTGTTCATTACATTGGAAAACTTATGATCATATTATCAAATCATTTATACATATTTTTTTCAAATTTCCATTTGGTCTTGAATAACTTGACTGAAACATTTTTTTACCTTAAATTATGTTACTAGCATATCTTTGATATAAATGAAAATTATTTAAGATTATAATTGCTTATCATTATAATGATGGCCTTCATAGACTGATGCTTTGGAAATGGATCATGAATAATGTGTCTTTGTATATCTTGTAAATTTATGGTGAATATAAAATGAATGATAATTTTGATGACAAATTTGGCACCATCCCTATGTACCAATGCATGAGGAAATATGAATATTAGTATTATTGTAAAAATCCATTGGGTCAAAGTGGAACCATCTTATCACTTATGTTCATTGATTAAAAAACATGGTTCACTTGATCTAATTTTTGAAATAGCATTGATTGGGTTCTTAAATGGATGGATTAAATCATTATTGTTTAGAAACATATCCTTTCCTTTTCCATTTGCAATTGGATTAATTTGACATTAACCTAATTTTTTTATAACCACTTTCACTTAAAATTTAATCTAATTATAGTTCCATGACCCATATACAAGAATGTGAAGGTGGCCTTCATAGATTCACTCAAAATTAATTATTTCTAAATAGGTCACTACTCAACCATGAGGACACAAACTAAATCATCTCTAATGTGTGAAAATTGGTTCATGTCCACCATATTGAGTGGAGGAATGACATAAAGAGTTACAACATCACCTTTTTCTCTCACTAAAAGTAATTTATACAAATTTAGAAGTGGGTTAATAGCAATATTTTTAAGGAATTATAGATATTCTATTCTTTCTTTGATAAAAGCTACTTTGATTCTTAACTAAAAGTAATGTTTACTTCTCTCAAGTAATATATTTGAGTGGATGAATGCCATTCTACTATATTTTCTCAAATTAGCACTCGATTACATTGGCTTAATATTGGTTAAGAGGCCTTTAGATTGATTATTCATGTCCCTTAGAGACAAAAAAGCCAAAGAGAAAACTAAGGCCATCAAAATAACTCATATTTAACTCACAAATCTGATTATTCATGTCTATTACCTAGTGCCTTTTGAGTTGAATGCTTCATCTCAAAAAAATTGTAATGCTCCTCTTTATATTGAAGAGTTTTTTATTTATTTACAATTTATGGCCAATGATAAGGGAATTCAAGTGGTTTACTTTATTGTGTATTTTACAAATCCACTTGAAAAATTGTAGGACTTGATTTCCTTCAGATTTGTAAAGAATCCTTGCACACCAAATATTTGATGGCTATCATCAATAATGCTAACATAAAAAAATTTCTAAATTTGGATACCCTTACCTTATTACCAATTGGAACCCAATCACTTTAACTGAATGTTTCCTATAAAAACATCGATAAAGACTAGATCCTTCTCCTTCTCCAAATCCTCCCCATGATCATCAAATTAAAGCAAACATGGTTTTTAAATAGTAAAAATCTTATTGATAACATAATCACAGTATGGGAAGAAATGGAATGGGCTTATATTTACTAATAGAGGAACATATCTTTAAAAATTTACTTCAACAAGGTGTGTGATCAGATTGGATGGCCTTTTATCCTAGTCATGCTCAAACTATTGGGTTTTTGTAATTTCTTCCTTTCAACCCATAATACTTTTTTTTATTAATCTATGTCTTGTCTCAATATAAATTTTGATAATTTGGGAATTTATTTTCTAACTAGATAAGGTTTCCCAACTACTTAAGTCTTTTTTGTCCTTGCAGCAAAAGTGTTAATTATATGTATACTCATAGAGAAAACCAAGGTATTATCAAAAAAGCGTATTTACTTGATCTTTATTATTAACTCATTAATCATCACTTTGTATATTAATATTTCATTATACTTTAATATAAAGAGTATTATTTCAAAGAGTAAATTCACTACCTTCAATTTTTATACAAAGCTTCTAGGTCAAGATTGTAATGAGTAAAACCTACTTTTATAATCATGCATGATGCAATTACTAGATTAAATTTTCCATCATCGATGGAACTATATTCATAAAGGGGAAAATCATAAGTTTATAATTATTCCATTTAAATTATAGCGGTATCCTTTGGTTATCTAGAAATGTGTAATTGAGAGAGTAAAAAATAAATCACATACTAGATTGCTAAACCTATTTCTCTCATAATAAATTCCAAGATTATACGAAAATTATCAAATCCATTCATTTCTATTATTCATATTTTTTCACTCATTCAACAGAATCGTTGAAAATTTGACAAATGTGCTTAGAATTTTTCTTTGGGAAAATGCTAAGCAAAATTGAGGATTTAACAAAGTTTCTTAATAAAAACATTTCTTTATTTATGAAAATTGAGGAATTGGAATTATTGACATCTACAAACAAATAACTTCCCTTTGTGCTAAGCAGTGTATTAGATAAATTAAGGGAAATAAGTTTTATAAAATTACCCTATGGAATTGAATTATTGTAGATCTTCCTTATGGTAATATTTTTTGTAAAAATATTATCTTATACACTCTTTTAATTATCTTTGTTCCCATCTATAAATAAGAACCCTTTATGGATAAGATTATTTGGAAGGATTTTGAATCAATGAAACCCTTCGTAAGATAGGATGGATATGGAATTTCAAGTGTTTTGTCTTTTAATGAACAAAACCTCTTATGGTTTCCTATTGAGACAGGTTCTAAACTTCCTCTATAAGAAATACTAGGCATAAAATCTCTTAGATTTTTCACAAAAGTAATTTTGAAACTTTTGGATTTGGTTTCCTCTTGAGATTATATTCTTTGGAATTTAATGAAACATAAATATAAGATTATTAATTCAAATTTACCATTAGTGGCACATATTTGTAATTTGATACTCAATGTCCTACTACATAAGATGGGTCTCCAATCTCCACTTCACTAGTGGAAGGATAGGTAGTTGAATCCTTAAGATTTGGGTATCCTCCACTTCATACTACATAATAAAGTATTCTTGTGGTACACTCTATTAAATAATGAGTGTATTATCTTAATATTTGGGTAAGTTCAATATGTAATAAAATATAAATTCCTCTCTTAAGACGCGCCTTGCCATACTCAACAAGATTTAGAATGTCAAACTAGAGTCCAAATTGGTCAATTTTATTTAATGTCTAGTCTACTAATGTCTTCCTACATAGGAGTATATCAAGCATATTGGGATTTATCATTCCAAATCCCCTTATTTGGTTCAGACCTAAAACCTTTAAAAGTCATTTTTCAAAATGTTTGAGAGATCAGACTTCTTGAAAATGGATTGATAATTTATTCCAACCTTTACACATAGAGCCAATAATTACCATATGGATTGTTCTTGGGACCAAGCCTAGTGGATTTCTTATGTTGATTTTTTATGCAACATCTTAAAAGCAATTATTATTTTTAACTATGGAATTTTAAAAATGCAACTATATTTAACAATCAATATCTTTGTATGAATTTATTTGTTAACTATAAAGTTTATATTATTTCTTCAACTTTTATACATATTTAAGCACAAGTTGAGGACATGGCCCTTGTGTTTCTATATCTTCAGGAGATCCTCCAAAATTGGGAGATTGCTCCTTGTACAATGAGTAGCATCCCTTCTAACTAACCCTCACATAGATCTACACTAGTAACAATATGTCATTAGTGCCACTCTCAAACTCAAAATTACTTCACCTATCTTCCTTATTAGTAGAGGGGACGGAGTATGTCATTGTACAATAAATCTATTCTTGACCCATTTCATTGGAAATCTCATGTACAAGATGGATGGAAATGTGGGTGGATAGAACCGGATACTCCTACAAATCCCTATTATTTTTGTGTTTAACTACTCAAGGATGATTCACCTCCACCACCTTTAGTGATTATCACATGTGCCTCATTTTCTTATTTGGTAATGATTTATAGATTATTTTGTATAGTTGTGTATTTCAGGTAGGCTTGTTCTTTTAAATGGTGTTTTTTACTATCATGGATATTGGGATATGTATATCAACCAACCCATTTTTATTGTAACCATCTATGTACTATATTTTTATTTAATTAATTGATGAGTTGATGCATTCTTAGATATTTTGTTATAAAATTGATAAAAATATATAAGGTAAATGTCCATATAATAACCATATTTTGTAACCTTGATGTTTGGGACATATTTAAATCTTCCTTTAACTATTATAAGGCGTTATTCCATCCTCATACATTCTTATTTACAAGTAAATCGATGTGTCTATAACATGTTTATTATCTAAACTATTGGTCATTATTACTAATATTTTAAAATAAAATAACATGTATGGTCCAAAGTGATTGTTAAAGATGCCTCCATTTTGTGTTTTTATAATTTTGCAACTAGCCAATATAGGTTATAAATATTATTGGTATGCAAGAGTTCTAGATCTCCTCCAAAAGTTGGATATTGATATATAAATACTCCTTCCTCTTGAGTTTTCTATTAATGCCTCTCAATGCGTTAAATAATAAATCAAAAAAGGTATTCATGAAAACAACAACAAATGTTATTTAAAAGATACAATAATTAATCCAAAAGAGCCTTTGAAACCTAAACTTATTCATTATTTTTTAAATTATTTATGCTTCCATGAGGATCTACTTTGAGTTCATGAGTATAGGAAGAAGATGTTTTCATCTTGATTAAAGATCCCTTTAGCTCAATTTTAAAATTTCTCTCAACATCTCAAAATAGAATCTCTAACCATGACCTTGTACAAGATGAACATATATGTCAATTGGGTTTTGTAGAAACTCAAAGGGGAGATAATTTTGTATTCACATACCTTATGTAGTATGAGACTTGTGAAAGATATCATTATCTTTTTATATATTCCTGTGCAACTCTTAATATATTATTTCAATCTGAGGAACCGATATACTTAGCTTTCTTTATCCATGAGACACTTCAACTTCAACAAAGAACATTCAATGTGAAATCTTCTTAATCAAATAATTTTTAAAATATCAATTCTTGCTTTTAAATAACAAGTCAAAGAAGTTAAAGACCACATATTTAAAAAACATGGCCTAAATATGTAAAGTAATACTCATTTTACTGGTTTCAAGTTCTATTGTCTTCAATTATTAGAATAGTCATTTCTCTTTTTTTTAAAATCAAATTATTTCTATATTTTTTGAAGATGCATTTGACACTTGTTTATATCCATCCACATTTGACACTTGTTTATATCCATCCACCAAAATATAAATCCCTCTAAATACTCTATATAAAAAATTAAATAATACTTAAACATTTAATTAAAAAACATCTATTCATTAAATCCACTAAAAATATTACATCTATAATTTAAAAGATTTTTTAATAAACATTTATATATTGAATAGAATGCCAACCTGTAATAGAATTAAAACAACCCCCAATTTGAACCCTTTTTCTTTTCCCTTTCTTCTCTATCATGTATTTACTTTTAGAGTTTGATTGCAGCCATCTTTCTCAAAAGTTGACTTCAACGTTTACTATTATTGGAAGCGGATAATAACTGTTTTAAGTAGTTGAAACAAAATAAAAAATAAAATTGCACAGATAAAAAGTTTGGAAAGATAAGAGAAATTATTGGATATATGGTACATTAAAATGTAATCAAAGTCACAAAAAATTTTAAAGAAAAACAATCACAGGAATTAAAACCTGTTCACAAACACCCAGTCTTCAAAACAACCTAAGTCCAATACTCAATTTCAATATTTTTTTCTTCCTTGCAAGAAAAACACCTTCTAGTTTCTTAAACCCTAAGAAAAGGACCCCTACAATAACAGTAATATCAATTCAGACAAATTACCAACGCTAAATGATTTAGAGTTACCAAATCAAACCCTAAATAAAGTTCTTAAAACAAAGAGAAATTCCATAGAAAAGATGCATCTTCACAGTCAATAAGATAGTGATGAGATGGAGAAGGGGGAGGAGGAGAAATCAACATGCCTGCAACCATTTCCTCCACTACCTCATGATAGTTGAACACCAAGTCTTGATCTATGAATTCTTGCTGCTCTCCATCTCCATGAAAGTTTGTCTCGGTCATGATTGTATCTCCATCTTCAAGATGTTGAAGTTGAGCAGCGGCAGCAGCCGCAGCAGCCTTTATCCGTGTCTTACTAGTCAAAATATGGTTGGGAGGAAGAGGAGGGGGAAGAAGCAGCGCTAAGTGGGGAAGGTTGAGGTGGGCAATGTTCCGACACAATGCCGCGACATCATACGCCCGCGCAGCCATCTCCGCTGTGGGAAATGTTCCCAGCGATATTTTGTTGTTCGACCTCTGCATTTTAAAATTCTTGGTTTTAGGGCTGTTAGTGGGTTCTCTGATCTCCACTACCCATCTAGCCATTTACTCTTTCCATTTCCCGCTGTAAGTTTTCTCGCACGTCCACACCCCAGGAAATCCCCCTCTTCCCAGCGCCTGTGTCTTACATCGCCATTGTGGAATTTGTTTGAGGCTGACTTGTGGGAGGAAAAGCATGTGGCCTCTTCAAAAGAGGAGGACATGAACAGAAAAACTAGCAAATACATTAACCAGGGAAGAAGTGCTCTTACAAACCCTAGACCCGGCCTTTCGGGAACTGAAAGGAGCACAGGACGTATCTGAACAAAACCCTCTTGTAGGGGCTGTCAAACCATGAAACGTAGCCTGCCTCAGTGGGGACCAAAATCCACCTTTCAACAACCTTTTATTACTGGGAGACAAAGCATCTTCATTCTAGGTTGAGATTTGACAGCACTTTGCCAAGTTATGAAAGCTCTGTAACTTTTAAAAGTTATTTGCAACCATCAGAGGAATATTGCTAGTTTTCTAACAATTATTTTGTTACTTATAAACTAGCAATATAGTAGGCAACGATAGGCTCGCTTCAAAGAGAACATGAAATTAGACAGAAATATAGTTGAGCTCAAATCCTAAAAAGCGAAAATGTCACCATCATATGAAGCTGAGAGTAAACATGGTTCCTTTTGCTTTATAATTGTGAGTAGTTCGTATCTACATCTTCACATATTGTTGAAATGCAACTTTACATATATACATTATATAATCTTCAAATAAAAATTAAAAAAAATGATTTTTAGTTAAATATTTTAGATATCATTTGTCAAGAGATCATATAATTTTACATATTTTATATATTGTTTAAATGAAAAAACAAGAGATACAATTTTAAGCAAAATATTTTGAGATACTATTTATCGAGAGAGAGAGAGAGAATATTCATCACATGTGATATGTGAAATCAATATGAGATTTAAAAAATTAGAATTATGTAGAGAAAAGATACGAGTTTGAGTTGCAAACTTGTAAATTAGGGAAGAGTTGATCATTCTTATAAAAATATTCATGTCTTAACAAATGTGGAATTGTACGATTTATGATTTATCTTGTTAGTTTGTTAATATTTATTCTTGGTAAATATCTCATAAATAAGACACTTCCTTATCTTTAATAAAATATTTTATATTTACTAATAAAAAACTATGATATGTTAAATAATAAATTAATATTAATCATTCATATATATTTATAAAGAATATGTATTTAATTGATAGTTTAGATTATTTGAGTCATACTATCAATAAAATCTTTTACAATATAAATTGTAAGGATTGATTTATTAATTTTTATTAAAAGTTGATTTATTTATCTTAATTTAAAAAAGAAAATAAAATTCTTCACCAAATTCATCTAAAACTATCAACATGGCACTCATAATTAAAGTTTCTAGTTGATCTCAAAATAAAGAGAGAAAAACACTACACAGGGAATAATAAGATTGTTATCAGATATTCCAATGCCAAGTAAGTTTTAAAAACTATAGATCAATAAAATTTGTCATATGTATGTTTGAAGCATTTATTGCATATCAAGACAATTAAAATATCACAAAATAGATAATGAATTCAAATCATTGATATTACTTTGGGATTTCTATGGTTATACAACCCTCCTAATTGTTAATGTCAATTAATTTAAATACAATGGTTTCAATTTATCATACATGGTAGACCAACAAATTCCCTAAATTTTTTTATGCTTGGCTTGTCATTTCCAATCATGTAAAATTGGACAGAAAAACTCAAAACTGAGCTAGTCATATATGTGACTAAATGCCATGCATGAGACATTCAACAAATTAATTGTTATTTGCATATACATTTGAGATGGAACATATTTTTTTACTTTAAGAGTCACTAACTACACTTCACATATTTTTTTTTAAACCAACAAAATCATAATTAGTTTACGAGAAATTCTTAACTAGTTGGAAAGAAATCACTAATGTAAAGCAAACATGATGTATAAAGAATTTGTCTATTTTTGCCACAAGAAAGTTTATTTCTTATTTCAGTCCATCATAACATTATATAATTTAACCAAAAAATTATAGTTCAATTAAAAAATCATGATCTTTAGTTCATAAATCATGGAAACACCATCTGTCTTACATGTACAACAATTATCTTGCTTAATGAGTTCAATGTCACATTCCCCTCCTAAAATTACTAGTGGAAGCCACATATATTCCACCTAAAGCACATACTATTGGTAAAGGAAAACAATAAATCAAGAATAATGAAAAGTGGGTTAGTGCCTGAATGTTGACTTTAAGGCATTAGAGATCTTGTGCCGAGGACTGAAGGCTCACACAATAGGTGGCATGTGGGATGACTACTTTAACAGCATAAAGATGAACTCAGGGAGGGTATTTGTGCAAGTGAGAACAAAAAGAGAGAAGGAAGCTTGAGGAGTGCAACATAGAATTATTAGGTTGGTACAATAACGGTAGGCTTTTAAAAAAAAAATCTCTTGGAAGGTGTCAGAACAATAGCATATAAAATATTTCCCAGCATTTCCCTATTCATTTATTGAACTTTCCAACTTTCCCTTGAGAGGGTTATGTGTAATGTCATTTTAAAATATCAAAATTGTTTTATTAACTTAATGAGTAGTAGTTGTTCTAAGAATTGTGTGGAATGGTATGTTTCCATTCTGAATGGACTATAAGTAACATGAACTTCTACATACATATGAGATGAACTTGTTACAGTGTTTTTAAGAGACCAAAGTTGATTTTGGTAGTTGGAGGTGAATCAAAAAATGTTGACGATTTGGTATTTTAAAATAACGATCCACCAATATAGCTTAGCTTAGTATGTACCATCATGATCAAACACATATGATCTTCCAAGCATATGATATCACTAAAATCTTTTGATGCAGCATCACAAGTTACTATATCCTGCAGAGGTTTGACAACCTTAATTATATCCTTTCATTTCTAGAGCCAAATAATAGATTATGGTTGAAGATATGCCTTAGTAGAAAGACCTAGGCATTATATTGTATCTTTCAAAAATATATTCTTTTGAGTGCAACATCCAATGGTGATGGTGACCTGTTAACCATTGAATGTGAAATTCATGCAATAGATGTGCTCTCACTACTTCAATGTATATATTGAAGTTGTGTTGGTGTTGAGACAAATAACACCTAGATTAATGTTGTTATATTGCACAAGCCCTAATGTAAATTGCAAAATTATAAATTGTTATGTGTAGCATTCAAATCCACTATGTGAGCTGGTGTAGTGTTGTTGCCACCATTTTCACCTTCTTTTATTATCTTTTTCTAATGTCAAACCTTATAAAAATAAGAATTTTTAAAAATTATGTAATTATAGGTGAATGGTGTTATTGTGCCCTTATAATTAATCCACATTAAAATATAATGTATTTATGGTATGTAATTGAAATTGACCAAATGTTCAATAGATCAGAGTGTTATATATTTCACAATATATAAAGTGGATGTACATTGTTTGAGTTCTTGTTGTGTCATGTCGATTAAAATATCACTCCAATAGATAATGTGCATATCCCATAACAACTCATCTCAGCATTAGTAAAAATTTATTTTTATTTTCATAGAATATATATAGAAAAATAAATTGGTCATGATACCCATATAGTATAACAAGGGGAATCCATAATATTGATAATCAGAAACATTAATGAATAAATCATAGTACATAATGAAATATTATTTCAATATAAAATTAAAAAAACCACATCATCATGAGGAAGAGAAACATAAAATCTAATAAATAAATAATGTATTCATACAAAATTATGATCTCACAATCAAATAAAACACATATGTACTCACATGTGTCTCAACATATAATAATCCATGGCTTAGTATTTAGAGTTTCTTTAATCCAAATATATAAAAATGCACAAGTCTATAATCATAATCATAATTACAAGGGTGATTCCCATGATCACAAAATAGGGGTGTTAGTGTGGGGCACTACAAATTACAAGGACATACAGAACATGGAAGTAGTGAAATATTTTAAATTGAATTAGGCAGTAATGATGAGGGATAAATAGATGATGTAAATGTGTACATTTCAATGATATGTCACATATATCATTACAATCTATAGTTTCGACTAAGATATTATAGATACATATTAAATGATTAAAATAGGTGTTGTCATAATGAAAATATGTGTCAAATATCCAATGAACCTTTAAAAAATAGATAATTGACCACATGTCAATTTAGACAAGTCAAAAATTGATTACATAAATAAATATATTAAACCTACTTACATGCCTCTAAAACTAATTCAAAAAAATGGAAAAGGCTTATTCAAATGAAAGACACATCCTCTATAATATAATAAAAAATGTAGGATGACATATGTAAATAGATATGGATAAATGTATTATATACATAGCATTATAGCTTATTTCTCTTTATTTAGTAATTGGAGGAAATTGCTGCCATGACCATAAGTGCTACAAATTTAGGTTAGTTTGTCAGACTTGGGTTGGAATCCCCAACATTATTTGCATATATAAATTATATTATATTATATATTCTTTAAATATTATTAATAATTTGAGCTAATGTATATTATATTATATTATATATAATATATTAATTCTATTTGACTGAGCAAAGTATAGGTTTTGGAAGGCCTTGTAAACGTTTATGAAAGATGAAAGATTTAATCTCGAAGGAGTTGCCTCATAGAATGGACCATGTGAAATTAAACAACCTGAAGGTATTTAAATCATACCCTAACAAAAAGAGGCACCCTTTCCTATAAAAAAATCTAGACAGCAACAGATAGTCATCTACTGAACTTTATCTCTATGAAACATTCACATTATTCTTCGCAAAGAAAATCCTCCACAAGACTATCATCTTCTTGAATGTAGGGTCATGCTACAAGGCTTTTGAACTACTAATCTTCTACCTTTTTTATTTTTTTCTTCATGTCAGTCCACTCCTGCTAGTCTTTTCCCATCCCTGGGCAGAGGGTAATTGAAATCACAATTGATTTAAAATGATTAGGTTTAAATTTAGAGATATCTATTGGATCTACCTTTGAGACATTTGTTTTGATCCCTAGTACCACCTCATTAGGGATAGGTTATTGAAAGGCTACCAAGACAAAATCTAAAACATTCTTCCCTAAAAGATGCTTTATTATTTGTTGTAACATTTCAATTCTTTTCCAAAGTTCTTTCCTCAATCTTTCAACAATTTTCATTAGTTTTGAGTTTTAGGTTCAAGAGTTTTACCCATGTTTTGATTTGTTTTCATAATAATTAGGTCCCCATACTATCAAAAGATTAGAGGAGGAATTATTCCACCAAGTTGAAGCCTTTCTTTTATTGAGATTGTTACGCTCAAAAGTTAAGTGTCTAGTATTAAAACACCTAAGACACCAAAAAGGTAGGCCTTCCTAATCTAGTGGTTGAGTCCACAAATAACACTTTACAATTAGGGTAATAGAGGCTAGAAGATTAGAAAAGGTATTAAGGTTTGACCAAGATTCTAGTAGAAGTGGTGTGAGAGAATGAATCAGTGGAATTATCTATCTATTGAAATATATATTACACATATATTTGGTCTCCAGATGAAATTAATAAACCCTTATATGGAAATACACATGCTCCAACTAGAAATTGTATTATATAATCAACAGGGAAAACTCTACATTAGTAGATAGATCTATATTACTACCTTGTCCACCTATTGTAATCTTGTTCTATAGACCTTAAAACTATTATTTTGGTAGTGAAATGATTTTGATTTCAATCTTATCTATTGTAAATTAGTGCATAGTTTCTAACTTTAGAAATCATTTAGTTTCAAGCTAAATATTCATTTCTCATTTACAATTTATTATTGTAACTTAATATTAGCTTTGTACTTTTATTATACTTCAATCATATTATTATACATCAGTTTATATAGTTTATTGATAGTTAATTGTATATTGAAATGAATTATAGGGTAAACATTTTGTTGAACTCACATATTATCAAACATTGTAAAAACTCTAACTCCTCACTAGGGGTTGCTATATATTTATTAGGTCAAAACATATTTTTCTAAAGAACCAAACTCTATTTTTATTGCTCATAATTTTTTTTATAAAAACCTCTTTTTCTCATAAAATTATTGCATATATTTTCTATAAAAATGAAATAACCATTTTTAGTCAATACTTGCATAACAAAAAAACAACTATCTAATCTACAATTTGTTTTTTGGTTACATTTATTTAATGTTTATATGTTTAACATAATATCTTAGGTTTTTTTTTTTTTAATTCAATATTTTTTTTTGTAAATTATAATTCTATATTTTTTAATATATAAGGTTTTATCATAATTCATTTGACATTATTGTAATTTGTTTTGTACACAATCGATTCAAAATAGCTCAAATTTAAAAAATATCAATGTTTTTCTCTATTTTTGAATATTTAATTAAAATGCTCTTTCTAATTTATTAAATTTCAAATAGAGTTTCCTAAAATAATAATTTACTATTTTTAATAAATACTTTAAAAATTGAAAATTGATAAATCTATTCTAAATGTAAATTCTCAATTCTATTTATTTATTATTTTCGTGTAATACCCTATCTCAATCTCATAAATTACTATGTAGGTCTATTAAAATTGTTAGTTATTTATTGTGCAATAGTCTATTACTTGTTGATTTTTGTATGCTCTATGGTTTCAGTTAAATTTTAAATTTATAAAATTAAAAACTTATTTATTCATACACAAAATGTTTTGCTTTATTTCCTATTTATTTTGTATTGATTGTGCTTATATTTGAACTTGTATTCTAATATCTTTAAAACTGCATACCTATTATTTTTAAGGGCAATGCAATGTTATACTTATAGATAATGTGGTATTAATGGTTTTTGATCTAATATTCCTAGCCATAGTATATAGCTAAACATGAACTTTAGTTTAGACTTATCTCATAGTATATCAAAAATGCCTCGGATCCCCTTATTTACACCACTAAGAAGTTATACCATTTATTTTATTTTTTAGTGCACTAGTAAATAGTTAGCTTTGAGAAGTCAGTCTCAACTTACCCTCAAAACCATATTTAGTGGGCTATGGGTAAGGTTCTACCTCCATATTTCATGCTTAGAAATATTGGGTTGATAACTTCCACTATACAAGCAAGTATATATGAGAGCCTACAAATCATTCAAAACCCTTTTCTAGATCACCTTTCATAATTTCATTTTTCTTGTATTATGTGCTTAATCACTAGTTTCCTTGTATATGGTTTACTTCTTTATACTTATAAATAACTTGTATTCAAATTCATTTTGAGTAGAAAATATACTTGTATCCCCTTTTCTTATGGTGAAGTTGAATGGATGTATATAAATTAGAAAAAAAACAATGGCAAATTACAATATGGATGAATTAAATCTTGATAGTATGGATACATATAAACCACTCGAATGATAAGAATCTGAGTGTCATTTTGTAAAAGAGGAGGAATATATACCTCTTAATTAATTTCTTTATCCATCTTTAGCACATCCCTTAAACCCCATTTTGGATCTCTCTTTTGATTCTTCATTCCCCACATTCATAGATTCCTGCTTAATTTCTCCCGTAGATCCCTCTTAACACATCCCTTAGACATTATTTTAGATATCTATTTTTATTCTTCTTTACCCACGCCTTAAAATTCTCATTGGATTCTACTTTATATCCCTCTTTGGTTATATCTAGTGATGTTTCCTCCCCTTCCCTTCTAGACTCCTCTTGGGATTCTTCTTTGCTTACACTTATCTATTACTTATGGGATTTTACCCTAGAATCCTCATTGGGAAAATATCTTGATTCTTCTATGGAATATTCATTGATTTCATCTCTAAATTCCTCCTTGGTCTCTCCTATAGAATATTATTTGGTTTCACCCATAGTCCCATCTATATCTCCCAATTTACTATCCACTATAGATATGATCTTAAATCCTACTCATACGTATTCTTTTCAACCTTTTATAAAAACCATTCTAAAGCACAAGTAATTTCTAAATCGTAATCTTCTACTATTTTTAAGGTTATAACCCACTATCCAACTTAGATAACATTACCCTTGCACACCCAATTTATCTTTTCCTTTTGATAAAGAACTTCATTGCATTCTCTCTTATAAATTAAATTCTCATAATTCATGCCCCTAAAAAGATGATTTTCTTATATATACTTATTTATATTCTCCTATAAAGTCCTCTTTAGATAAATATTTATATCCTTCTTTAGTGCATCATTTAGACATAAATTTTTTTCTCCTTCCTCTTCATTATTTGGTCACACCTATGGTTTCCTCAATTTCTTGTTCTTTAGATGATCATTTGGATTCCACTCACTATTTTTATTCACCATCTCCCTTAGAAACTACCTTACCAAGCAAAGAAACCTCTTGTTTTGATTATTTTCCTTCTTTTAGTTTGTCAACTAATCCAAAGGATGAATTTATTTATGGAAAACCTCCTTTCCCTTTTTTCCATGAGATTAAACTTAACCTATTGATAATTAGGACATGTATCCTTCAGTACATCCCATAGCTAGTGAGTCCATATGTCTTAGCTCTCATCTTCTTATATTTTATAATGATTCCCCTTTCTATTCTTTGTGACCATAAAAAATATAGTGATTATGATGAAGAGTGGTATTATGGATATTATGTCTATAATAATGATGAACATCAGACTTTTTCATTACCATCTCCTATTGATGAAAACATAGATACATATTGTGAATGATCTTTATCCTACATATTAATAAACTAAAGTATGTGAGTAAGATGATTTTGGAATGTTTATAAAGTAAAGTATGTGAATTGATCTATGTTAAAATCTAGTGAATCTTGAAAATAATTAATATATAAGCAAGAGTCTCATCCTAGGCTTAATTATCCCATTCACACTAGTGTATCAATGAAAAATATTAACAACATAATTCAATCCTTAAATGATTTAATTAAAATATTAAAATATATTTAACATAATGAAATGAATTACTTGTATCCTTGCTCATGGAAACATAATGAAACAACCACAACATCAGCTATTGTATTGAGTTCAAGTGACATAATTACATTAGCACAAATTAAAGTCATATTATTTGAATTAAAAATGAATTATTCATAAAACAATATAAATAAGGTGCTTTACACCATTTTACTTTTAGATCTAACTCTTACAAGTTGTTTACCAACCTATTAACCGATATCTACCTATGATTTTCCATTCTCAAAATTATAGGGATGAATCCATATAGTTTTGACACTTAAAATTAACCAATAAATTATTGGCAATGGTTATCCTTAACACCATTACTTTGCTTAGTTAATTCAACATTTTTATATCCTAAAATCTCTAATAAATCCTCAAAATCTCAAAATTATTGAAAACATCTTCCAAAATTTCCTATTTTATCTGTATTTAGCATGTACTTTATTGTCATTATTTTTAAAAATCTTCTCTTCCTTTTGGATATTTTTACACTAGGTAGACATGGGCACACTGAAAACATGTCCATTAGTTAGTAGTTGTCCCCTGCACTCTAATTGTGCTAATTTTAAATGACACACTCCTTAATGGATTTCCTATGCATATCAATAGGTCAATTATCATAAATATCCAAAAGATATCCATATAAAATCAAATAAAGGGTCATGATTGAAAACACCTATCTTTCACTGCCAAAGGAATATCTCTTTTTGACATCAAAGACATCTATTTTTTGAGTGAATATCTCTATTGTAGTTATGCTACAATTTCATAGTACTTGGCCGAGTCAAACATTTTTTATTTCAAGTTGAGGGCATTTTTTTTATCATGCCTTATAATAACAATAATAATAATTTCACCATGAGTATTTGAAATAACCTAAATTTTGAGTGTAATAATTGAATTTATAGGTATTAAATGAGTTAATTTTTTACCCAAAATTTTAAAAAAATCATATTCAATCATAGATGAACAAAACCATATTTTTAGATCTAGCGCATAGTCTAACAAGACAATGCGTAATAAAAGACACCAATACACTATGCTCTTATATGTCTCTTTCATAATTATCCCAGTAGATAGAGATCCACTATTTTCTAATAAATCTATGTTTTCAAGTTTTTTAATATAGTCACAACTTGGAAAAACTCAATACAATGAGAGACAAATCAATTACAAGGACAATTCTCTAACCCTAATCCTAGTTTTCTATTTTAAACGAGTTAGAAATTTAATAAATTCTTTAGATCTTTGTATTTTCTATATTTTGTCTCATATATCATCCTACATAAAATTTTAATAATTTAAATTTAAAATTAGATTTAACTATTGTTCATAATTAATTCTAATGTAGACACCTAAAATTAACTAATAAATTATTCATAATGGTTGCCCTTGACATCTTTACCATGGTTGGCCAATTCACCATTATTGTAACCCACAATATCTAAGAAATCCTTAAATTATTTTAATTATTGAAAACATATGTCAAACTTCCCTATTTGTTCTGTATTCATCCCTATTCATCATATAATGTAGTGTAATTATTTTTTCAAAAGTACTTGTTCCTTTTGGACAAGTATGTAGATAGGTAGATAGTGACACACTACAAACATGTCCATTATGGAGACTTGTCCTACGTACTTTAACAATCATGTTTTTGAAATGACACACTTCCTAATTAATTTAAAATGCATGTCAATAAATATGATATTGGAACTATTATAAATATATCCCTATATAATCACATAAAGGTTCACACTTTAAAGGACCTAGTTCTCACTTAAAAAAGAATCTACATTTATGATTTCAAAAGAATCTATTTTCTATGTAAGATATCTATTGAAATTATGCTACATTTTCATAGTTCCTATCTAAGTACAACATTATTTATTTTAGGTTGAGGGCATCATTTGTCAAACATTCTAATCAAAATTTCCAGTTACATTCATATAATCTTTCGTAAAGGGATAAATATATTGGGCTAAGGCCCTTCGGACTAAGTAGGCAACGCTTAGTAAAAATGGGTTTTCTAAGGATATATTAATTATTTTCACTTTCCCATTTTGTTTTTAGTCTAAGATCTTCATCCCATTTTCACCTATGAGGTTAGGTACACTAAGCAAGCTCAAGAATAATTTGTGACTTACATCCTCTCATTTTAGGATTTATGATGAGATAATCTAGGAAATGAGCTATACGTATGGGGATCCATTAGATAGCCTATTTGTAATATATCTCCAAGAGATGTAGTTCTACCATCAAATGTTCAATATAAACTTTATTACACTTGTTAAACTTATACACTTCTACTTAAACCAATTGAAACATATTGAATCTCAAATCCCTACTTTTCTTCACATCACCATTTATAAAGAAAGGGAAAGATAACTTATTCAATAATAAATATAAAAGGAGAAGGAGGATAAGGAATAAATAAATTATTTTGATTAAAGGGGAAACACAAATACTTCGAAAGCCAAAATATGTGTAGATATAGTTGCATCAATTTATTATATGTTTGATGATGGCTCAAGCTTAAGTCACATAGGAAAATATTTTGGGGAGGAATAAAAAAGGCTTAATTATAAGAATATTTTTATTGATAAACAAAAAATAGGTTTGTCTTTAATTGCATATAGATCCTTACAGACTTTAAATAAAGTGAAAGGATGAGTAAAATGATTTTTGGGTGGAACTATGTACATAGTTTTTTCTCGATGTGTTTTGAATTACTCTCTATGATTCATCCTTAGGACTTACACAAAAAATAATTAGAACTATAGACCCAACATCCTTTTAAATATTTTCAAGGTGTTATGGATTTTTTAAAGGGAAGAAAAGGAGCAAATGCATATGAACTTTGTATAAGAAATGGTCTAAAAAGTGTCAACCAATGGCACACCTATGGTTTGTGTAGGGGGAGAGTGGATTAAAAAATTATATGCTTTAAATTAAAGTGAAGAAAGGAATAGGTTAGAATTTTTTAAGATGAGATATATAAGACAAACAAAAAGGATACGTAATAAAAAATGTTGGTTCAACTAACAATGGAGATAGTACATACGAGGAAGCCCTACTAACTTAAGTGATAATGTTTTTTAAATTGTTAATGATCGATCTCTATTCTAGGTTAAGACCTATCCCATCATATTGATTTAAACTTTGAGATTTCCTGTCGATCTCTATTGACTCCCTTTAATTTCATTTATGATCATGGTTTTCTACCACTAGAACCTTCATTTTTTAATGCAAATATATCTCTTGGTTTTGTGGGAATGTTCTATTAGAGCTAATTTTTCCAACTTCTCTAATTTGATGTCTATTGCATGTTATTTGATCCTTGTTTGGATAGATCTACATATTTCTCTAATGTAGGGAATGCCACAAGATCACTCTATTTTGTAAACTCAACTTCTTGACAAAGGTTCAATCTAGTCTTTGAATGATTTTAATGATTGCCTAAGTTTTTTCATAGGTACGAAGGTGGTGGAGATGTTATATCATTTTAAGATGCAATAAATCTTATTGAAAATCCCTTTAATGTATGGAATAAAGGCTATTTGTTCTGCTTTGGATTTGGTAGTATTATTTTGTCTAGTATGCCCATCTCTAGCTTCTTTTAAAGCTCTAAAAATTTGCTTACCTTTGTACTAGTTTTTCTTAAAAACATCTGTCATATGGTTTATTTCTTGTTCTAGGTTATTGTCATCGTAGACCCTGAAAGACCTAGTGGTAAAATTTTTCAATATTCCTACTTTTTGGGTAGGGTGATGATGATAAGTATCATGAAAATAAATGTATGTGTGTGTAATTTTATGATATTTTTTTGTGCAAAGAAACGATCTTCTTTATGAGATATTATTATATCCAAAAAAGGTAATTTGTCTTTATATTCAAGCTCATTTATGAACTGAATACTTGGAACCAAATTGTTGATGTGAGTGTGGAAATATTATAGGTAATATCTACCATGTTTCCATTAGATGTTGGTATTATCAACAAATATTACCCACCATTTAGGTTTCAAGTGAAAGGTATGGAGATCTCTCTCTTTAAATTTTAACATATATAGGTATTCTATAATTGGGAAGAGAGGGGAGCCCATCACCATCCCTTATCTTTGTTCAAAAATGTCTCATTTGAAGAAAAGTAAAGTGGATCTAAGACAAAGAGCTATTAACTTAGTTGTTTCTTCATCAATGCAAACATTCACTATATCAATGAAATCCCTAATTAAAACTTTAGTGTCAAGGGATACAAATAAAAGAAAATGTTATCCCAACTAAGTGTTTTAATTTTGAAGTTAAAAAATTTGCAAGATTTTAGATAGGAGATTTAGAGGTGTTCAAAATTGGCTTGAGAGGTATGTTGGTTTTGTGGTTTTTTCAAACCTAATAGATTCTAGTGGTAACCTCTTTATTAGGAAGAAGTCTCCTCTTAATCACTTCATCCAAGGAAGATTCCTTAATGGTTTTTATCACATGTTTATTTATTTTTACAACTAGGTTTCAAGTGAGTTTAAAGTAACTCCCACTATTGAATAGGTGATTTTCCATTTTTTCATTGTAGTCCATTCTATACATGACTACCATGGCATTAGCTTTTTATTATTTGATAATTAAAATATAATGGTTACCATTTAAATATTTTAGATCCCTCCATTCTACTTTGGTAATATTCATTGCTTGAGGTGAAGGATGTCTTAACGAGTTAACATAATCTTTCCTAAACTCCTTTGTAATGTCTAATGAAACATATTTTAGCACTTTATAAAGTTTGATAATAAACTCATCTATATTATCTCTTATATATCATATATTTCCATAAAAATATTCTAAGTTTGTCTTATATATGTCATCTTAAAAGTTTTTAACCTATTCATTTTTTAAATTTAATTTATAGCATAGATTTTGTCCAATCCACTCTCCCCCTACACAAACCATAGGTGTGCCATTAGTTGACACTTTTTGGACTGTTTCTTCTGTAATGTTCATATGTATTTACTTCTTTTATTCACATTCAATAGGTCGTAACACTTTGAAAATATTTAAAAGGATGTTGGGTCTTTAGTTCTAATTATTTTCTTATGTAAATCCTGAAGATGAATCATGGAGAGTGATTCAAAATGAATAAAGTAAAAACTACATACACAATTGCACCTAGAAATCGTCTTACTCATTCGTATGGATTGTGAAAACATCAAAACACTTAAAGTGAAAGGAGTTCAATAACTGAACTAAAATAGTAGAAGTGAGTCCTAGTTAATGCATACAAATTGTATAAAAACACAAATTACCATCCTATAACATTACTATTAAAAATAACTAAAGTGTAAGAACTACAAAGCAACCAAACAAATTATAAGTATTTGATTTTATTAAAATCGTACTGTTGAACATGGCCTTGATTATTACATCAATTATAACACTCTTGGTTGATATTGTCATTTAATTTATATTTGTATTTATTTTGACTTTAGGAAGGATTATGTTGATCCAATGGATTGCCCCTAGGCTTAGGATCTACTTTTTCATTTTTTCCTGGTAGGGACCTTTCTTTTGTCAAATTTGGGTTTTGACTTTGTATTATCATCATTGAATACTAATGTCCACTTCTAAGTAACTTCAAATCATATTTAATCAATAAAATTTAGTTTTTCATGTTCTCTCTAAATTTTCTCACATAATTTTTTAAAACTCAATTCCACATATGTAGGGATATCCCATAGAGTCTTAATGCTAGTAGTTTGAAATCAAAATTGAGTAAGAAAAACCCAATTTAGACAAAATAGTCATAATGAGTTTTTAATCAATTTTGGTTTCACCTATCTCAATGATTAGAAGACGTAATCACTTGAATTTAGTGATGAAGTCATAAATATGATGATAGTTGTCTACACTATGAGAAGATATATCATTTTATTATTGGATTGGCCTCAACCTACTATGATTTCCAAAAATATTCTCTAAGTTAGTCAAAAGTTTATAAGGTTCCATGATGCCTTGAAAATTAGTCTTTAGTTAAGTGGATATTTAGTAACCAAGGATGCCACTAGCTTCATCATAACAATCTTTCCATTTTATCCATTTGATAAGATATGAATGAATAAATTATTCATTCACTTTGAAATAGAATAGACCCTTTCTAAGGAATCAACTAGTAATATATCATTTCTAGCTAAAGTAGTTGGAAATTGAGAGATTTTTCTTTTCATCTATCATGCTATCACATATACTTGAGTGGAAATATCCCAAAATATTTTGTATGAAAAAAATAATTTTTTTCTTCTAAAATTACATGTTAAAATAATTTTCTCCATAAAAAAATCACAATGGTACAATTGGCCTATGACAAAAAGACTTTTTGCTTTTTTCATTCACACAGAACTAGTCCTTGACTTTCCCACATAGACCAAAATTTTTATGAGAATACTTTTGTTGAAAAAAAAAATGCCATCCATTTTGACCTTTCATTGTTATTTTATAAGATTCAAACCAGACACAAGATACTAGAATTGAAGTTGAATACATAATATTGTAATAGTACAAATCCACAAAGCCTAAATTATTTTAGGAAATATTAGGCTTGGGTGGGTTTGACTTGTATACTCTTTGGTATATGAATCTACAGTCATCAATATTGAACATGACCAAAGGGAACCACTTATAGAGGTTTCCACTATCTTGAAACTACATTATCTCATCACTGAGGTACATATCAATTAATTACTTGAGGTTAATTTATTACTAAGGAATCATAAAATCAAACAACTGGGAGGTACGTGGAGGCAAAGATACATATATAGTCTTGTTTGATGGCTTAAGTATTGGGGATATAATATCACACCATGGATTATGTATAATTGATTACCACTTTTCCCAAAATGACATTTTTTGTAATTTTAACAACTATTGAGACACAATTCTAACCTATAGCTTTCCTAACAAATAAAATATATTCAACCATTAGTACCCTACACAAAGTCACCAATTTTTCATGATCCAATATTTCATAAGGGTAATGCGAGAGCTTAATATTAGGTATTTTAAGTAAGCTACTAAATATGGACTTAAAACATAAAATTTAGAAAAGAAAAAAAAAAACTACAAATCTAAAACTAATAGAAATGCTCAGTATGTATAAAAATAATAAAAAGCTGTAGATATGATCTTTGAGCTTGTATTAAAAAAAAGGTGAAGCTTTTATATCTATGATACCATATTAAATTATTGGATAGGCTCCATAATCATTAACTACCATAAGACAAACATCTACAACAACTACATAATAAATCTATGAAAGCTCTAAATAAAACACGCACAAACATTCATCCAAGTAACATTGCTACATATTTTGATTAAGATCACTAGCCTAATTATATCAGTACAACAATAACTATCAACCACAATATGCCTCACCCACTAGCCTTCTACATTCTTATATAGATAATTGAGGAGGCTACAATTAAGCTTTTGAAGAGTAGTTAAAAAATGAATAGGACAAAAGAATTATTACCACAAGTCTATTAAGTATTTATTTAATTGTCATTCTTCTCTAATAATAAGATATGGGTAAATACACACCAATTATTTCCTATGCATGAATTATGCATAATACAATTTCATCTTAAAAACCACATGGTAGTGGATTAATAATTTAATACACTAATTTTTTTAAAGAATCTGCTTTCGAGGAATATGAGTCGACCACAAAGAGAACAAATGAAGAAGATGAGGAAGAGACTACCCGAGAAGGAGATGAGAAAGTATAGCGTCCAAGGGCAGATGTTGAGTCTTATATGTGAAATGAATTATGTGAAAATAATGCCTTATAGATTTCATGCAAACAATTATTTTGATTATTTGAGGAATGCATAGAAGATTCAACTTTTAAGTTATGTTCAAAATGCCTCAACCTAAATAACCTACTGCAAAATAAAATAAACATAATATAATATTTTATAAATCACCATTATCTCATAATTTTTACTAATATTAAATTAACCCATACTTTATTGATTACTTCAACACTCCAAAAAGTAATTACAAAAACGTTATTGTATTACTAATAATACAACCTTGTAACTATTATCTCAACATAATTCTACTGAAGTGCTAAGCTTTCGGAAATTGTGATTTCTTGTTAATACCATATTCATAAACATATTAAAAGAAATGATTGATTAACTTATATTCCCTAATAATACCATATACTTAAGCCCAGTCAAAATTCAACAATAAAAGTCTTCGGTAATTATTAAGTATAGAAAAACTGAATTTCTCCTAACAATTTAATCGTACAATAACAACATTGTGTAAGCTACATTAATTTTGCAAATGGCTGATCAACTTCGCAAATTTTGGAGGAAAGAATGTTGTTAGGAAAGAATTAATCAAATGTTTTTTTTTTTTTTTTTTTTTCAATAGCTTACGTGTCATTTTACTAATAAGAATGTTACTAGTCCCTGCCAATATAAGAGATTATAAGAATAACTTACATAAATAATTTTTATGGTCTGACCAATCAAGACCTTTGACAATTAGAACTTGTAAAGTTTGTTGGAGGAGTGGTTGAATACATCCAATGTACTAACCAATTTTGTAGATATGCACCGGCGATGGAGGATAGCGAACAGCAGGCATAATTGTCTTATCGATCTATACACAGGCAAAACGTTATGAGTTGAAGCTGAGATAATTACATGTCCAGGTGAACTGTGTGAGCCCAGACAGTTAGATTTGCATAGCGGTGAGGCCAACGGTTTCATTAACAGACATAGTCCGTAAAATTAAAATCAATAGAGTCAGATCTGATATAAGCATGATCAGGAACACAGATATGCAAGATGATGAGGTCGTGGATTAAACATATAAATTATTGTAATGCAAAAAGACAGTACTGAATGAATCTGGCAGACTTATATAATGTAGTACAGAAGTGAAGTTGTGACCTATATTCTCCTAGCCATCTATGATTGATGATGGTTTCCTTGACTAGAAAGCTCAATAAATTCTAAACAGATTTGTATGGAATCCGAAGTGAATATTAAAATGCACAGGGAGCAGAAGATGTCAACGTAAAAAATAACCAACGAATATATCATCTGTTGGGGTAACCAGAAGATTCCATTGGCTGTGCCCATATAATCTCTTGAAAACACATTCCCGCTCTGATACTAGATGTTAATTCTAGTTTAAATTTGAACAGAGTTTATAAACCAAATAGAAAACACACTGGAAAAATACTCAAACAATATATACACAAAATAATAATGATCTTCTTATGTATTATTCAATCTGAGATATTACAAATATATAGGCTGAGAAACTCCTTAAAATAAGGAGTCTAACTGTATATACTAAAACCATCTATCTCCAACAATATCTCCTATAATCTCTCATACAAAGAATAGCTATGTGAGTTGTGACCACAACTCGCTCACTATTATAATCTATTTTATTATCACTCTATATTATTAATGAGTTGTATGACAACTCATAATAACATTACAAATATATTTAATATTAACCTATACAAATAATGTGAGCACTAACTATGAGTTCCTAACATACATTCATTAACACCTACCTAAGCCTAAAAACATTTTTGATGGTTTGTATTACACTATTCACTTCGGCCGACCTTATATCCTATTTGTTAAAATCATGTTACATGTCTAGTTCAGCTCTAACCAACCTATATTGAGGCCTAACTTGTTTTTAAGAAATAATGATATAGAGTCCATTGAGCCAACCCCATCGGCTAAACTTTTAGAAAGGTTTAGGATTATATTCATATATATATACACACCATTTCTATCATTTAAATAGGAATATAAGAAGAAGAATATTATATTGAGCATCTACTTATTCACCATCCTAATTGAGGAACATAGCTCAGGGTTTCAATATTTTTTTTGTAGATATTGATCTTGTCTTATGGATAAGGATTTTGGATGCATAGTGAAGTTGTGTATCATAGAGCTGACTTATCCTTGTTATCCTTACTTACCTCAAAAACCTCTGGCGAAGCACCTTCGCCAAAGGAGAGATTGAATCTTAGTAGGTTCATCTTCAAAGGTAGGTATTCCTAACTTTGTTCCTCTTTTGTAAGAGTAAATAAATTTGGATTTGTACTTTTTTCTCATGCATTAGATTTTTATGTATACATAGCTTAATTATGATTCCCCTATGTATGTTTACTTTTTATGTTTATTAACCCCACTTTGTACCACAAGCTTTGGTGATTAACCGATTAGACTTTACTTTTCTTTGCATTTACTTTGTGAATATCAAAACATAAGACCTAGATAGGGTTATTGCATTGTATTGCTTAACTAGAGGTTTTGGAACCCCATATAATGATGTTATTGTGCTGAAATATCTCTTAGTTAGGTCTAATGGATCCATCTTGGTCATGACCTTGAATATCTAATGTATTATAATATCCATTATTTTGCCCTACTATCTATTATTGCTTTGTAATCTCGCATATTTACTTATTCTATGCGATATAAAATTATTCTATGTGAACATCTAAGTAATTTCATTACAAGTGATATCAGAGCTTTGATTCGGGCAAGTTTTTTTGTAGCATTGTTTTTTTGAATCTAGTGAGGTGTGACTTCTATAAGGGGAAGGAGAGAAAAAATGTAACTTACAATCCAAGAAGAAATTTTTTTTCCATCAGTGTAGTATTGTTCAAAATATTTTTTTCAAAAAAATTAATTAAAAGAAAACTCTAATTTTTTTTTGCCTTGCACAATTGCAGTCATTAGATTCATCTCAATGAGATGATCATAATGGTATATTCTATCGGTACACATTTTTATGCCAAAATGTTTTACCCTAGTGCACAAAGGTAATCATTAGATTCATCTTCATGAGGTGATCATAATGGTACCATCTCTTGGTACACATTTTAGGTCAAAAACCCTCCTAAGGTTTGTATATGGTTGATCCTTCTACACGGGATGAAAAGGGGGGAAAAAACTCGTAGGACTCCTATCGATGACATAAAATCTAGAACTTTAGATCCATTGATTTATCAACTTCAGACTGACATAAAGGGCTTTGTACAATATGATAACTTTGTTGCAATTCAAACTAATGTTTCAGGGATGCATAGAGAAATTAATTGGGTTCACAATCAATTAAATTAGATCACTACTTCATTATCTACTCTTGCATCTCTGTTGCAGTCAAACAACCCTCCACTTCATCATTTGGGTCCTCCTCTCATCACTAATAACTCCAAACTGGTATGAAACCAATATTTTCCAAAGTGGACATGTGTAAATTTTATGGAAAGAATCCTCTCACATGGATTACCCAACTTGAAAATTTATTTGATCTACATCAAACTCCTAGTTCTTAGAAGGTGATAGTGGCATCTCTATATCTAAAACATGAGCAGTTCATTTGATATCATTGGTTATGTGATAAAAAAAAGAATGGTTCTCTTGTTACATGGTCTATTTTTATTGATGATTTATTATCTCATTATTATAATAATGTCTCTGAGAACTACTTCAACTAATTAGCCAAACTATGGCAAACGGGAATACTGAAGGATTTTATTCATCATTTTCATAATCTATCCTTATGGGTGGAAGACATAACTAAAGAAAATTTGACTGATTTATTTTTGGGTGGTCTCAAAGATAGAATCCAACTGGAGATTCAAATATTTAACCTTACATTTGTATCAAAAGCTATTTCATAGGCATGCATGGTATAGCAAAAAGAGATGGTCAAACAAAAAACCTTCACTAATGGTCATGATCACACTTTCTATCACCATCATATCCTCAACCAACTAGATTAACACCTCAAAAAATTAAGGAGAAGTGAATCAAAGGGTTGTGATTGAAAATGGAGCAAAGACCATCATGTATTGAAAATAAGTCATTTCACATCAAAGGTAGTAATGAAGATGATAATGATGAAGAGGCATTTGATGAGGATGAAAAAGGTCCTAAGGAGGAATCTAAAGACTCTCAGCTTATTATTTCACATCATGACCTTTCAAGTATTAGTACTCACTAAACTCTTATGGTGATGGGTTTCCTAAAAAATTAGGTCACTATTCTGATTGATTTTGGGAACACACACACCTTCATCAATAATAAGTTAGTTTCTCGATTGAACTATTTCATTTATGCAAGTCCATAATTTTATGTCATGACTACAAATAGTGGTACTATCAACTACTCAAGAAAATGCCATAGTATTATGCTAGCCATGAGAGACTACTTTTGGATTCTCCTACGTTTGCTATTCCCATGGGGGGAGTTGACATTGCTCTGGAAGTATAATAGTTCACCACTTTGGGCACTATTGATATAACTTTTTAGGAATCATTCATGCATTTTCATACTGAGGGAATGACATTTGAGCTAAGGAGATTAAGGGCTAAACCTCCAAAACTTGTTATCTCCCATCAAATGACAAAGATTCTCTAAAAAGGTGCTAAAAGATTTGTAGCTCACTTATTTTCCATAGAAGTTAATCCAACTCAGCCATCTACACCTCTTTATCTACAACAAGTGATTGATGCCCATTCAACTCTTTTTGGTGACATGCTAAATGGACTTCCCCTTAGCCACACACATGATCATGCTATCAAACTTATTCCTAGTAGTACACCACCTAACATCAAAAAATTTAGGTATCCCTATGCCCAAAAAGGTGAAATTAAAAATATGGTATAGAAAATATTGGATGTACGAATCATTCACCATAACCAATTCAAATATTCTTCACCAATTCTCATGGTGTGAAATAAAGATGACATTTAGAGGATTCGCCCTGACTATAGGGAACTCAAAAAGTACACTATTAAAGATAAGTTTCCTATTCCTATCATTGATGACTTTTTAGATGAATTAAATGGTGCTCTTTATTTTACCAAGTTAGATTTACATTTTGGGTATCATTAGCTTTGGATCTATGATAAAGACATACCCAAAACTACTTTCAGGACTCATGAGGGCCATTTAAGATTTTTTTGGTTATGCCTTTTGGGCTAAAAAATGCACCATCTACCTTTTAGAGTTTGATGAATACTATTTAAAGGCCACTTTTGAGGAAATTTATTCTCATATTTTTTGATGATATCATCATTTAAAGTGAAAATTGGAAAGGTCATTTACACCATGTAAAATAGGTACTCTCAATTTTGAAATAACATCGATTGTATGCCAAACCTTCTAAATATAATTTTAGAGCTTGTGAGGTTGAGAATTTGGGTGATCTGGTTTCACATATAGGAGTAAAAGTGGATCCTAAAAGAATTCAAGCAATGGTGGACTGGTTGATTCTTAAGACACTCAAGTAACTAAGGGGATTTTTGGGCCTAACTGGTTACTATAGTAGGTTTGTCAAAAATTATGATAGCATTGTAGTCCCACTCAAATATTTGTTTAAGAAAGACTCATTTTCAATGGATTGATATAGCTACCAAGGCATCTAAACAATTGAAATTGGCAGTGTGCACCACTCGAGTGTTGGCTACTCTTTATTTTTTCAAGACATTTATGGTTGAATGTGATGCATTTGGGTATGGTATGGGTGCTATAATCATGAAAGAAGGTAGACCACTTGCATTTAAAAGTCATCAACTGAAGTGTAAAAATCATCACAAAGCCATTTATGTGAAGGATATGATGGCTATTTTTCATCCAGTCAAATAATAGAGGCCTTATTTGATGGGTCATCACTTTCAAGTAAAGATTGATCATAATAGTCTTAAATATTTTTTGGAAAAAAGTTTATCATCTGTAGAATAACAAAATTGAGTAATTAAGATGTTAGACTATGATTTTGAAATATTTTATAAGCAAGACAAGGACAACATAGAGGCAGATGCACTATCTAGGAATGATGAATGAGTTGAGGGAATGATATATGCTATGACCATTCTATAGGCAAATTAGCTAGAGGAAGCACAATCAAAATGGGACCAAGATAGTGTTAACCATGATTTCATTTAGAATATTTAGTAAGGTTTGGGTGGATTTAAAAAATTCACATGGAAGGGTAATGTATTATGGTATAAAGATAGATTATACCTATGTAACAATTCTCTTCTTAAACAAAAAATCTTTCATAAAATTCATGCAATTCCAATTGGGGGTCATTCAAGATTTTTGAAAACCTATCATAACATCAAGTAATTTTTCTTTTGTGAAGGACTCAAGGGGGATGTCCAAAAATATGTGGCTAAATGTATGATCTATCAACAAACTAAATGAAAAACCATCAAAACCGTAGGTCTTTTTCAGCCTTTATCCATCCCAAGCCAACATGGGGAAGAGGTGTCTTTGGATTTCATTATAGGGTTATCAAGATTTGATGGTAAAAATTTTATCATGGTTGTGGTCGATCATCTTAGTAAGTATGCTCATTTTCATCATTTATCACAACCATTTGTTGTTAGTATAGTGGCTTCTACTTTTATGAACATAGTTTAGAAATTGCATGGTACCCCTAAGATCATTGTCAATGATCAAGACCTAATCTTCACTAGTAATTTTTGGACTAAATTATTTACATGTTTGGCCACCCAGTTGGCTCATAGTTATCCTATTATCCTCAATATGATGGAAAATTTGAGGTAGTCAACAAATGTATGGAAGGATATCTCTGTTGTTTTGTTTCTGATAAACAAGACAAATGGGTTCATTGGTTGCCACTTGTTGAATGGTTGTATAACACTTATGTTTATAGTTCTTCCAAAATATCTACATTTATAGCACTAGATGGATACCACATGGCATCCATCAGTTTAACATTGAATGTCCATACTATGGTTTATGCAGCTGAAGAACTTATTCACCATTAACAAGAGGTCCTTGCTAGTTTATGTGAAAATGTATCCATGGCCTAGAATCACATGAAATATCAGGGAAATCAACATAAGAACGAGAGGTATTTTGACATGGATGATTTGGTTTTTGTTTGCTTATAACCATATAAGTAGATGTCCTTAAAGCAAAAGAAAAAGGATAACAAGTTGTCCCCTAAGTATTATGGGCCTTAGTAGATATTCTAGAAAATTCATAGTATGGCCTAGAAGTTAGAGTTTCTTTCCTCCACTTGCATACATCTAATATTTCATGTATCATGCCTGAATAAAGTCAATGGACATAGAGTGGTTACCTAGATTAAGTTATCAAAATTAGATGAGGAAGGAAGAGTTAATCTTGATCTTGAGGTGATCCTTTATATGTGTACTAAGTATTTGCAATCTCGAGTGATCAAGGAGTATTTGATCAAATGAAAGAATTTACCTTGTGAAGATGCTATTTGGAAGGATGAATCCTATGTGAAACAACATCTAGAGTTGACTTAACATTGAGGACAACATTATTTTTGACGGGAGGGGCATGCTATGTCCTTAAGCTTTGGCATGTGTTGGGATATGTTTGGCCAACTTGTGGCTTACATGCCTCTTTTATATTCTTGTTACATGTCTCTATGTTCTTAGTTAGATCTGTCTATAGAATAACCATGGCTAAGTAGACAATATATAGGAGGTAGTGGGTAGTCTTTAATGATCATGCCAGGTATTCTTATCTTAGTGCATTATTGTGGAGGTTTCTCATTTGAAGTGGCTTTTCTATATTATCTTTTGTTCTGTCCTGCTGTCAATTATTGATGTATGGTCTCTCATATTTGCTTATTCTATGTGATATAAAATCTTGTTGTGTGAACATCTAATTAGTTTCATTACAGTATGTATCATATAATTCTAGAAAAGAAAACATACATCACATATTTCCCATATCATATAAAATAAAAGATAAATACATTTGCTAGAAAGGAAATATATCCATGCATCCAAATATAAATCTAAGCACAAATCATGAGATCAACATAATTGTCAACATATATATATATATATATATATATATATATATATATATATATATATATATATATATATCATGTAGTTTATACAAAATACAAAATAAAATAGCTCTAACTCTAAAGTTTGGTCCCATCATGTCTATGGTATGGCCTATCCACACTACTTATTGATGCCTATGACTATCCCCTTTGAATAGTATGTTATAAAGAGGTAGTCTAGGATCTCAATACAACAACTTGTTCTTATAGATTGGTAACTTATACCAACACCTATCCTAGATATATGGTGGTAACCATGTGTATGGATCTCTCCTATTGTAGGGCCTACCAGTCTAATTTCTCTCTTGCTCCTATCCCTATCAGTGGTTGTACACCACTACATCCCTATAGTTACCTTATGTCCTTTCCCACTAGTCTAAACTATCATACATAGGTTAGGGAAAATGGAACCTCAAAAACATCTACAGTAGTAGGGTCATATTGTGTTAACACCCCATCGAAAATGTCATGGTGCATAGCCATAAACATGGTTTCCTATATGATCTTATTTACTACAGGATCTACAAAACCAAAACTACATAGGCATCAATTCACACACACACACACACACACACACACACACACACACACACACACACACACACACACACACACACACACACACACACACACACACACACACACACACACACACACACACACACACACACACACACACACACACACACAAACACACACACAAACATAAATATCAAATAATTTATCTAGCATAATCATAGTATAAATAATGTCTTATATCATAAACATAAATCAAATTAAATCATTTTTCACCAGTACTGGTATTTGTTGGGAATTTTTAATGTCTAACATAACATTAGATTTCAAACTAACAAATTAAATGTCAACCCAAGAGTATGTATACTTTCAATGTGAAAGCAAAGTATATGCCACTATCCAACCAATTAAAGGCTACTTAGTTTAGCTATAGATAGGTAAACAAAGACCATAAGGTTCTTCACACATTAAAAAAATCACACTTTAAGCTATATATTAAATAACAATAAACTTAATCACACACATAAATATAATGTAAATAACATAAATGAAAATATTGTGAGGATTGGGATCTTCACCACAACTCATTCCGAGGGGGTCCTTCCTCATTCAGACTTGAGTTTGGATCCATCCTCGAGAAAGATTATGACATTTAAGAAATCAAATCATCCATATGAATAACTTTAGCAACTATAGTTTGTTATAGGTCTTCTATTAAAATCAGAATTCTAGTTACAATACTTTTCTCATTACTTCTTCAATAATTAACTTCCTGTCTATAAAGGCAAATTCTATTCTTTATATACTAGAATAGATCCACTGATTAAAACAATACTTAATCTATTCTAGGAGAGAAATAAATCAGTTTCATTGCAACTTCCTTTGTTACACTTCTCTCTGAAATATTATTTTATTAGTACCTAACTAACTTCTAAAACTAACAAATTCAAAAATAGACTATAGAATGCATACAAAAGTCTCATGATAGAAGATAAATATATCGAAACTAATTATATTTTAGTTCACTTATTGAATAACTACCTAGCAGTTACTAAAGCTACCTCCACAAGGATGCAAGTCATTGGCTTACCTTTGTTGTTCCCAGAATCCCTCACTTGTTTTTGTGGACAACATACCAACCATTTTGGTCCTGTAGACCAAAATTCTCTCTTTTCTTTCTCAAAAATATTTTGAGCATTTATGTTTTTCAAATATTCAATCCTTTTTAGCTAAGGAAGTCATAGGTTCAACAGGCAAGCTTTCTTCAAAGGAAGTTCAAAACACTTAAGGCTTTTCCTTAGTGTTTTGAGGATGGTTCAATGCAAAGGTTTAATCAAAAGACAAAACAGTGGGTTTCAAATAATTAGAATGAACCACTTTGAACCATTGAACCATTGAACCCCACCTCCGCAAGGTTCAAAGGTTCAATGAGTTCAAAGGTTCAAAGACTTCAGTGGAATTAAAGAAAAGAAGGCTTCGAAGAGTAAACATTGAATCATTGAACCTTGAACCAAAAAGAGTTCAAAGGGTCAACGAGTTCAAAGGTTAAATAACATAGATGGACTAAGAAAATCTAGAGAGTTTGAAGCTTCAAATAATTCAAAGAAACAAGATTGAACCATTAAACCATTGAACCCTGAACCAAAATGGTTCAAATGTTCAAAGGTTCAACGAGTTCAATAAGTTTGATAGACTTAGAGAATAAAACGCTTCAAACAAAGAGAATGAATCATTAAACCATTGAACCTTAAACGTGAAAGGTTCAAAGAGTTCAAGGATCAACAGGTTCAAAGAGTTCATAAGATCAAATGAAATCTTTGAGAAAATGAAGGAAGTGAAAGATTTTAAAGAAGTTCAAAGAAATGGTTCGATCAAAGGAGAAAAGAGAGTGAATGTGGCCCTTTACAAAACATTGAATCGATGAACCATTGAACCATTGAACCTTTGAACCAAAAGAGTTCAAGGTTCAAGGTTTAAAGAGGTTAAAGGTGACCAGTGACATCCCCATGCATGTCAATTTTAGGGTGATGGAATAACCATTGATTTTCAAAAGACCTGAGAACAAACACAGTGACCAGCCAAGAAAAGAGCCGAAGAAGCCAGCTAAAAGTGACAAGATAGCCCCGAGAGCTCAGATTGCATAAGAAGAGACAAAATGTGGCAAGGAAGGAGAGAACAACTACAAGAAATCCAAAAATATATGTAGGAGAGTTATTTCTAGTAGGTGGAACAGTCCACTAGGTAGACATTAGAGAACACAAACATTTAAGGATGCAGCCTATTTTTCTACATTAAGTAAAGGCGAATGGACAGTTGTGTAAGCATCATAAAGAAGAACAAAAAACCCATGCTTAGGAGGAGACATTTAAGATAATTTAGAATGCCAAAGTTAAGGTCGATGACCTATTCCAACATGGCCCTTTCATAGATATTCAATGTATTCAATTCAGCATGGGCCATTTTTATGAAAACAAGTGCCCAAGTCTTTCTTGTGATGCTATACATTATAATGTGTCATTTTGTATAAGGGAGATCTCTCTATTATCAGAAGCGAAGATCTGTCCAAATTGAAAGGCACTTATTATACTTTGAGCTCAGATTGTTAATCATATTTTTTTGAATGAATGAGAAAGAAAGTGACCTTTCAGACTTTGTGTTAGAATAAGCTTGTGTCATCTAGGAAATTGTTCTTATGTCTATTTCCTAAATACATTCTTGTCCATTTTATCAAATACGTAGAACAAGTGGAAATAAGATGGAAGATGTCTTGAAGCTAACTATTGGAGACTTTGTGCTGCCATAAGTGTCTTTAGTCTATGTTTTGTGTAAAGGATAGTAGAGAGACTTTGAGCTCTCTTTATCCTTCATAATCCTTTACTCTATTGTAGTTTTAGGTGCAGAATTTGAGCTGCGCTTAATCTTATTGTGTTCCTTTGTCCTAATCAGTAGGAGAGACAATAAAAGACTTTATGCTTACATTGGTTTCTTGTGGTTTCTATTACTACCCAGGAAGAATCCTATTGTTGGTTGAATATCACTTCTGAAAGAAGAGAAGTTATTTCAATAATTACACCAAAATTCTCCTTTGTTATGTGAACATCATCTCTGAAAAAATATAGATGGATGGTATGATTTCACCCCTATGTCTATTTTTAGCTTATTATATCTATAATATAATATAATAGTTTATAGGGAATCTCCCCTTGCTTAGAGGAGAGATTTGTCCCAATCCGACTATGGTCACCACATTCATTTTGTTGTATAAATCTCCTTATGTTTTGGTTGATGCACATATTTTTTTGTTAGTTAGTTGGTGACAAAATATTCTCCCAAAATTTTTTGGTGACTCTCCTGGGGATCGATGACCATTTCCAGTCCTTTTCTAGTCTATTCAAATTGAAGCATTTCATATCCCTGGGGAACGACGTGAAGTAGGAAAGAACATTGACAACTTCATGCCAACTACTTTTGGTGACTCCACTGGGAAAGAACATGTATTTTGAAGCCTCAAGCTTCAAATTGAAGTGGTTTCAATTCTTTCCCATGTCCATTTTACACTTTGGCAGATCCATCGTACACATGAAGCTAGAGAGCTCAAGGTATTATTGACCTTATATTTGAGCTTGTGCATCAAAATAACTTCGATATTTCCCCTCCACAAACTCACCTTCAGTGAACTAGGAGTTTTCCTCCTACAAACATCAAGTCCCCAATACTAGGTAAACTTGTTTTTTACTCTACTAGTAGAGCTTTGTCTATATATATCCCATAGAGATTTATTATCCCTCCTTTCAATAGCCATATCATGGCAGCTTGAGGCCCCTAGGGTAATACTTTTGGTCCCCTGAATCTGACCTCACCTTTACATGAACTACCCCATAGTTCAAGAAAGAATTTCCTTAAGTTCTATGGTGATGGGAAGGTTCATCTTGATGAACATATAACAACCTTTTACATAGCTTGTGGTGTAATAGGAATTGAATATGAAGACATTGCAGTCCGACTATTTATGGAGACATTACAAGGTGTTGTTGCAGACTAGTTCTATCATTTGGAAGCATAAATAGTGACTGATTTGAACACTCTCAAGGCCAAATTTGAGGCCAGGTTTAAGCCTAGAAAATATGCACATGCCCTGTTAGCACTACTTACACAAATGAAGAAGGAGCTTCATGAACCCATGAGAGACTTCATTGCCAAATTTTACAAGCTGAGGAATAGGATTCCTATAATTGCTCAGTCGATGCCTGAGAATCTCAAATGCTTCTTCATTATTTCTCAGCTTCCTGAAGTAAGTTTCCTTTTAAGGTGAGATAGCCACATAGATCTTATTGCAGCTCAAATTCTGGTGACTAAGGTTGAAGATGACCTTATCTTAGTAAGAAAGATAATAAGAGATCCTAATAGAGGTAAATCTTCTTCATCTTATGAATATTCTTCTACAGGCACCACTGATCCTATGGTGCAAAAGCTAACAAATGAATTGCTAGCTCTAAAAATGTAAATGCCACAAGGGATGTTTGTTCTTCCTTCTTATCGAGATATAACAAGGAATATGTTTTCCAACCAGTCGTATCAAGGCAATACTACTAGAAATCAAGGGCAACCAAATCACCTTCCTCTCCTACGAGGGAAACTTGCCATTGAAGCAACACCAGCTAACTTAGCAGTTGGTTATCTTGAAAATAAATCTAATTTTTCTTTACAACTTGAGTTGAACCAAGAAGATGACGCTAATCCTCTTTACAAAAGGACATGAAGAATTAGTTAGTGACTCTAACTTAAGTTTCCTAAATTACCAAGATGAACCCAAAAGTAAAGGTGAAGCATTTGATGGATCATACACTATATTTACTAGGTCCTAGAACTAGTCAGCTCAACAAGTGGATAAATAATAAATAGGGGAAGAATCTCGACAAGCAATTTCAATTTATAAATGAAGAACTTCATTGTCTTTCTAATCAAATGACCTGATGATCACTAAAAAAGTAAGTACCTCAAATGTTCCTCCACCTTAAGCTTCAAATTCGTAGACCAGTCTTATACCCAGTAAAAACTAGATTGATAAACTACCTCCCTCTATCTCTAATTCATTTAAGTCATTTGATATAATTGACCATGTTAAGAAGATCAAAATTTGAATGTCTGAGTTTGATTTCTTGTAATCCAACCCTAAGTAATTGGATAGACTCGTTAAATGCATCAAAAATAAAACCATCCCTATAGGACAAGATATTTCAAAAGTAACTCCTGTTCCCCCAAAGAACACACCTACGTAAAATAATATTGTGATTACTCCTCCATCTACCCCTAGGAAGATAGAACTATTTTATGTCTCCCTGTTGATAAACAATCATCAGTTGAATAATTGCATTATTGATTTTGGCACATTTGATAATGTCATGCTTGCCAAGGTGGTAGAATCTCTTGGTCTCATGTTGACTAAGACCTTTGGGAGATGTTTCTCCATGGAAAACAAATAAGTACCTCTATTGAGACAAATCAAAGATGTTTAATTGGCATTTGTGGACTTCCTAGATAAGAGAATCAAAATGATAGTCCTGGTAGCTGATGTCCCAGCCTCCTATGACATTCTTCTTGGGAAATTTTTTTGCAAAGGATTTCATGGAGAATTGAGCATGAACCTATTTATGTAAATGCTACTTCCTGAGAAGAAATCAAAGTACATAGTCACCCAAACATCAGCCCCTAAAGCTCAAATTTTGTTTGAGTCTTCAGGCATGGGTAATTATATTTGTTTACTAAAGACATTCCTATTTTAGTAGATAAAAGTTCCATAAGTGAAAATCTAAAATATTCAAATAAGACATCAAAAGAATTGGTAGGGCACAGTACAAATGAAAAATGATCTACTCTCCCTAATGAAGAAAAATATGAAAGAAGATCAGATTTTGATATCTTGATTCTAGAATTTAATGGCAGTAATTCTTCTACAAGTTCTAGAGCCGGAGTTTTTTTAATATCTCCTCAAGGAGATACTTTCCCCTATGCATATAAGTTGTAGTTCAGCAACACCAACAACACTGCCGAGTATGAATCGCAACTACTTAGATTATAGGCTACTCAAGAAAAAAGTGTCAAACTTCTTCATGCCAAAGGAGACACCGATCTTGTGGTTTATTAGGAGAGGAACCTATATCAAACCAAGAATGAGAGATTGCGACATTATCACAATCTGGTGTGGGACTATCTTGAAAGTTTTGATGCTTTTAATATTTTCATAGTGTCTTGAGAGCTTCATAATCATGTAGATTTATTGGCTATCTCTACAACCCTCATGGTTCCTCACAAAGACTTTGAAGAGCATAGTTACACTATAAAAATGGTCTTTCAACCAAGTGTACCCGATAATGCCAACTATTGGCAGGTGTTTGATGCTGACAATTACATCATGTGCTTCACTGGACCTGAAAAGCAATGAACTATGGTAGTGGACTATACTGTTGCACGTCAACGTCAGGCAAAGAAACTCTTTGGTAAGAGAGCAAAGATTGATGGTAGAGATAGAGTCTTGTTAAGAGGCAAGAAGAGGAAACCAAAAGGAAGACATAGAAAATTAGATTCCTGGTGGAGAAGTCCATTTGTTGATCACCGATTTTGGGGTGAAAATAGTCTCTTGCTAATTTATCAAGATGAAATGCTATTTACTCTTCCTGATAGTGGGCAGCATATGAAGCACTTCAATCCCTAAAGTATCAAATATGTCCATTTGTATATATTTATAATCTTTCTTTGTTTTGTGGTTTTTTTTTTGGTGCCTTTCTTTTTGGGTAAGCATGACTTCGTAGCCCAATGGCATAGATTAGGACACTGCGATTCTAGATTTTACTCGCTTCAATTGCTTCAATTTCAATCGATGGAAGTTCCCCAATTGGAGCCAGCTGTTGTTCCTAAAATTTGTCACTTGTATTTGTGGACAACATACCAACTATTTTGGTCTTGTAGACCAAAACTCTCTCTTTTCTTTCTCAAAAATATTCTAAGTATTTAAGTTTTTCAAATATTCAAGCCTTTTCAACTAAAGAAGTCACAGGTTAAACAAGCAGGCATTCTTCAAAAGAAGTTCAAAACACTTAAGGCTTTTCTTTAGTGTTTTGAGGATAGTTCAACACAAACGTTTGATCAAAAGACTTAATGGTGGGCTTCAAACAATTAGAATGAACCACTTTGAACCATTGAACCATTGAACCCCACCTCCATAAGGTTTAAAGGTTCAATGAGTTCAAAGGTTCAAAGACTTCAGCAAACTTAAAGAAAAGAAGGCTTCAAAGAGTAAACATTGAATCATTGAACCATTAAACCTTGAACCAAAAAGAGTTCAAATGTTCAATGACTTAAATGGACTTAGAAAATCTAGAGACTTTGAAGCTTCAAAGAATTCAAAGAAATGAGATTGAAACATTGAACCATTGAACCTTGAACCAGAATGGTTCAAAGGTTCAAAGGTTCAATGAGTTCAATAAATTTGATAGACTTAGAGAATAAAAGGCTCCAAAGAAAGAGAATGAATCGTTGAACCATTAAACCTTTAACCTGAAAGGTTCACAGAGTTTAAGGTTTAGTGGGTTCAAAGTGTTCATAAGATCAAATGGAAGCTTTGAGTAAATGAAGGAAGCAGAAGATTCCAAAGAAGTTTAAAGAAATGGTTCGACTAAAGGAGAAAAGAGAGCCAATGTGGCCCTTTACAAAACATTGAATTGATGAACCGTTGAACCATTGAACCAGTGAACCTTTGAACCAAAAGAGTTTAAAGTTTAAGGTTCAAAGATGTTCAAGGCGACCTGTGACATCCTTGTGGATGTCAATTTTAGGGTGATGGAATAACTGTTGATTTTCAAAATCCCTAAGAATAAACTCAGTGACCAGCCAAGAAAAGAGCCGAAGAAGCCACCTGAAAGTGTTAAGATAGTCACGAGAGCTCAGATTGCTTAGGAAGAGAAAAAATGTGGCAAGGAAGGAGAGAACAACTATGTGAAATATAGAAATATATGTAGGAGAGTTATTTCTAGTAGGTAGAATAGTCCACTAGATAGATATCAAAGAACACAAACATTTAAGGACACGACCTATTTTTTTACATTAAGTAAATGGGAATGGATAACCATGTAAGCATCATAAAGAAGACCAAACAAACCATGATTAGGAGACATTTGAGATAATTCATAATGCCAAAGTCAAGTCCAATGACCTATTCCATTATGGCCCTTTCATAGATATTCAATGCATTCAATTCAACATGGGCCATTTTTATGAAAATGAGAGCCCAAGTCTTTCTTATGATGCTATATATAATAATCTCTCATTTTGTATAAGGGAGATCTCTCTGTTATCAAAATCGAAGATCTACCCAAATTGAAAGGCATTGTTAAGACTTTGAGCTTAGACTGTTAATCATATTTTATTAAATGAATGAGAAAATAAGTGACCTTTCAGACTTTGTGTTGGAATAAGCTTGTGTCATCTAGTGTTCTTATGTCTATTTTATAAATACATTTTTGTCTATTTAATCAAACAAGAAGAACAAGTGGAAATAAACTGGAAGATCTCCTGAAGCCAATTGTGGGAGACTTGGTGCTACCATAAGTGCCTCCAGTCTGTGTTTTGTGTAAAGGATACAAGAGAGACTTTGAGCTCTCTTTATCCTTCGTAATCCTTTACTTTGTTGTAGTTTTAGGTGTAAATTTTAAGCTACACTTAATCCTGTTGTGTTCTTTTGTGCTAATTAGTAGGAGAGACAATGAAAGACTTTATGCTTTCATTGGTTTCTAATGGTTTCTATTACTACCCACGAATAATCATGTTATTAGCTGAATATCAATTATGAAAGAAGAGAAGTGCTTTCAGTAATTACACTAGAATTCTCTTCTATTTTGTGAACATCATCTCTAAAAAAAAAGAGATGGATGGTATGATTTCACCCCTGTGTCTATTTTTAGCTTATATATATATATATATATATATATATATATATATATATATATATATATATATATATATATATATATATATATATAGTAGTTTATAGGGAACCTCCACTTGTTGAGAGGAGAGATTTATCTCATTCTGGTTGTGGTCACCACATCCATTTTGCTGTATAAATCTCCTTATGATGTGGTTGATGCACCTATTTTTCCATTAGTTAGCTAGTGAAAAAATATTCACCCAACAACCTTTAAATCATATCATGAAAGATGCTATAAGTTCATCCATTATATAGCCATTCATCATCTTTGGCTACAAGCTTGTCATAGGTACTTGACCAATGGCTATTAGAAACCTATAGGTTTCTAACATGTGGCTATGGGCATCTTACAAACATTTAGTGAGTGGGTATAGGAATCCTGTAGATGTCTAGCTAATGGCTACGAGATAATGGAAAACCTACAGCTTGGTTCTTTGATAACCTCAAATAATGTTTAACATGACATACTAAAAGTTACAACTTATAATAAGAAAAACATACTAGAAATAATAAATATATTATCCATTAAAACATCATTCCTTCATTAATATAGCTTCATTATATAAAAGAGTCAGAGGATATTGGCTTTGAAATACAATATAAATTATGGAAAAGATGAGGCAAAATATATGGCAATTGAAGGCCTCATCACACCCTCAAACTTAACCTTTTTCTCATCTTTGAGCACTCAAATAATTGTTGACAAAGGGATATAACATTCTAAAATCATAAGGTTATTGACAACCCTTACTAGAAGATTAAAAAAACCCTCTTCTATTTTATATCTTGAACCATACTGTGGAAAATATGAGGTAAAATATATGGAAATTATAGGCCTCATCAGTGTCATTGATAGTAGTCTTTGTGTATGCTTACCTATCGAGGACATCCTCTTTTAGCAACATCTACACTAGTGCAAACGTAGGATTTACCACTTGAGCCTATCATGATCATCTCCTCAAAGGTGCCTCTATAACCAACTGTGTCCTAAAGTGGATATTGGGTCCGTTTGTGTAATAAATAGCACTATTATCTCCTTGCACTAATGATGCTTCTATCTCTTATGAGGATGTGGTGGTCATTACTACCTCTATTTTAGTACATATTATATACACATAATAATTTCAAACTTTTATTGATCACTGACACTTTTATCTTATAGGATTACTCTTCCTTTTTCTTAAACTAAGCATATAAATGGTTGAGACTTGAGATCACATGCTAGTTCATTATCAATCATAAATTTCCAATTCAATCTTTATCCTTAGTTAAATAACTTCTTTAAGCCTTAACCGTAAAAATCATTCATGTGTATCACTATCTCTCTCATGATTGGTCATTCCAAATCCATATAGAGGAGGAAGATTAAAAAAATCATCAAAATAAAGTTAAAATCCAAATCATTTAAACAAAAGGCAATGATATCAAAAGGTAAAAATATTCTTAAAAGTCTAATCACACTAAAATATGTGATTCAAAACACATCTCCTTCTTCTAGTGAAAGCTCAAACTCCACAGTTGACCTCCTGGTAAAGCTGAGTTCCTTTGGGATCTAGTAGGTCAGCAGATTAGAAGAGGAGAATAAAAAAATATTTTTATGCTACCTACTTTCTCACGTAAGTACCCAATCTTTGCAGGAAACTGATAACTCTATCAGGGGTCCTGAGGAACAGGGAATACATTGTGGGATGGTAGGTCCATTTTTATTTTATTGTACTAATTTACCTTCATAAGCTGATCTTAGTAGCATGCCTATTTGCCTACAAAGATTTGTGTCTATAGCAAACATGTTTCCTTTATACATAGATGACCACTTGTCACTTAGTATTTTCTCATGTTCTTGGTATTCCTCTTGCCTCCTACTGTCTTCTCCTAGATGTCTAAGACATGATTTTTACACTCCTTTTTTCATTCCTTATATCCTTTATATTTTATATTTATCTTTGTTTTTTGGTGTACTGATCACTCACCTTGGGATTTCATTTGTGAGTTTCTTTGTAAGAGTGCAAATAGAACCTGACCATCATCACAAATTCTCATTTTTTCCTTCCTATTACCCACATAATTGATTACCTAATTTTCCTATCTATTCCATTTTAGTAGTGTTCTCTTTATTGAGTTACAATGTAAGACTGTGGATAGGTCTTGACCCTCCTCACAAAATTTTCCAATACCCAAGTCACTATCCAAATTACATGTGTCAAATTAGAGATAAGATTCGATCGATTTTGAAGTTACACGTCATTTTACATGCTTCCCATCTTGATATTTAGTATGTTTTATGCCTACTTCATTTTTATTTTACCTTTTCATCTTCTTATTTTCTAAGTACATGTATGATTTCAACTATATTTTAAATTTTTCATGCTTCTCGGCTTAAATTAGTATGACCAAATTAAGACCAATATTTTATATTTTTTTTTTCATACTTACCAACATGATTTAGTATGACTGATTGAATTAATTAATTTGTTTGCATATCATTTGTTCCCTTTTACATACATTCCATTTTATTACTTTGTTTGTCATACTTACCAATGTGATATTTAGTATGATTTTACTTGTCATAATTTGGTGTAAAAATCATTCACATTGGTTTAAAAACAAATTCCATTTTACCATCTTGTTTTGATTTTTCTTGGATCTTTATACTAAGTCATTTATTCTTATTATTACACATTTCCCAGATTAAAATAGAGTGCAATACATTTTATTGATTGATTATATTCTTTCGAAGTCCTTTTAGCCTATTTGTTTTTAACCATGCATGTATTTTTCATAATGATAGAAAAAAACCACATCTAATATATTTCCTATATCGTATACATCAAAGCTAAATACACGTGCTAGAAAGAAATATATCTTAAGCATCCATAACCTCAACCACAATAAACAACTAAAATCAACCATGATGACAACATACACATTCAAAAATAATATACCAAAATGATCTATATATATCTCATTATTTTGATATAAGAAATGCAACCATATACAATACCCCAGCTTTATGGTTGGGTCCCATCCTGTCTATCTCATGTCTTGTCCACAATACCTACTAAGGCCTTAGTCTGAATCCTCCAAATGGTATGTTGTAAGGAGGCTATCTGAGATCTTAACCCTTTTACCCATATCTATAGGTGTGTTTATTACATTTGTGACTCAACTAGATGTGTCCAAATCTTTATCATCTATGCTACTGTAGCTAGATGTGTAGCTCTCTCATGTACTAGAGCCTACCATGCCTCTATATCCCTAAAAAAATGAGTGCTAGTGGATGCATCATCTCTTTTTGCACCCATATCTACCTCACTACATGTCTAGGTAATCTCAACCAACTCACCTGAGCTGGGGTAGATGTTACACTCATATTCTCTAGTGTCATTGGTCATATAGATGTAGAGTCTCATATAGGACATCATGGAGTGATCTTTCTAGTCTTCCTATTCTCTACCCTTATAACCTGTTTTTTCTTAGTTTGGACATTTAGAAACACTTAAAATTCAAAATTACTAAAAATTCACTTATATCAATATAAAATTTAAAAACTGGTTTAAGATTCTCAGTTGCATACATGTAGTGCACCTACTGCCACCTCTGGAGCCTCTCCTTGTCTAGCATTTTGTCTCCTCACCATCCTAGCTTGTTTTCTCTCTAGATCTATCTTTTTTGTAATTCATAAGTGAAAATAAAAAATAGCTTGTATTTTTCATTATTTTTAAACACCTTTTCAAAATGCACATCTTTCAATTATTGTCCTGAAAATTCCTTATTTTACTTCTATCTTTCATTTTACTCATCCATTTTGCATACCATAAAATGTGTTAGATTCATGATGGCCTAGAGATTATTTTCCACTATCATATGCCTATTTTTCAAAAAATTCAATTTTTTTCTATTTTTACACTAACTTATATAGGTTCATATAGTATTTTCTATATTGGACACCTTCACATTTATTAAAGTCTATTTCTTTATCTATGAATATAAGATAAGGTAAAGGTTGTATTTTTCAATTCAATCCTTTCATTTATCTTATTTTATACTTTCTTCACTTTACTGAGCATCATCATTGTGTTTTATCATACTTTATCTCTAAGCACCATCTTATGTTGCACTTACATGACACATAATGAGATTCAAGTGTGGCATATGTATATACATAATATTTTCAAACTTTTCTTGATTATTGACACTTTCTATCTTGAAGGAAACTATTGAGTCTCAATATCTCTAAGTTCATGCCTTAAGGGGTGCATTGAGAAACGTGTGGGTAGACCATCAGTGATTTGTAAGATTGTTTTTCCTTTTTTATACTTGCCATAAATAGACTTGTCTCCTAAAACCATTTAAACTAACCTTGTTCTTCTTAGTCCTACCTCCTCTAGTATTTTCCTCCTTTCATTCCTCCTTTTCTTGCCTTAACATTTTTTTACTATCCATTGTACTAGGTCAACTGGGTCAACCTAGTCTAGTTTAAGGGTATTATTTACTTTCATAGCTTCTTATCCCTTTCACCAACCTTGTTTAGACTCGGTAAATTATTACCAAAAACACATTGGTTTGACTAGGTCAACCTTGTATAGTTGACGTTCCTAGAAGGATTTAGTGCAAGATCCACCCATATACAAGTTCATTTCCCACCATTTTATAAGAAAATAAATATTAGCAAATAAGTGTGAGTGAACATCTAGTTATTGACCATTCTACTTGAGGAATAAAGCTTAGGGTTTCATACTTTCTTTGAATATATGGATCTTGTCTTGTGGATATGTTTTCTAGATGTTTAGGTAGGTCGTTTAGCCTAGAGCTAATTTATCTTGGTTTTACTCACATACCACAACAATCTCTTCCAAAGAACCTTGGCCAAGGGACACATTGAGTCTTGGTGGATTTTTTTTCAAAGATAAGTATTCCTAACTTTATTTATCCTTTGTAAAAGTATCTAGATAAAACATTTATATTATTCTCTTCATGTATTTAGAATTCCTTATACATTGACTGAGTATATGTCTTCTAATACATGTTTATATTAATTTTTTTATTGTTTATAACCTTCACTTTGTGCCACATGCTTTCATGAGCACTATATTAGATTTTGGTTTCTTTCTACTAGATTAGAGTGCAAATTTAAAACCTTAGGACTCCATTAGGTTTGTTGTGTGAAGGGATTGGAACCCTTCCTATCATGATATTTTGTGACAAAGTAGTAAAAGTGATCACCTAATCATGTTTAGTGGATCCTCATATTGGTCATGATTTTATTTAACAAGTATATCCTAATCAAAAGTGTAGGTGTGATCTATCTTATCTGATCTAGGATTAATTCCTAGACATGATGCATTTTTTATTACATACACATATTGTGCTCTTGCATCCACATCTATTACATCTCTTTTTATTGGATAAAATACCACTTATTGTCATGCTTGACCAGCCCATAGTCTAGTATCTCAATCGGTTCCCCTCTACCTCCTCTCCCTCTTAACTCTTTATCATGTCATGCCCAATAAATAGACACTTCTAGAGGTTCCACTAGATGGGGGAGTCCTATCTATCGCAATAATCATGACACTAGATGAGGCTCCACTCATGAAGTGTAGTGACCCGTGATCTACACCTCGAGTAACCATATTGTAATGGTAGAATAGTTAGGCCATATGGTAGCTATGTGAGTGTAATAATTCCACATGATCTCCCCTCGTGTAATAGCATATAATGCTAGCATACGAAGCACATCCCAAACTACATGGTCATGTCTCCATCATAAGACCTAAGGCAACATATCACTATCCACATGGGTAAATCTAATAAGTTGATACATATAAAACCTCTCATATATCCATTTATTAATAAAAATGACTAGTCCCATGGTCTTTCACACTTTAGATAATATCCCATACATATCAAGGATGAGTCGGACCTAGATGATAGGATCAAAATCATAAAATGTTCCTTGATCTAATATGGTTATCACATACAATCGTACCTTATTTTTTGACTTGCAACACAATACTCATGCTATAAAATGTCCTATCACTAAATTTCATATATTTGTAATGGCTGAAATATAAACATCGAACAAGCTCAACCTAAACCTGAGGTGGATCATATCTGAACATGTATCCCATTGGGCTAATGCTAATCTCTCATCCTTTTCTTTTGGCATATCATTAATCATTTGTGTCCTTCCTATCATAAGTCCATGTAATGAATGGATGTCCTCTAAAGTAATCCCTAACTTAATGGTGTTCCCATCCACCTTTAATTGAAAAGTGTTGGTTAACCATTCCCATGCTCTTAAGAACATGAAAATAAAATAAACACTCAAAGGGATACATTTCATCTCTATGATGCCACCAAAACCCAGAGTGACTAGTTGAACACTATCTATGTCAGTCAAATGATACAATAAATATGGTAGTCATATAAATCTAAGAGGGGAAAATATCTCTATCATTTTTATAAAACACTAAACAACAAAGGATGTATCATATTTCAATGTCATAAACAACTAAAATACATTCTAAAAAATTTACAAAATAACATTCATCAGTTTATTTGTATTAGTTTCTTATTTTTTAATATATTTATACACAATCTACCTATTTGATACTAAGTTAGCCCTGTACAAATCCTATTAACATTGATCAGCCCATCTGATATTCAATCAATATTTTCCTTTAGGACTATATCGACTTGTTTGATACTAAATTAGACCTTTCCTAGTTCTAGCATACTACATGGACACTCTAGTATATAATCAGCCCTATTTAAAAAACTATATGAAGCATGTAATACCAACTACATTAGTGATAAGGTACATAATTGACCATATTCTCATTTTAGACTACATCAGCCCACTAATATGAAGTCATCCACTTTTAGTGATACTAAATCATCCCAATGCTATGTATTTGACCACCTTTAGTGATACTACATAATCTGAGTATTATGTGGTTGACCCCTTTTTTTTTTCTTATGAACTGAGTCGGCTAGGTCAACTCCACTCTTTCATTGCGATGACTTTTTGATAATTTACCATAAATTTGTTAGGCATTTATTGGTTCAAATTCTTCCTACCTAATACCCCATTATGCCCCTAGTCTACCTAATGATTTCCTAGGTTTAGTTTGGGTGCCTAGAATTTTCCTACTAGCTAATTTTCAATATTTAGCTCAATTTCAAATAAAACTACTCAAAATAACTAAAATTCATGTTTTTACCTATTTTACACTTTTTGTGGCCTCTAGGCATCCTCCCCATCTTAGATGTCATCTCGTCACCATGGTTACTTTCTAGTCTTGCAATGGGTCTCTTAGAGCTCAATTTTCTCAAAATAATAAAACTATCAAATGAATTATTTTTTGACTTATTTATATTTACTATTCAACATTATTTAGCTGTCAACTATTTACCACCATATTTAATTTTTTACCCATATCTTTATTTTTGATAGCTCTTTTTCCATACCATAAGATGTTATGGAATCCTTAAATTGTAGAAATGTTTTTCACATATTACATGTATTTTTGGCCAAAAAGATCATTTTTTTACTCTTTTGTTATAATTTCTATAGGTTCACCTAATGTTAGCTACATTGGAAGCCTTTAATATTTATTTAATTTCATTCCTTATCTAGAACACTAAGGTAAGTAAAAGTATGTGTTTTTTAACTCTATCCTTTTATTTATATTACATATTTTTTATTATAATTAATTTAGCTTCAACATTTTGTGTTGCTATATTCTTTTCGTGAGTCAGCATCTCATTTTTCACCTACATGACATGTGATGAGACTAGAGAGGAGAATATGTATACACAGAACATTAAAAATTTATCAATTATTGATGCTTTCTCTCTTGTAAGAACTCATTGAGTCTCAATATCTCTATGTGCACACCTCAAAGGGTGCACCAATAAAGGGGTTGGTAGACCATTGGTTTTTCATATAATTTTTATCCCCTATACTGCCACCTGATATCTACACAACCTTTTCCTGTGTACTTCTCTAATCCTTTCCTCCTACCTTGCACATTCTTTCAAGCTTTTTACCACCTTAATTAGCACCTAACTAAGTCTAAGAGCCTTTTTGATGGTTTGTATTACACTATCGGCCTGGGTCGACCATGTATCCTAATTTTTAAAATCATGTTATGGGTCTAAGTTGAATCTAACATACCTAAACCAATGATATGGAGTCAATTAGTCTAACCCTATTGGCTAAACTTTTTCAAAGGTTTAGGGTTATATTTAGCTATATATACACATCCATTTGCATTATTTAAAGAGGAAGATAAGAATAAGAATATTGTTTTATGCATCTGCTTATCCAACATTATACTTGAGAAGCATAGTTTAGGGTTTTAATACTTTCTTTGGAGATACAGATCTTATCTTATAGAGAAGTATTTTTTATGCATAGATAACTTGTGTATCCTAGAGCTAAATTTTCATTATTATCTTTACATACCAAAACAACCTCTTTTTAATCACCTTGGCCAAGGGAGAGATCAAGGATCGATGGGTTCATCTTCAAAGGTAAGTATTCCAAATTTTGTTCCTCATTTATAAGATTAAATAGATTTGTATTTTTACTTCTCTTCCATAAATTACGGTTTTACCTATATATAGATTAATTATTATTATCCTATACATGTTTATTTTTTATGTTTATTATGCCTAATTTGTGCCATAAGATTTGGTGAGTAGTAGATTAGACTTTACTTTGCTTTACATTTACTTTGTGAACATGAAACATAGGACCTAACTAGGGTTATTGCATGGTGTTTTTTTACTAGAGATTTTTGAACGTGTCTATTGATGCCATTATGGTAAGAGATACCTTGGTTAGCTCTAGTAGATCCATCATGATCATGACCTTGAATGTCTAATGTATCAACAATCAGAAGTGTAAGTAAGATTAATCTTCTTTGATCTAGGATTGATTAATATATTAGTTACATTTCCCTTTGTATACAGAGGACATTTAAATTCAAGATTCACACTAGATAGAAATGGAGTTTGGTCTATATTATCGCCATCCATGTTAATCCATTCAAGCAAATCAATAATATATTTAGATTATGCAATAGTGATCCTAGAGCTAGACTAAGAAATTTTAATCCCAAAAAAATAATGCAACAAGCCCAAGTCAGTCATTAAGCGCCTATTATATAAAGTAGTTTTCACTTCTAAAATGGAGGATAGAGAATTACCTATGATCAAAGTGTCATCCACATAGAGAGACAAAATGAAATTTGAGTTATCCTACCATAAAAGTAAACTTTAGGATTAAAATGGCATCTAGTGAAGCCAACTAAAAAAAGAAAGGATTCCATCTTGACATACCAATTTTGAAGAGATCATTTGAGGCCATAGATACATTTTCAATGTCTATAAAATAAATAATAATATTATAAAAAACCTTCTCTCTCTCTCTCTCTCTCTCTCTCTCTATATATATATATATATATATATATATATATATATATATATATATATATATATATATATATATATATATATATATATATATCTTACTTAAGGTCATAGTGAATAAAATAAATCTTCACATGCATTTGATGAACATCCCATTGATTTATGTGACAATGGAAAGATTGAGTCAGATTGGGTTCATTTTGGAAACTGAGGTTAAAATATTAGTATATTCAATGACAAGTACATGATAAAAACACTTTGTTACAAACCATGCTTTGAATTTTTCTATGGACCCATCTTCTACATATTTGTTTGATAGAGTCATATACTTAGAATATGTTTTTTTCTCCTAAGAAGAGGTACCACATCCCAAGTGTTATTCCTAAGTAACGAAAAATAATCCTCTTTTATATTATTATCCCACTTAGGAGTGTCAAATTCCTCACAAAATGATTGTGATTGATAATAATATGGAATGAATATATGTGGGACATTTTTAAATTTTGAATGTGATTGCTTGGTGTCTGATAGATATCTAACCTAATGGGTAACACTTTGTAGTGTTTGTATATCTAAAAGAGGATAAAATTAAAAAATTTGGGAAGAAATTCCTCATTCTCTAATGAGTACCTAGGAGAGACAGTAATTGAGTTACCATCACTAATATCATTATCAGAACTAAAACAAGAATCTACATGATTAGGAAGTTGCACAAGTGGATTTGAATGATTAGAAATTTTATCAAATACTAGGGTGTCCAAGGAAGGGAAACAAATTACAAGTGTGGATTTTTATTGAACCTCTTGGAAAAAAGTACTTGTCTCAATGAATAACTCATGAGTGGTGGTATGGAGAAGTATGTATCCCTTAACACCCTTAGGATATCCAATGAAGATGCAAGGTTAAATCTAACATTCCATTATCTTATGTTTATTCTTATATATGTGGGCCATAATATAAAATCCAAACACTCGATAGTGATTTATTGTTGGTTTTTGATATCTCCATTCTTTAAAAGCCGTGACTACATTCAATGCATTATGATTAACTTGCTTTTGGATATAACAAGCAAAGTTGATGGCCTCAGCCCAAAATTGAGGTGTAATATATTTGGAGTGTGGCATATAATTTTACATTTATTTAAAAGAATATTTATTTAATTTTATCACACCATTTTGTTTAGGAATGTATGGAATAATACATTGTAGTTCAATCCCTCTAAAGTGTGGAATTTCTCCATACAATGGTTGACATAATCACCACCATTGTCCATGAATAAAATATTGATGGATTTACCTAACTATTTTTCACAATATCCTTGAAGTCCTAAAAGTGATAAAATACCTTAGACTTATGCATAATAAAATAAAACCAAGTATACCTTGCAAAATCATCAATGAAGGTAAGAATATATTTGGTATTGACATATGAAATTTTAGGAAAAAGACCAAAATATCACTATGGATTAGCTCCAAAATATGTGTAGCCTTCCATGATTTTCCTTTGTCATACTTCTATTGAGGTGGCTTACAACATATTAAACAATTGTAAATACTATTAGATTAACAGACATGAGGCAAGCTTGAGACCATTCCATTATTACTATGTTTCTCAAGGTAGTGGTAGTTCAGATGGTTGAATCTCTCACACCATAAATTAATCACCCCATCTATATGAGTGAGAGAAATAATATAGGATGATCAGGAGAGAAATGCAAGAAAGTATTCAATTATGATTGGTGATATGCTTTACCAACTACAACTATATAATCATTATGTAATTTCATAATAAATAAAAATCAAGTATAAACTCAACTATATTACCTAAATTGATGTGAGTGATCTAATAAAAAAATAGGAGATAAGTTGAAACTTCAAAGTGATTGGGAATATGGGCTCCAACCCATATACTAGAAAAAAAGGAAATATTTTGAGGTCTTGCTTAAATATGGTGTGATTAGCCCAAAGAACATATTTCAATAGTGAATGCTAATATCTAGACTTTTTTTCTAGAGACATATTAAAGGTGTCAATCAGGTTCTTTTTTATCAACTCAACCAAACCATTACATTATGGGTAATATTTTGATGATAACCTCAAGTTAATACCATTTTCATAAGCCTATTCAGTGAGCTCAATTTACTAAAATGTAAGTCCATTATCATAGACTAGAGTGGTTAGGGTTCCAAATCATGTTGTTATGTTTTCTTCAATGAACGTGATGACTTTTTTAGTTATGTTTTTATTGGTCACCACTATATTTGTCCATATTTTGAAATAATTAGTGGTTTCAAGTATGAATTTATGGTCAACTCATGAGTTTTACTTGATGACTAGTCTTAATTCAAGTCCCCATTGAACAAAAGGATGCTATACTATTATAGGTTGTAAAGGCATTGCAACATGAACTTACTTCTTGGATAAGGTCTAACACTAATGGTATAAACAAACATGGCCATGTAATATATGAATATAACGGGATAATAGTACCCAGATCATATATTTTTATGCACATTTGTTGTCATTGAAGGATCTTCACTACCCAATTTCTTACGTAAGTCAGTCATTGATTCCATAGCTTCTCTTGATAGACATTTGAGATACATACATTTATAGTTATTTATATATATAACTTCATTATTTAATGGGTTGTCATCAATATTCTAATTATGTTTGTATCTAGTTTAATAATACTAAATACACTCTTCTTTGGGTTAAGAAAAATACCATACCTTGTGCACCTTTAAAACATATTCTAAATATGATGAATATGATAAGACCTATCTTTCTAAAAATTAGTCAAGTCATCTATGTAAATAAAGTTACATTTACATATCAGACCTTTGAAAGTAAATTACATGGCTATCTAAAGGTGGATCATATGTTAATAAGTCCAAGTGGCATTTGCTTTTAAATGAAGGTACCCTACCTGGTTTTAGATGCCATCTTAGATTGATCTTTTGGGTTTACTAGAACTTGATTATATCTTGAGATTCCATCTAGGAAGGGCATCATATGTATCACCTCATCTATGGAGAGTAAAGGATACTTATATTTGTTATAAAAATCATATTAGATTTCTAAAATCCACACATAGTAAAATTTCCCCACTATTTTCATGGATTGTGACTAATTTAGACACAATGTAGAGTGAAAAATGGGGAAGATCATCCTAGCTAGTAGGAGTTTATAGATCATTTTATCAATAAGTAGTTTAGGATTGGGTTCACATGTCACTACCTCTATCTAAAGTGATTCTAATTTTATTTGAGTGGGATAGTGTGGGTTATTATCTTTGGTTTGAATACCTTAAGGTATTTTCCATTGCAAAAAACATGGCCTAGCAAGACATTCAAAGTTGTAAAGAATAGATATTTATTGAAAATTAAATCTATGTGCAAAGCATGACATTGCTCTAGCACTAGTCTTACTTTTGACAAGTTTTATTTAAATAAAGATAAGACAATCCAATCATCTAAGTAAACTTTCATCAAATCATGAATAAAATCTTTGAATGTGTTTACAACTATAGAAAATACAATATGTGAGTTTGTTAAATAATTGACATTACCTTGTATGCAAATTAGCCACATTAATAGCAAAGGTGGTATTATCATGATCCTCCTTGGCAATCAAAATATAGTGATATCCACTAAAATCATCCTTCCCAACCACATATTCAATGAATTCATCTATAAGAAGAATTAGAAATGAATTATTAACATGACCTTCATTGAGTGCACATTAGTCCCCACACAACTGAATTTCTACTTTTTTATTGGGTTGAACAACCATGGGACTCATACACTATACCTTTTAAAATATAAAAATGATTTTAAATTCTTGAATTTGATCAAATTCAACCTTTACTTTGATATTCATATTAGGATTGATCCTGTAAGGTCGCCTTTTCATAGGGCACACACACTCTTTTAGTTATAGGTGTATTTATCCTAAGATGGATCTACACCTTCTACCTCCAAAATTTGATTAAAAACACATCTTAATAATCCCTTAATAGATGGAAAGTATTAAATATTTTATCTTATCCCTAGTAATCTCCTACTATTATAAGCTTAGGGGCTTAGTTCCAATATTTATTTCAGTCTTTCACAATGGTTCTTGATAAATGTTTCCTAATCCACTAGGCAAAGTATCTTTCATAATGATCTTGCATTCACATTGTGGAATATTAATGTTGTGAAGTATTTTCTCTTGCACTTGCTCTACGATTTGCACTAGTTTGGGTTAATCTTCACATTGTGGCTCAAATAAACCATCTAGGTTGAGGTTTTCATTATTGTCACTGCGACTTGATTCTGTCAGGTCATTGATCATTCTATTACATAGATGAATAATAAATTATTATCTTTGGTTGATTTTGTAATAGATGAATGTGATATCCAAGTCTTGTGAAATGCCTTGATGGGATGATAATTTAGCTACAATTGTTAAATCTTCTACTCATTCATGACATAGAATTTTTTTATTTTTTTATAAGGCATTATGTACTAGTAGATTATCATCTTCAAACACAAAATTTTGAATGAAATTTTTCTAAATTTGTGGCCAATGTTTAGTCTCCCTTCTAAGATTTTGATGCATATACCAAACTATTGGTAGAGGTGCAAGGGTGTGGTTAAATATGTGCACCCAATAATGTTGTTCTCTTCCTTGTGTGATCTATATATCCACACACTAATGGATGTGTAATTATGGAAATTAAACCTCTTGAATGAAAGGCCATTATGACTTGACACTAGATATTACCTAAAACCTTGCACATAATATTTTTCATGATTCTTCTCACTATATTTATGAGTTTCTATGTACTTCCTATAATGTCATAATGATTCCTTTTAACACATACCTGAGTACAATGAACCATTAATACACCTATAGTAAAAGGTGTTCAAGCCTCAATATACATGGATTGAGATCCTTTATCATAAAGTATTGAGATATCTTATGTTCCTTAGTGAACATCATGTGTGGAAGTTAGAGGTCATGATATTTTTGAGACCAATTCAAGATGTGCTTATCTAAGTCACCACTAATGGAAGATGCATATTCCCAAGTAGAATACCTTCTAGAGTTGGATTTTTATAGTCTGTCATAGTTACAATAGTATTATACATGAAATCTACTTCATATCTTGCTAGAGATTGCACTAAATGAGAAACACAATATTCGATGTGAACCTACCTAATTGGAGACTTTATTATTATAGGTTTAAATGCTATTATTTTTTATTATTACATAGTACATATTCTCCAATTTTGACACTCTATAGACTGCACCCAATTATCGTCTCATCTATACCCAGTTTTAACCAACTATTTTCCCCATAAGAATAAGGAGAATCTAGCTCTTTTGGGATGAAATATGGTTTATTCTCAGAGTTATTTAGAGGTATAACAATTATTTTATCTTTTTGATTAACTTATAGATAATTACACATAGTGTTAATGGTGATTTGGGCATTGTAGGGCCATTTCTTATTGATTAAGGTAGGGTAATGAGCATTTATTATTTTCATGTTGATGACCTCAATGTCCACTCATAAGCTGAGCTCATACACTTGAATTTCAACATATTCTAAACTACAAATGTGTTTGACTCTGCCATAATCTACCAAACACAATGTTACTAGACTATAGCTTAGAGTTTGTCAATCAATGACTTGCCATGTTGATCAAGGAATAATATTGATTGTGCTTCTAATGTCCAATACTACATTGTTATTTCATATCTAACTAACTCAATATCCATTTATAAATACACATTCTAAGGGTTTTTGGTGTTAACATACCAAACTACTTTATTGGTCCTTGTTTATGCTCACTTCACACATTCTATTAGATTATGTAGGATGTTAATGATATTTAAGGATATATACTCATTGCATAGTGTACTAAGTAGTTTCATTATATAATTTAAAGTTGTCACAACACCCTCTTGCCTCGTTATCCAAAAAAAAATTCGTACATTTTAGCATCAATAACTATGTTATCATCCTCAAAAGTTTTTTACTATTGTATTTCCTATAAAACTTAAAAAAATTTATATATTAAATTATTTTATGTAGTAGGATTAGGATATTGATACCTCTAAATTTTTGTAATACCATGATATTAAGGCATTTCTAAAGGGCTTAATCCTTGTTCATCTCTCTTTTTCCTTGTGATGGCTTGGAAAAATGTATTTTCTTTTCATTCTGCATTGATCATATTTACATTACAAACTAGTTTTTACTTTATTTGTTTCACCAAAATTGTTCAATCTTATATTTTATGTCGAAAATCAACCCTATAGTATACACAATAAATTTGTCTTTGAGGATTGGTGGATTATATGCACTACATAGATGATTATATGCACTACATAGATAATATTACATAAGGTATTGACCTTGTTGATTATAATTGTTGTTACCTCCTTTATATCTGACACAATATCCACCCCTATATCCCCTTCTATAGCATCCTCTATTTGGTTGATACCCTCATCCTTATGATTGTTGTCTAGCATATCCTCATTGATTCCGCTGCACATCATATCCCACATATTGGTTCTGAGGAAAACATAGAGTCCAATTTTCCTACTATTTTTGAAGATTCATATTATTATAGTGTTTTTCATACTAACTATAATATTGGTATGAGGGAGATGATGTATTATTCCATCTTACTAGGCCTTGTGGTTGATATTGTGGTCATGAAGGCATCTAATATTGAGGTGGTGAAGGCATCCATCCTAGACTACCTTGAGTCTCAATTGTCATTTCCATGTCTAGTACTAAAATTTATTTCTTCATAGTTGGTATTTACTAAGTTAAAATTGTGAAGATGTTCTTCATTATACCTTATTTTAATTCTTTCAATGCTTAGTACCATGTCTCATCACTATTTTTAAATTTACAGAAAAGAAATTACATGTTATGTGAAATTTGGATATATTGCTAGAGAATATGGCACTTACACATAAGATGTCCAAATACCCTACATATTTCATAAATTTCTATTTTAATTGATAGACATTCATTTCTATGATGTCCCTTTCAGAAGCATTCTATACACCATAGGCCTAATTTAGGCTTATCTTTTTTATTCATCTCATTCATCTTCCTCATAAAAACATCTAACTTACCTTCTAATATTTATTTCATTAATAGAAGATCCAAGTCTTTTATCTTTTCTACTTGTGTGGCAACAAAATAAGCATCAACCTTAGTGGAGAACTAGGATTGCACAATAGTGAACCTAATTCTTTATCGTATACCTTCTATGAACCAAGCAAACTTATCTTTGTCTTCTAAAATAAAATCAATTTTGTTCATTACATTGGAAAACTTATGATCATATTATCAAATAATTTATACATATTTTTGTGAAATTTCCATTTGGTCTTGAATAACTTGACTGAAACATTTTTTTACTTTAAATTATGCTACTAACATATCTTTGATAAAAATGAAAATTATTTAAGATTATAGTTGCTTATCATTATAATGATGGCCTTCATAGAATGATGCTTTGGAAATGGATCAAGAATAATGTTCCTTTGTATATCTTGTATATTTATGGTGAATATAAAATGAATGATAATTTTGATGACAAATTTAGTACCATCCCTATGTACCGATGCATGGGGAAATATGAATCTTGGTATTATTGTAAAAAACCATTGGGTCAAAGTGGAACCATCTTATCACTTATGTTCATTGATTAAAAACATGGTTCACTTGATCTAATTTTTGAAATAGCATTGATTGGGTTCATAAATGGATGGATTAAATCATTATTGTTGAGAAACATATTCTTTCCTTTTTCATTTTCAATTGGATTAATTTTACATTCACCTAATTTTTTACAACCACTTTCACTTAAAATTTAATCTAATTATAGTTCCATGACCCATAGACAAAAATGTGAAGGTGGCCTTCATAGAATCACTCATAATTAATTATTTCTAAATAGGTCACTACTCAACCATGAGGACACAAACTAAATCATCTCTAATGTGTTAAAATTGGTTCATGTCCACCATATTGAGTGGAGGAATGGCATAAATAGTTACAACATCACCTTTTTCTCTCACTAAAAGTAATTTATACAAGTTTAGAAGTGGGTTAATAGCACTATTTTTAAGGAATAATAGATAGTCTATTCTTTCTTTGATAAAAGCTACTTGGATTCTTAACTAAAAGTAATGTTTTCTTCTCTCAAGTAATATATTTGAGTGGATGAATGCCATTCTACTATATTTTCTCAAATTAGTGCTCGATTACATTGGCTTAAGATTGGTTAAGAGGCCTTTAGATTGATTATTCATGTCCCTTAGAGACAAAAAAACCAAAGAGAAAACTACGGCCATCAAAATAACTCATATTTAACTCACAAATCTGATTATTCATGTCTATTACCTAGTGCCTTTTGAGTTTAATGCTTCATCTCAAAAATATTGTAATGCTCCTCCTTATATTGAAGATTTTTTTGTTTATTTACAATGTATGGCCAATGATAAGGGAATTGAAGTGGTTTAATTTATTATGTATTTTACAAATCCACTTGCAAAATTGTAGGACTTGATTTCCTTCAGGTTTATAAAGAATCCTTACAAACCAAATATTTAATGGCTATCATAAATAATGCTAACATAAAATAATTTATAAATTTGGAGACCGTTACCTTGTTACCAATTGGAACCCAATCACTTTAACTGAATGTTTCCTATAAAAACATTGATAAAGACTTGATTCTTCTCCTTCTCCAAATCCTCCCCATGATCATCAAATTAGAGCAAACATGGTTTTTAAATAGTAAAAATCTTATTGATAACATAATCACAGTATGGGAAGAAATGGAATGGGCTCATATTTACTAATAAAGGAACATATCTTTAAAAATTTACTTCAAAAAGGTGTCTGACCAGATTGGATGGCCCTTTATCCTAGTCATGCTCAAACTATTGGGTTTTTGTAATTTCTTCCTTTCAACCCATAACAGTTTTTTTTATTAATCTATATCTTGTCTCAATATAAAATTTGATAATTTGGGAATTTATTTTCTAGTTAGATCAGGTTTCCCAACTACTTAAGTCTTTTTTGTCCTTGAAGCAAAAGTGCTAATTATCTGTATACTCATAGAGAAAACCAAGGTATTATAAAAAAAGTGTATTTACTTGATCTTTATTATCAACTCATTAATCATCACTTTGTATATTAATATTTAATTATACTTTAATATAAAGTGTATTATTTCAAATAGTAAATTCACTACCTTCAATTTTTATACAAAGCTTCTAGGTCAAGATTATAATGGGTAAAACCTACTTTTATAATCATGCATGATGCACTTACTACAGTAAATCTTACATCATCAATGAAACTATATTCATAAAGGGTGAAATCATAAGTTTATAAGTATTCCATTTAAATTATATTGGTATCCTTTGGTTATCTAGAAATGTGTAATTGAGAGAATAAAAAATAAATCACATACTAGATTGCCAAACCTATTTCTCTAATAAATTTTATCCAAGATTATATGAAAATTATCATAGCCACTCATTTCTATTATACATATTTTTGCACTCATTCAATAGAATCGTTGAAAATTTGACAAATACGCTCAGAAATTTTCTTTGGGAAAATGCTAATCAAACTTGAGGATTTAACAAAGTTTCTTAATAAAAACATTTCTTTATTTGTGAAAATTGAGGAATGTGAATTATTGACATCTACAGACAAATAACTTCCCTTTGTGCTAAGTAGTGTATTAGATAAATTAAGGGAAATAAGTTTTGTAAAATTACCCTATGGAATTGCATTATTGTAGATCCTCCTTATGGTAATAATTTTTGTAAAAATATTATCTTATACACTTTTTTAATTATCTTTGTTCCCATCTATAAATAAGAACCCTTTATGGATAAGATCATTTGGAAGGATTTTGAATCAATGAAACCCTTCCTAAAATAGGTTGGATATGGTACTTGAAGTGTTTTCTCTTTTAATGAACAAAACCTCTTATGGTTTCCTATTGAGACAAGTTCCAACCTTCCTCTAAAATAAATACTAGGCATAAAATCTCTTAGATTTTTCACAAAAGGAATTTTGAAACTTTTGGATTTGGTTTCCTCTTGATATTATATTCTTTGGAATTTAATGAAACATAAGTATAAGATTATTAATTCAATGTTACCATTAGTTCCACATATTTTTAATTTGATACTCAATGTCATGCTACATAAGATGGGTCTCCAACCTTTACATCACTAGTCGAAGGATAGGTAGTTGAATCCTTAAGATTTGGGTATCCTCCACTTCATACTACATAATAAAGTATTCTTGTGGTACACTCTATTAAATAATGAGTTTATTGTCTTAATATTTTGGTAAGTTCAATATGTAATAAAATTTAAATTCCTCTCTTAAGACGTGCCTTTCCATACTCAACAAGATTTAAAATGTCAAACTAGAGTCAAAATTGGTCCATTTTATTTAATGTCTAGTTTACTAATGTCTTCCTACACAGGAGTATCTCAAGCATATTAGGATTTATCATTCCAAATCCCCTTATTTGGTTCAGACCTAAAACCTTTAAAAGACATTTTTCAAAATGTTTGAGAGATTAGACTTCTTGAAAATGGATTGATAATTTATTCCAACCTTTACACCTAGAGCCAATAATTACCATATGGATTGTTCTTGGGACTAAGCCTAGTGGATTTCTTGTGTTGATTTTTTATGCAACATCTTAAAATCAATTATTATTTTTAACTATGGAATTTTAAAAATACATCTATATTGAACAATCAATATCTTTGTATGAATTTATTTATTAACTATAAATTTTATATTATTTATTCAGCTTTTATACATATTTAAGCACAAGTTGAGGACATGGCCCTTGTGTTTCTATATCTTCAAGAGATCATCAACAATTGGGATATTTCTCCTTGTACAATGAGTAGCATCCCTTCTAACTAACCCTCACATATATCTACACTAGTAACACTATGTCATTAGTGCCACTCTCAAAATTAAAATTACTTCACATCTCTTCCTTATTAGTAGAGGGGATGGAGTATGTCATTGTACAATAAATCTATTCCTGACCCATTTCATTGGAAATCTCATGTGCAAGATGCATGGAAATGTGGGTGGATAGAAGCTGATACTCCTACAAATCCCTATTATTGTTGTGTTTAACTTCCCAAGGATGATTCACCTCCACCACCTTTTGTGATTATCCCATGTGCCTCATTTTCTTATTTGGTAATGAGTTATAGATTATTTTGTATAGTTGTGTATTTCAGGTAGGCTTGTTCTTTTGAATGGTGTTTTTACTAACATGGATATTGGGTTATGTATATCAACCGACCCATTTTTATTGTAACCATCTATGTCCTATATTTTTATTTTATTAATTGATGAGTTGATGCATTCTTAGATATTTTATTATAAAAGTGATAAAAATATATAAGTTAAATGTCCATATAATAACCATATTTTGTAACCTTGATGTTTGGGACATATTTAAATCTTTCTTTAACTATTATAAGGCGTTATTCCATCCTCATACATTCTTATTTATAGGTAAATTGATGTGTCTATACCATGTTATTTATCTAAACTATTGGTCATTATTACTAATATTTTAAAATAAAATAATCTCTATGGTCCAAAGTGATTTTTAAAGATGCCTCCATTTTGTCTTTTTGTAATTTTGCAACTAGCCAATACAGGTTACAAATATTATTGGTAAGCAAGAGTTCTAGATCTCCTCCAAAAGTTGGATATTGATATATAAAGACTCTTTCCTCTTGGGTTTTCTATTAATGCGTCCCAATGCATTAAATAATAAATCAACAAAGGTATTCATGAAAATTGCAACAAATGTTATTTAAAAGTTACAATAATTAATCCAAAAGAGCCTTTGAAACCTAAAGTTTTTCATTATTTTTAAAATTATTTATGCTTCCATGAGGATCTACTTTGAGTTCATGAGTATAGGAGGAAGATGTTTTCATCTTGATTAAATATCCCTTTAGCACAATTTTTAAATTTCTCTCAACAACTCAAAATAAAATCTCTAACCATGACCTTGTACAAGATGAACATATATGTCAATTGGGTTTTGAAGAAACTCAAAGGGGAGAGAATTTTGTATTTACATACCTTATGTACTATGAGACTTGTGAAAGATATCATTATCTTTTTATATATTCTTATGCAACTCTTAATATATTATTTCAATCTGAGGAACCGATATACTTAGCTTTGTTTATCCATGAGACACTTCAACTTCAACAAAGAACATTCAATGTGAAATATTCTTATACAAATAATTTTAAAAATATCAATTCTTACTTTTAAATAACAAGTCAGAAAGTTAAAGACCACATATTTAAAAAACATGGCCTAAATATGTAAAGTAATACTCATTTTACTAGTTTCAAGTTCTATTGTCTTCAATTATTAGAATAGTCGTTTCTTTTTTTTTTTTTAATTGAATTATTTCTATATTTTTTGAAGATGCATTTGACACTTGCTTATATCCATTGACCAAAATATAAATCCCTCTAAATACTCTATATAAAAAATCAAATAATACTTAAACATTTAATTAAAAAACATCTATTCATTAAATCCACTAAAAATATTACATCTATAATTTAAAAGATTTTTTAATAAACATTTATATATTGAATAGAATGCCAACCTGTAATAGAATTAAAACAACCCCCAATTTGAACCCTTTTTCTTTTCCGTTTCTTCTCTATCATGTATTTACTTATAGAGTTTGATTGCAGCCATCTTTCTCAAAAGTTGACTTCAACGTTTACTATTATTGGAAGTGGATAATAACTGTTTTAAGTAGTTGAAACAAAATAAAAAATAAAATTGCACAGATAAAAAGTTTGGAAAGATAAGAGAAATTATTGGATATATGGTACTTTAAAATGTAATCAAAGTAACAAAACATTTTAAAGAAAAACAATCACAGGAATTAAAACCTGTTCAGAAACACCCAATCTTCAAAACAACCTATGTCCAATACTCAATTTCAATATTTTTTTCTTCCTTGCAGGAAAAACACCTTATAGTTTCTTAAACCCTAAAAAAAGGACCCCTACAATAACAGGAATATCAATTCAGACAAATTACCAACGCTAAATGATTTAGAGTTACCAAATCAAACCCTAAATAACGTTCTTAAAAGAAAGAGAAATTCCAGAAAAAAGATGCATCTTCACAGTCAATATGATAGTGATGAGATGGAGAAGTGCGTGGAAGAAGAGGAGGAGGAGAAATCAACATGCCTGCAACCAGTTCCTCCACTACCTCATGATAGTTGAACACCAAGTCTTGATCTATGAATTCCTGCTGCTTTCCATCTCCATGAAAGTTTTTCTCTGCCATGATTGTATCTCCATCTTCAAGATGTTGAAGTTGAGCAGCGGCAGCAGCCGCAGCACCCTTTATCCGTGTCTTACTAGTCAAAATATGGCGGGGAGGAAGACGAGGGGAAAGAAGCAGCAATAAGTGGGGAAATGTTCCGACACAATGCCGCGACATCATACGCCCGCGCAGCCGTCTCCGCTGTGGGAAATGTTCCCAGCGATATTTTGTTGTTCGACCTCTTAATTTTAAACTTCTTGTTTTTAGGGCTGTTAGTGGGTTCTTTGATCTCCACTACCCATCTACCCATTTACTCTTTCCATTTCCCGCTGTACGTTTTCCCGCACGTCCACACCCCAGGAAATCCCCGTCTTCCCAGCGCCTGTGTCTTAAATCGCCATTGTGGAATTTGTCTGAGGCTGACTTGTGGGAGGAAAGCATGCGGCCTCTTCAAAAGAGGAGACATGAACGGAGAAAGTAGCAAATACATTAACCAGGGAAGAAGTGCTCTTACAAGCCCTACACCCGGCCTTTCGGGAACTGAAAGGAGCACAGGACGTATCTGAACAAAACCCTCTCGTACGATTTGTTATGTCAGATAAATTTACTTTATATTTGTAGGGGCTGTCAAACCATGAAACGTAGCCTGCCTCAGTGGGGACCAAAATCCACCTGTCAACAACCTTTGATTACTGGGAGACAGCATCTTCATTTGAGGTTGAGATTTGACAGCACATTGCCTAGTTATGAAAGCTCTGTAACTTTTAAAATTTATTTGCAACCATCAGAGGAATGTTGCTAGTTTTCTAACAATTATTTTGTTACTTATAAACTAGCAATAGCTTCCTATGTAGGCAACGATAGGCTCGCTTCAAAGAGAACATGAAATTAGAGAGAAATATAGTTAGAGAACATGAAATTTGGCAGAAATATTGTTGAGCTCAAATCCTAAAAAGCCAAAATGTCGCAATCATATGAAGCTGAGAGTAAACATGGTTCCTTTTGCTTTATAATTGTGAGTAGTTGGTATCTACATCTTCACGTATTGTATAAATGCAACTTTACATATATACTTTATATAATCTTCAAATAAAAATTTTAAAAAAATGATTTTTAGTTAAATATTTTAAATATCATTTGTCAAGAGATCATATAATTTTACATATTTTATATATTGTTTAAATGAAAAAACAAGAGATACAATTTTAAACTAAATATTTTGAGATACTATTTGTCGAGAGAGAGAGAATATTCATCACATGTGATATGTGAAATCAATATGAGCTTTAGAAAATTAGAATTATGTAGAGAAAATATACGAGTTTGAGTTGCAAACTTGTAAATTAGGGGAGAGTTGATCATTCTTATAAAAATATTCATGTCTTAAGAAATGTGGAATTGTACGATTTATGATTTATATTGTTACTTTGTTAATATTTATTCTTGGTAAATATCTCATAAATAAGACACTTCCTTATCTTTAATAAAATATTTTATATTTACCAATTAAAAACTATGATATGTTAAATAGTAAATTAATATTAGTCATTCATCTATATTTATAAAGAATATGTAATTAATTGATAGTTTAGATTATTTGAGTCATACTATCAATACAATCTTTTAAAATATAAATTGTAAGGATTGATTCATTAATTTTTATTAAAAGTTGATTTATTTATCTTAATTTAAAAAAGAAAAAAAAATTCTTCACCAAATTCATCTAAAACTATCAATATGGCACTCATAAATAAAGTTTCTAGTTGATATCAAAATAAAGGGAGAAAAACACTACACAAGAAATAATAAGATCGTTATCAGATATTCCAATGCCAAGTAAGTTTGAAAAACTATAGATCAATAAAATTTGTCATATGTATGTTTGAAACATTTATTGCATATCAAGACAATTAAAATATCACAAAATAGATAATGAATTCAAGTCATTGATATTACTTTGGGATTTCTATGGTTATACAATCCTCCTAATTGTTAATGTCAATTAATTTAAATACAATGGTTTTAATTTCTCATACATGGTAGACCAACAAAGTCCCTAATTTTTTTATGCTTGGCTTGTAATTTCCAATCATGTAAAACTGGATAGAAAAACTCAAAACTGAGTTAGTCATATATGTGACTAAATGCCATGTATAAGACATTCAACAAATTAACTGTTATTTGAATATACATTTGAGATGGAACATATTTTTTTACTTTATGAGTCACTAACTACACTTCACATATTTTTTTTTAACCACAAAAGCATAATTAGTTTATGATAAATTCTTAACTAGTTGGAAAGAAATCGCTAATGTAAAGTGAACATGATGTATAAAGATTTTTTTAATTTTTCCCACAAGAAAGTTTCTTTCTTATTTCAGTCCATCATAACGTTATATAATTTAACAAAAAAATTATAGTTTAATTAAAAAATCATGATCTTTAGTTCATAAATCATGGAAACACCATCCATCTTACATGTATAACAATTATCTTGCTTAATGAGTTCAATGCCACATTCCCTTGTTAAAATTACTATTGGAATCCCTAGATATTCCACCTAAAGCACATACTATTGGTAAAGGAAAACAATAAATCAAGAATAATGAAAAGTGGGTCAGTACCTGAATGTTGTGTTTAAGGCATTAGAGATCTTGTGCTGAGGATTGAAGGCTCACACAATAGGTGGCATGTGGGATGACTAATTTAACAGCATAAAGGTGAACTCAAGGAGGGTATTTGTGCAAGTGAGAACAAAAAAGAGAAGGAATCTTGAGGAGTGAAACATAGAATTATTAGGTCGGTACAATAACTGTAGGCTTTAAAAAACTACTTTTTTAGGAGGGTGTCACAACAATATCATGTAAAATATTTCCCAACATTTCCCTATTCATTTATTGAACTTTCCAACTTTCCCTTGAGAAGGTTAAGTCTAATGTCATTTTAAAATATCAAAATTGTTTTATTAACTTAATGAGTAGTAGTTATTCTAATAATTGTGTGGATTGGTATGTTGCCATTCTGAATGGACTATAGGTAACATGAACTTCTACATACATATGAGATGAACTTGTTATATTATTTTTAAGAGACCAAAGTGGATTTTGGTAGTTGGAGGTGAATCAAATTTTTTTGAAGATTTGGTATTTGAAAATAATGATCCACCAATATAGCTTAGCTTAGTATGTACCATGTTGATTAAACACATATGATCTTCTAAGCATATGATATCACTAAAATCTTTTGATGCAGCATCACAAGTAACTATATCCTGCACAGGTTTGACAACCTTAACTATATCCTTTCATTTCTAGAGCCAACTAATAGATTATGGTTGAAGATATGCCTTATTAGAAAGACCTAGGCATTAGATTGTATCTTTCAAAAATATATTCTTTTGAATGCAACATCCAATGGTGATGATGACCTGTTAACCATTGAATGTGAAATTCATGCAATAGATGTGCTCTCACTACTTCAATGTATATATTGAAGTGGTGTTGGTGTTGAAATAAATAGCACATAGATTAATGTTGTTATCTTGCACAAGCCCTGATGTAAATTGCAAAATTATAAATTATTATGTGCAACATTCAAAGCCACTATGTGAGCTGGTGTAGTGTTGATGCCACCATTTTCACCTTCTTTTATTATCTTTTTCTAATGTCAAACCTTATAAAAATAAGAATTTTTAAAAACTATTTAATTATAGGTGAATGGTGTTATTGTGCCCATATAATTAATCCACATTAAAATATAATGTATTTATGGTATCTAATTAAAATTGACCAAATGTTCAAAATATTAAAGTGTTATATATTTCACAGTATATAAAGTGGATGTACATTGTTTGAGTTCTTGTTGTGTCATGTCAATTAAAATATCACTCCAATAGATAATGAACATATCCCATAACAACTCATCTCAACATTAGTATAAATTTATTTTTATTTTCATAGAATCTATATATAAAAATAAATTGGTCATGGTACCCATATAATATAACAATGGGAATCCATAATATTTATAATCAGTAACATTAATGAATAAATCATAGTACATAATGAAATATTTTTTCAATATAAAATCAAAAAAACACATCATCATGAGGAAGAGAAACATAAAATCTAATAAATAAATAAATAAAGTATTCGTACAGAATTATGATCTAACAATTAAATAAAACATATACGTATTCACATGTGTCTCAACATATAATAATCCATGGCTTAGTATTTAGAGTTTCTTTAATCAAAATATATAAAAATGCACAAGTCTATAATCATAATCATAATTACAAGGGTGACTCCCATGATCACAAAATATGGGTGTTAGTGTGGGGCACTACAAATTACAAGGACATACAGAACATGGAAGCAGTGAAATAGTTTAAGTTGAATTAGGTAGTAATGATGAGGGATAATGAGATGATGTAAATGTGCACATTTTAATGATATGTCACATATATCATTACAATCTATAGTTTCGACTAAGATATTATAGATACATATTAAATGATTAAAATAGGTGTTATCACAATAAAAATATGTGTCAAATATCCAATGAACCTTTAAAAATATATAATTGACCACATGTCAATTTACACAAGTCAAAAAATGATTACAAAAAAAAAATATTAAACCTACTTAGATGCCTCTAAAACTAATTCAAAAAAATGAAAAAGGCTTATTCAAATGAAAGACACATCCTCTATAGTATAATAAATAAATGTATGATGACATATGTAAATAGATATGGATAAATATATTTTATACATAACATTATAGCTTATTTCTCTTTATTTAGTAATTGGAGGAAATTTCTACCAAGACCGTAACTGCTACAAATTAAGGTTAGTTTGTCAAACTTGGGTTGGAATCCCCACCATTATTTGGATATATGAATTATATTATATTATATATTCTCTAAATATTATTAATAATTTGAGCTAATGTATATTATATTATATTATTTGACTGAGTAAAGTATAGGTTTTGGAAGGCCTTGTAAACTTTTATGAAAGATGAAATAGTTAATCTCGAAGGAGTTGCCTCATACAATGGACCATGTGAAATTAAATAACCTGAAGGTGTTTAAATCGTACCCTACCAAAAAGAGGCACCCTTGCCTATAAAAAAAATCTAGCCAATAATAGATAGTCATCTACTAAACTTATATCTCTATGAAAAATTCTGATGAGACGGGTCTTGGATAGCAAATTCAGAAAATTAAAATACCAAAGAATCTTCAGCAAAACACCACCAATATGAGATGAAAGGTATTGACGTAAAATAGAGACTATATTGGAGAGAAACTAGAAACCACACAGGTTCAAACCCAAAATGTGGCCCTCCTTCAATCGTTGTTGCCCACTTTGTAGGCACTTGAACCGTTTGACGGAATGCCCAAATCAAATTTGGCACCCTGGACTATTTCTTGAACTTGCAGTTATAACTTTACTACTACTTTTGAATACAACTATTGGAGTGTTTCCGTGGATTATGTATGCGCTATGTTGGCATTTTTGTTAGCACAATTAACCATCACCGAGCAACCTTTAGCCAGAGGATTATAGCTCTTTTCCTTAGCAATGCAGAACGCAACATGACCATGCTTCTGGTTGAAGATAAGTGATTTTCCCTCGACATTCATCATACAGGGGCTCCCATATTTTATCACTTCAGTACCTTTATCAAACACATGACAGAGTATCCTTTTAATTTTTTTTTTTTTATTCACATTTAGCATACATATCAACAAGTGCATTAAGATACTCTGGGACTGTCTGACTATCTACTGCATGCTCTCTTTGCTCAAATCGCCTGATGACAGCTTGAGGACTGTGCTTATTGAGCTCCGCGAGAACAGCACTCTGTTTTGAAGCATCTCTGTGAAGATCCAATAAACCATAATTTGCCTATAAAACTTTATATTCCTCAACAAGAATGACAGCTGACGTGGAACAAATGTTGACAATTCTGTAACAATCTTAGCTTCTCCCCTTTGACAAATTCAGCCAGTCAAATTACACAATCATTTTCGCCTCTGAATAACCTGGAATGCTTCGCGTAGAGCCTTCAACGCAGAAATCGAACCTTCGCCAATTCTATTCTCCTCTTCATTTTGAAAATATTTAAAGCTAGGTACTTTCCCAGCGATATACTTTCCTAGACTAATGTAATTAAAGACTTGGCGTCCAAATAATTATTCAGTTGACTGAATAATCACAGTTACAGTCCGATTTGCTAGGAATCTTTGTTAGCTGAAAGCAATCATCTACAATTATAATACGCCTTGGTTTTCTGGATTTCATAAATGGCAATTGTAATAGCATATGACCAATACGATGCAGAATATCTGGATCAGCCTTCCACTGATCACGCCATCCTCTCTATATAAACTTGATGCAAAGTGGACGTGATTCCCATTCATGCGTCTGAGGCCCTTCTTGTTTTCATAGATCGATTCAAATGTTTCCAATGAGTTCCATGTTCACAGGCTTGAACTTCTTCAGGGGAACGAAATTGGCTTTAACAACGCCTCTGATGCTGACATCATTATGCTATGGACTACAAATCTATTCATTACGGTACAGATACAACATGAACTTTATATTTCTTTGAATTGTCCAGCTTGTTGTTGGCATACACCTAAGGATTCCTCATACATATCGTTTTAAGCTTTTAAGAGAAATTATATACACACACACATAGGCCTGTTTGCAGCTGAAACAGAATTCTACAAATGATATAAACAAAATCAACATCATTTTGCTTTTGATCAAATAAGAATACTTACATTATTCTCTTCTTGAACAAGAGGTTCTCGCTCTCTCTTTCTTTTTTTTTTACATCTCTTCTTCACCTGGTTCTTGCATTTTTCATTTGTTACAGTCCTGCGTTTTTACATACTGCTGCTCATCCTTCCTCTCTCCTTGCTGAGAGGCTCTCCTTCTATCCCTATCTATATCAGAATAGTATATTTTTTTTTAAATAAATCTTTTTCCCTAACCTCTACGCCAAACTTGGCCTCAGGCAAAACAAAAACAGTTTTCCAATAACAACATCACGCCCAGGTTGAAAGAATTTCAACCATTCCTTGATTTTCTCAACAGCCCACATTAATTTACCTTTTTACTTTTATTTATTTTTTTACAATTACCCCTCATTAAAAGCATATGGGAGGGAAAATATAATAAATCGAATTTGAATGCAGATGCTCCTGCATCAAATTCACACAATTCTTCGCAAAGCAAATCCTCCACGAGACTATCATCTTCAATGTAGGTTCATGCTGCAAGGCTTTTGAACTACTAATCTTCTACCTTATTTATTTTTTTCTTCATGTCAGTCCACTCCCGCTAGTCTTTCCCATCCCTGGGCAGAGGGTAATTGAAATCATAATTGATTTAAAATGATTAGGTTTGAATTTAGAGATATATATTGGATCTACCTTTGAGACATCTGTTTTGATCCCTAGTACCACCTCATTAGGGATAGATTATGAAAAGGATACTAGGACAAAATATAAAACATTCTTCCCTAAAAGATGCTTTATTATTTGTTGTAACATTTCAATTCTTTTCCAAAGTTCTTTCCTCAATGTTTCTACCATTTTCATTAGTTTTGAGTTTTAGGTTCAAGGGTTTTACCCATGGGACCTAGAATTCCTTAGCCTTACCAACATCCTCTTTTGATTTGTTTTCATAATAATCAGGTCCCCATATTATCAAAATAATAGTGGAGGAATTATTCCATGAAGTTGAACCCTTTCTTTTATTGAGATTGTTACACTCAAAAGTTAAGTGTCTAGTATTAAAACAACTAAAACACCAAAAAGGTAGGCCTTCCTAATCTAGTGGTTGAGTCCACAAATAATAATCTATAATTAGGGAAATAGAGGCTAAAAGATTAGAAAAAGTATTGAGGTTTGATCAAGATTCTAGTGGAAGTGGTGTGAGAGAATGAATCAGTTGAATTATCTATCTCTTGAAATATACCTAGTGAGTTTCTAATCTATTAAAAATAGGGATCTATCCAAAAGTGGAGGGGAAAATGAGGTAGGTAGACCTAAATGGGTTGGTGGATAAAGATTGAGTAATTGGGTTGAAACTTAGAAACTAAGGTTTTGTTAATAGTTAATATTGATCCTAGATCCAATTTTTTTATTAAATTAGATCTTTGTATGCAATAAGTCTAAAAACTAAAATAAGGAAGCCTTTTACATTGGAATTTAATATAATATTATATATGTAATATATTTTTTTTATGCTTGGATTTACATGCTTGAAGAGATGCTTAGTTTTCTTCATACAAGAGGAAAAATAGAATAATCTCTCTTGTTATGGGTGACAATTATGTTGAGATGAATCTCTGAATTGAAATGCCCTTTGGGAAAATTGCAAAGTGTCCACTTACCCTGAAAAAGTCCTTCAGAAAACTTGTCACCTTCCCTTCAAAAAAGTTGAACTACCTTTCATAAAATTTGTAAGTGACCATTCGTAATATTGAGGATGCCTTTTTCTTTTGAGTTTCCCTTAAAAAAAACTACAAAGTACCTTTCAACTTGTTGAAAACATACCATAGAAAAAATACAAATGTCCTTTAGAATTTTTACAATGGTCCTTTTTAGCTTGAAAGAGTTCTTCAAGAAAGTTACTTAGGACAAAAAGACCAAATTTTTTTGGCAAAGGATTAGATAAAAAACTTGAAGACAAAAAACTCAAAAGAATAAACACTTATCAAAAGACCAAAATAAACCCCCTGAAAGAATAAACACTTGTGCATTTATTGTGGCTTGTATAGAAAATTTCTTACATACTAAACTTGACCAATGATATAGACTTACGTAGATAAATATTTTTACAAGGGGTGAAAAAATTTTGCTTGAAGTGCAAAAATTTGGTCAACAAATTGGTGACTCATAGGGGTAGTATTCCTGCTATACTAACTAGACCAGTAGCCTAAATAGTCTATTGGGAATGGAGTCCATTAAGGACTAAAATAAACTAGGAACCTTGACCATGATTCAAAAAATGATAAAAAAGACAACCATTGACTACCTCTAACACACAAAGGAAAAAGGCACACAACAAAGACCAAAGTAAAAACACATGTGCTACTTAGTACTGAGGAAAACAAAAAGCACAATAGAAAGAAAACTAGTTATGTACATCTAATCAGATATGCTCTTCCCCGTCTTAAATCAAAGGGAAAACTTGTTAGGTCTCTTTGATGGCAAGAAACTTCATGATGTCAGACAAGTGGTTGGTTGGAGTAGGAGCTTTGTGACTCATCCTTCTTGCTTGTCACCTTGATTTGTATGTATCCTATAAGATCATGTTCAAACATGTATCAAACATATGTGTGCTCATCTTACTCTTTAAAACATGTCTGATGCTGGTCCTTAATGCTAGTGTAGTCCATCAATGGATCAATGGCTGTTATCTCATCATCATAGGGTTAATTTGGCTCATGGCCCTCCTAGTATGCATAATGGAACAACTCATTCTTTTCTATCACTTTGAGAAGCTTGTCAAATTGATCTATTTCTTCATCATGACTCTCTTGAAGAAGGGTGTATGTTGTGATGCTTGAGTTGAGATAAATAAATTCTAGTTCATTTCAGAAATCATCATTTTATCTCTCAAGAACTCCTTCAAAGCCACTATCAATACAATCAGACCTCTCTCCTTACTCAAAAACATGTTTTTGAATCTCATTCAACTCAAGTCACATGGTTTGGTCATTATCTCCTTCAAATCCGAAGGGAAATACCTCAAACATAGGGGAAGAGAACTTATCATTCTTGCATTCTTCATCATCACTTACTATGGATTGTTCACTATCTTCATCATGAGCAACAAGGAGTTCATCAAGTAGAGATAATAAAACCTCATCATGTCTCCAAAGCTCTATAACTGCTACCTTCTTTACACTTAAATTATCTTCTTCACCTTTGAATTATATAATTTTATCTTCCACCTCATAAAGGATATTATTTATTTCCTCGAAGGAGAGGGTGGGAGGTTAAGAAACATCCTCAGCTAGTTTGAAAAACAATGGGATATTTTCATGCTCTTCTTTCCACCTTGTAATCGCCATATAAAATCTTGGAAAATTTTCATCACTTGAGCCTATTTAAAATTGAGGAGTAGGAGAATGACTTACCAACATAGAATCTCTATCCAGAAGAGTCTCATCAATCTCTTCATTCCTCTCCTCTTTAGGTTGTGTTTGCATTTGAATAACATCATTCCAACATGTGAAATGAATAGGCATAGTTTTTTCTACCTATTCCTCTTCAAAAAAATTGGCCAATTCATGATGAACACTCCTCTAAATTAGAATCTTGACATCATGTGTCTCCTTTGATGATAGGTAGAAACTTCATTTAGTTTCTCAAGGCCTTGAGTTGGTTCATGAAAAACTATTTTGTAACTTAGGATTTTGACATCAGATTGAAGGGCTTGAGGAGGTTGAGGGAGACAAGGAAGATTTTACATATAAATAGGATGATTTGTTTGAAGATAAATGTGTTCATTTCCAAAGGAAATAGGATGGCTTTTTTCAAAGAAGGGCTCATAATCTAGGAATTTAGAGTAATTATTTTCCATAGAAGGCTAACTCAATATCTTTTGGTGTTGAAGTGCTATGTGTAAATGATTAACAGTAGGAATAACTTGTTTTGACATAGGATAATATGCATTATATGGGATAGAGGGTTGGCTAATTTTATTTTGATGAACAACTGTTATTTGATAGAAAGGATTTGGTGTAAAAAGGGAGGGTTTATTTTTTATAGGAGAAGGTTGTGTTGGGATGAAAGAAGGTGTAAAAGACTGACTACCTTGAGTGGTTTGAATTATCCATCTTATTACCTTCACTTTCATGGATTGCATGGCTTGAGCTTGTCTAAACAAGCACTCTTCCTTGTATATAATCTCTTGCTGATATTTGTTTCACTCATTCAACCTGTCTATTTACACCATTTGCATCTCAAAATCTAATATTATGTCCTTAGTACTCTTGGATTCATTAGGATAAGGATAATTAGGATGTCTACTTGAGGTGACTGCACAAACACCCTAATCTTGATCAAAATTATATGAACACAAGATCCATACTATTCAATAATGGGATTATACATACCAAATAAGATTTCTTGATGTGCTAGGACTGATTGACTAGCTAATTCAACTCAGAGTCACCATTGGTGTTGATTAAAATGGCTCTAAAAGGTTGATTTATTGAACAACACACCGAGAATCCTTTAAATGTTTGAACAAATTATCCCATTGGGCATGCCAAAAATTATTATCTCTTAGACTTACACCCTTGAAGAGATGCTCAATTCTCTTCATCCAAGTGGAAAAATGGAATCATCTCTCTTGATGTGGGTGACAATTTTATTGAGATGATTCACTAGATTATGGGCTAACTCCACTTGATGGACATTTTAGGTTCATATTCCTACTATTAACAACTCAAGGAGATGAAAAGGGTTAAAATAAATAGAAAATTAAATGTATTCTACTAGGATGATGTAACAAAACAATCTCACTACTCATGCCCTAAACATACACTTGAAACAAGGACAAGTTACAAATACACTTTTCTCAATATGGATTCTCTCACATCAGTGTTTCAACATGAGGTCCAGGAGATGGCATAGATTTAGGAAGGGTTAAGCAATAGGTATTCTAAGACACTCTGTTGAACTAGTTTTTCACTATATCTGCAATCTTTTCAAACACTTCTTGTTAAAATGGAAGAAGGAAATCATAATACACTAGGTACTAATAGAATTAACATGTGAAGGTAAATAGAAATTACACTAGCACAAGACTAATACCAATCATGTACACTTAATGCACTCATTGATTGAGTTAAAACACATGTATTTATTGATTCAAGGTAAGATATTGGTAGGGATTTACCGTAGCAGGTAGAGAGATTATTCAAATGAGCTAAGATAATACATATATATAGCCTTGAGAGAGAAATTGAGCCAAGGGAGTTCAAGGGTCACTTGGACATCTGTCACCCAAAGAAAATAAATAGTTAAATTACATTTTGTAAGAAAATCCATTTATGGTTACACCAGTAGAATCAAGATACATCAAACTACCTTTTCCTATAGATGGGTCCATATGTTGAAATGTCATTTTGATGCACATTGTTCTTTATTAGCTCATCAAGCTATGTAATGGTGCAACAACTTGGACCATCAACCTACCTATTCTCACATGTTCTGTATCATAGATAAGGATTCATGGCATTGGTAATTTTCATACTTTTTTTTAGGTTCCCACCAAACTCCTTTTAAATTCCAACGGCTATTCCTTGCATCCTAAAATTGACGTTCTGTAGGCCATCATGTTTTAGGTATTTCTTTCAAATCATTTATTTATGGTACTTATTTTTGAACTTTTTATCTGGTAATTGATTTTAGATAATTTATCTATAGATATTGGTCTTCAGTATTTTTCTATCAGTTGATTTTTATGAAATAATTACTCAAATAATATTTTCAAAATAATTCTTTTAGGTTTTCATTAAATGACCATTCAGCTTTGTGCAAATGACCCTTTGAGATGTTTGAAAACGACTCTCCTCTTCAACAAATTTATATCTCTATTTTTTTCTATAGACAATTTTCCCAAACAACCCTTTGGACATTCTGTAATGGTCTACCTTCTTGTGAAACAATCTTTCAAACTTTTTACAAGTGACCTTTCAAAATAATTAAATTGCCCTTTGAGAAAATTACAAAGTGTCCACTTACACTAAAAATGTCCTTCATAAAATTTGTCACCTAACCTTTTAAAAAATATAAAGTGCCTTTCCTAAATGTTGTAAGTGACCATTTACAATATTGAACATGCCCTTTTATTTTGAGTTGCCCTTCAAAAACACTATAAAAGACCTTTCTACTTGTTGAAAACATACCTTTGGAAAAAATGGAAATGCCCTTTGGGATTTTTGAAATGGTCCTTTTCGACTTAAAAGTGTCCTTCAGGAAAGTTAATTTAGAAGAAAACTCCAAAATAATTTGGAAAAAGGTTAGACAAAAAATCTGAAAGAATAAACACTTAGCAAAAGACCAAAATAACTCCCTAAAAGAATAAACACTTGTGCATATTTTGTGGCTTGTATAGAACATTTCCTACATACTAGACTTGACCAAAGATATAGACCTAGGCAACTAAATATTATTACATGGGGTGACCAATTTTTGAATGAAGGATCAAAGTTTGGTCAACATATATTTAACCTTATATATTAATATATTATGTTTTGACTAGGGTAAATGGGGGAGACTTTGACTAGAGTTATGAACTAGTCTAGGATAAAAATGGCGAGCCTAGATCCCCCCACAAGGTGCATATGAACATCGTTATCCTCACTAACATCACCAACAACCAAAATTGACACAACATACCTAATGATATTTGATCATGTTTGGGATTGGTCACAACCAAGCCTTTGAATTAATTCACTCACATTTCAATATATGTATGTATGTATGTATGTATGTACACACACAAAAAAAAATATATACACACACACACACAGATATTTTATATATATATATATATATATATATATATATGTATGTATGTATGTATGTATGTATGTATGTATGTATGTATGTATGTATGTATGTATGTACATAGCTATGTGTGTGTGTGTGTGCGCGCGTATATATATATATGTGTGTGTGTGTGTGTGTGTGTGTGTGTGTGTGTGTGTGTGTGTGTGTGTATACACATGTATGTATATATATATATATATATATATATATATATATATATATATACACACAAAGAGAACAAATGAAGAAGAGGAGGAAGAGACTACTTGAGAAGGAGACGAGAAAGTGTAGCATCCAAGGGTGGATGTTGAGTCTTATATGTGAAATGAATTATGTGAAGATAATGTCTTATAGATTTCATGCAAACAATTTTTTTGATTATTTGAGGAACGCATAGAAGATTCAACTTTTAAGTTATGTTCAAAATACCTCAACCTAAACTAACCTACTGCAAAATAAACTAAACATAATATAATATTTTATAAATCACCATTATCTCATAATTTTTACTAATATTAAATTAACCCATACTTTATTGATTACTACAACACTCCAGAAAGAAATTACAAAAACGTTATTGTATTACTAATAATACAACCTTGTAACTATTATCTCAACATAATTCTACTGAAGTGCTAAGCTTTAGGAAATTGTGATTTCGTGTTAATACCATATTCATAAACATATTAAAAAAAATGATTGATTAACTTATATTCCCTAATAATACCATATACTTAAGCCTAGTCAAAATTCTACAATAAAAATCTTCGGTAATTATTAATCCAGAATAGCAAAACCGAATTTCTCCTAAGAATTTAATCGTACAATAACAACATTGTGTAAGCTAAATTAATATTGCAAATGGCTGATGAACTTCGCAAATTTTTGGAGGAAAAAATTTTGTTACGAAAGAATTAATCAAATGTTTTTTTCTTTAGCTTAGGTGTCATTTTAATTATAAGAATGTTATTAGTCCCTGCCAGTATAAGAGATTATAAGAATAACTCACCTAAATAATTTTTATGGTCTGACCAATCAAAACCTTCGACAATTCGAACTTCTAAAGTTTGTTGGAAGAGTTGTTGAATACATCCAATGTACTAACCAATTTTGTAGATATACACCGGCGATGGAGGATAGTGAACAGCAGGCATAATTGTCTTATCGATCTATACACAGGCAAAACGTTGTGAGTTGAAGCTGAGATAATTACATGTCCAGGTGAACTGTGTGAGCCCAGACAGTTAGATTTGCATAGCGGTGAGGCCAACGGTTTCATTAACAGACATAGTCCGTAAAATTAAAATCAATAGAGTCAGATCTGATATAAGCATGATCAGGAACACGGATATGCAAGATGATGAGGTCGTGGATTAAACATATAAATTATTGCAATGCAAAAAGACAGTACTCAATGTATCTGGCAGACTTATAGAATGTAGTACAGAAGTGAAGTTGTGACCTATATTCTCCTAGCCATCTATGATTGATGATCGTTTCCTTGACTAGAAAGCTCAATAAATTCTAAACAGATATGTATGGAATCCGAAGTGAATATTAAAATGCACAGGGAGCAGAAGATGTCAATGTAAAAAATAACCAACGAATATATCATCTGTTGGGGTAACCAGAAGATTCCGTTGGCTGTGCCCCATATAATCTCTTAAAAACACATTCCCGCTCTTATACTAGATGTTAATTCTAGTTTAAATTTGAACAGAGTTTATAAACCAAATAGAAAATACTCAGGAAAAATACTGAAACAATATATACACAAAATAATAATGATCTTCTTATGTATTATTCAATCTGAGATATTCCAAATATATAGGCTGAGAAACTCCTTAAAACAAGGAGTCTAACTTCATCTTCCAAAACCATCTATCTCCAACAATATCTCCTATAATCTCTCATACAAAGAATAGCTATGTGAGTTGTGACTACAACTCACTCACTATTATAATCTATTTTATTATCACTCTATATTATTAATGAGTTGTATGACAACTCAAAATAACATTAGAAATATATTTAATATTATCCTATATAAATAATGTGGGCACTAATTATGATTTCCTAACATACATTCATTAGCACCTATTTAAGCCTAAGAATTTTTTTGATGATTTGTATTACACTATTGGCCTAGGCCGACCCTATATTCTAATTGTTAAAATCATTTTATAGGTCTAGTTCAGTTTTAACCAACCTATATTGAGGCCTAACTTTGTCATGTCCCCTTTTTAGTTGACATCTTTAGACTTGATGATTAGCCTATTATGCGACCCTCGTAGGCTGAGAGGATGGATAGAGGGTCTTGATGGAGCTTGGCTTGGCTTCGATTAGCAGAATTTCTATAGTTGGCTTTCATTTGGGCTCTTTCGAGCATGTTTACCTGAGCTCCTATTATTTAGGGATATTTGACATACAGTAGAGCACCCTTGTTTTGGTATGGTCATGTGCAGAATCACTCACTGATTCACCAGCTTCAGACGATTCGAGGATCTGACATGTATTGAGGGAGATATTAATATTTGATTGATTTAATCAAATATTAATAATTTGACCTATTTTTAATTATGAAACCCTAATTAGGGCATGCACACCTTTTTGGAAGATATAAGGGTTTCTCATAGGAGGGAGATTTGGATGATTGATTATTGATTTTGAAGAATTTTGCTAAGTATTGTCTGAGAAGACTGAGCCAAGGGTTCCAGGATTCTAGTTGCATTGGAGAACGTCTACTCTTTAGTGTGTGCAATTCAGAGGCTGTGAGAGATCAGCTGATCTATTGCCAATTTCAGAGATAACTTCATACAAAAGCTATCACAGAGGTTTACAAGTATTTATTTCATTAGTTTTTTATTTAGAAAATTATACAGATAAAGATCTTCAGATCAGGGGCTAAGCTTTTAGGCTACACTAGATTATATTTGCTTCTGTATAGAATCCATACAGATTCGTGTAAATCCGTACTGTTCTGTCGCAGGTCGAACAGCGCTGCAGAGGACCCAAGAACCAACATCGACAGCCCAGTGACCGACATCAGCCGACTACAGACTGACATCGGCAGAGTAGCCGACCGATAGTGACCGACGTTAGCAGTATATTGATCAACGATGGTAGAATAACCGACGTCGGTGACTGTGTTTTTAACACAGCAACCCGAGCCACACAGATCTAGGGTTTATTTCTCGTTTGCTAGAAGAATCATGTTTTGAGATAATATTTGTATTATTTTGTTGCATGACAGAGATTCATTATTGTAATCATTCTGAAATGAACAATAAGATATTAGATTAGCCAATTATAAGTTCATATTGCTATTTACTATTTATCTGAAATTATTTTGCAAAATTGCAATCTTTCTTATTTCATGCAAAAAACACCAAAAAAATAGAATACACATAAAAACAATTCAAAATATCTAGTACCAGAGATTACATAAAACAGGGGATATTACAGTGGTATCAGAGCTAAATCCTGCCATCTTGAGGGTTTAATAATCTTATGCAGCCACGAGAGTTGGGACCACATAGGTATTACACATGAAGTAGAGTTTTGGTTGATAGGCAACTGGGTTTGAGCGGGCAGTCGGAAGACATGGGTGACAATATTGACAAGACCCATATTCCTCACCATCCTAGGGATCAAGATGATGCAAAGGTTTTACTTACTCTCAGAGAACTACGAGAAGGGCAAAGGTAGAATAACGAAGTATTACAGCAGTTGGCAGAAGCACTACCGAGATTGGGTACTTTAAGGAGACATTCACCACATCGTGACGATGTCAAGAGTGATGCAGGATCATAGAGAGCGTTTAGGACTACTTCTCATACAGCTGACAAGCCTACTAGGCCTACCTTTGTGAGGCAGGAGGCCGAGGAGGTGATAGCAGGTGAGGAGCATGAGGAGCTATTTGCAGACACCCTTATGGCAGTGAATGATGAGTGGGAGTTATTATCACCTGAGGTCAGAGAGATGATTAGTTTTGACTGATTCATCACATAGAGGAGAGAGCATAATCGAGGTTGACAGGATGGGAGACCTAGACACTAGAATAATGATTTGAAGCATGCTATGAGCAGGCTCACAGTAGCGATGTTTGATGGTAGTGGTAAGGTGACAGCACAGGCTTGGATTAGTAAGCTAGACACATTTCTCATGTTGTGTCCGATGGCTGAGAGAGATGCTATCAAATATGTGACACTGCATCTTGAGGGAGTAGCTCACGATTGGTGGCACCACGGGATGGTGACACTCCATCATGATCGGATCACATCTTATCAGGAGTTTGTGGATAGGCTGGTGGAGCATTTTGACAGGAGGGATCCGGAATCCTATTTGTGAGAGTTAGCAAAGTTACACCAGAGTGGTAGTCTAGAGTCTTACATTGGTGACTTCCAGTAGTTATCAGTCATGGTACCTGACATTTTAGAGAGGTGACTTGTAGTGCTCTTCATGGAGGGATTGACAAAACCATTGAGAGGTTGGATCAAAGTCTTTGATCCTCCTTCATTATAGGTAGCTATTAAGAAGGCGCGTAGTATGGAGATGGCAACCCCATCCAGTAAATTTAACTCTAGAGGTACTTCTTCATCGTGGGACCATAAGTGCTCCAACGGAGATAGAGAGGGATTATATTTCAACAGAGATAAATAAAGTGTTAAGAATGATTCAAAGGCCAACCCAGCAGCACCACCTTTAGATTGAGAGGCTCTTAACAATCTACGTAGGAAAAAGCTTTGCTTCTACTACAAAGGTCCATATGATGCCAATCACAATTGTCCTTTGAGGCCTAAGGGCAAGGCAAATCGTGTGATGTGGGTGTATTATGAGGATTCGAAATCAGAAGATTCTAAACAATAGGATAATTCTGAGGAGTCAGAGGTAGAGGCTTCAGAGCCTAAGGCAGAGGCAGATTTAGAGCTACACATATAGGAGGCATGCCTATCTAGCATTCAGTCAGAGGATTCATTCAGACTTCGTTGAGGTTTGGCAGGACAAAGGGTCATCACCCTTCTTGATACAAGAGCCACACATAATTTTATAGATGCTAGATTTTTTGAGAAGCATGGACTCACTACCGAAGATTTTGAGGGCATTAGAGTTAAGGTGGCCAATGGTCACACTCTTAGGTGTGAGCGGATGATTAGAGACCTCCCATTGCACTTGAATAACTATGAGTTTAATGCTGATTATTATGTGGTGAACATGGGGGACATAGACTTAATCTTGGGTATGAAGTGGCTTCATTCCCTTGAGGAAGTCACTCTTCGTCTTAAGGACATGGAGGTTCATTTTGATGTTGGTGGGAAGACAAATATTCTTAAGGCAATACGGGGTAGCAACATCAAAAATATGTTCTTTCATCGAATGGAGAGGCTCATACCACACGATATGAGAGAGTGCATTGCTGAGTGCACATTGGCACCAATACAAGAGAGACATGTGGATGAGCTTTGTCTTGAGGTGAGTTTAGTTTAGGAGTTAGTGCATGTGGTAGGGACTCAGCTTTCTTTTACAGTCGAGTCACATGATGATGATGATATGAGTATGTCTAGCATTCACACTCTGGATTCAGAGATTGTAGTGGGTACTTGGGATGATGTGACACCATTCGATGAGAGTTGTGATAGACATGGCATGGAGTTTGTGTTGATTGACAACGGTGTAGATCATGACTACATTTGGGATCCAGGTGGATTGATTGGTTTATCATTCAGTGATTGCTTGAGGACAAGCAATTTCAGGAGTGGTGGATTGTCATGTCCCCTTTTTAGTTGACATCTTCAGACTTGATGATTAGCCTATTATACGACCCTCGTAAGCTGAGAGTATAGATAGAGGGTCTTGATGGAGCTTGGCTTGGCTTCGATTAGCAGAATTTCTATAGTTGGCTTTTGTTTAGGCTCTTTCAAACATGTTTGCCTGAGCTCCTATTATTTAGGGATATTTGACATATAGCGGAGCACCCTTGTTTTGGTATGGTCATGTGTAGAATCACTCCCTGATTCACCAGCTTCAGATGATTCGAGGATCTGACATGTATTGAGGGAGATTAATATTTGAATTATTTAATCAAATATTAATAATTTGACCTATTTTTAATTATGAAACCCTAATTCTTAATTATGAAACCCTAATTAGGGAAAGCACACCTTCTTGGAGGATATAAGGGTTTCTCATAGGAGGGAGATTTGAATGATTGATTATTGATATTGAAGAATTTTGCTAAGTATTATCTGAGAAGACTGAGCCAAGGGTTCCAGGATTCCAGTTGCATTAGAGAACGTCTACTCTTCAGTGTGTACAATTCAGAGGCTGTGAGAGATCAGTTGATCTATTGCCAATTTGAGAGATAACTTCATACAGAAGCTATCATAGAGGTTTATAGGTATTTATTTCATTAGTTTTTTATTTAGAAAATTATACAGATAGAGATCTTTAGATCAGGGGTTTAGCATTCAGGCCACACTAAATTCTATTCGCTCTTGTACGAAATCTGTATAGATCGATGCAAATCCATACCATTCTGCCACAGGCTAGATAGCGCCACAGGGGACACAAGAACTAACATCAGTAACCTAGTGACCGATATCGACCGACTATAGACTGACGTCAGTAGAGTAGCCAATCGACAGTGATCGACGTCGACAGTATATCGATCGATGGCGGCAGAATAACCAACATCAGTGACTGTGTTTTTGACACAGCAACCTAACCTACACAGATCCAGGGTTTATTTCTAGTTTGCTAGAAGAATCAGGTTTTGAGATAATATTTGTATTATTTTGTTGCATGACAGAGATTCATTATTGTAATTATTCTAAAATGAACAATAAAATATTCGATTAGCCAGTTATAAGTTCATACTGCTATTTGCTATTTATCTGAAATTATCTTGCAAAATCGCAATCTTTCTTATTTCATGCAAAAAACACCAAAAAAATTAGAATACATAGAAAAACAATTCAAAATATCTAGTATCAGAGATCAGGGAAAACATGGGATATTACAAACTTGTTTTCAACAAATAATGACATAGTGTCGATTGGGCCAACCCTCTTAGCTAAACTTTTGGAAAGGTTTAGGATTATATTCATTTATAAATAAACACCATTTATATCATTTAAATAGGAATATAAATAAAATAATATTATATTGAGCATCAACTTATCCACCATTCTAATTGAGGTGCATAGCTCAGGGTTTCAACATTTTCTTTGTAGATATGGATCTTGTCTTATGGATAAAGATTTTGGATGCATAGTGAAGTTGTGGGCCATAGAGCTAACTTATTCTTGTTATCCTTACATACCACAACAACCTCTTGCAAAGCACCTTAGCCAAAAGAGATATTGAATCTCGGCAAGTTCATCTTCAAAGGTAAGTATTCCTAAATAGATTTGCATTTGTACTTCTTTCTCATGCATTAGATTTCTATCTATACATAGCTTAATTAGAATTCTCCTATGCATGTTTAATTTTTATGTTTATTAACACCACTTTGTGCCACAAGCTTTGGTGATCAGTCAATTAGAATTTACTTTTCTTTGCATTTACTTTGTGAATATCAAAACATAAGACCTAGATAGGGTTATTGCATGGTGTTGCTTAACTAGAGGTTTTAGAACCTTATCTAATGATGTTATTGTGCTAAAAGATCTCTTGGTTGGGTGTAATAGATCCATCTTGGTCATGACCCTAAATATCTAATCTATCAACAATTAGAGGGGTAAGTAGGATTTATCTTCTCTGAGGTAGGATTGATTAATAGATTAATTCCATTTCCATTAGTATACATTTTGGTGAACCTAATGTAAATACAACCCTTATAGGTTTTCTTTCATGATTTTTTTTTTAATTAATTAATTAATTTATTTTTTATTTTTTATTTTATAAAAAGGGGTAAAAACTTTATTAAACTTAAAACATCAAATTACAAAAGCATCCAAATAGCCCACAAGACAAGAAAACCAAAAACAATAGCCTCAAACCTCAACTCCACCAACATCTCTAGCAAGAATGGGTTCCAATTCCTGATGTAACTTGCCAAGCATCTATTCCCATTCATCTACTTTGCATCCTTCTCCCTCTTTTGATGCCCATTTCGCCAAACAATCAGCTGCCCTATTCCACTCTCGTGGAATGTGGGCATAGGATATTGACTCCTTACAGGAACTCACCTGTAAAATCTGCTACACTATCATGGCCAACTGGCAGCTCACATCAAAAATATTCCTTTCCAAGATCAAGTGAATCAGGACCTAAGAATCAGCTTCATAAATCACCCTCCTCCAACCCAAAGCATAAACTCTCCTCAAAGCATATAGAATAGCCAAATCTTCCATCTTATTAACTGTCTACACTCCCTGATATGTTGAGAAAATAAAAACCATAGATCCCAAAAAATCCCTAGCAATCCCACCAATCCCAGCTGCCCCTGGGTTGCCCATGGATGACCCATCTGTATTAATATTCAAAAGCCCAGTAGGTGGAGGCATCCACTTCCCCAACTGTTGAACTTTCCACTACCCCTGTGTACCACATCTGACATAAGCTGAGATTAGAGATAACTCTCTTATGCCAAATCGTTCTAGCACCTTAGCGTCCCCTTTTTTCAATGGCAGCATAACCTCGCTCTTCGCTTCAATAGATTCCTAGATCATTCCCTTAATTCTGCTCTAAACCTATCGAGTCACCAATTTTTCCCCCTTAAAAATTCTCTGGTTTCTTTCCAACCAAACTTGTCAGAGCAGGAAAATAGGGCCAATGTACCACACATCCTGCTAAAAGGAAGTCAAAGAAGGGGGATGGCCCACTCTAGACCAAAAATCTACCAAAGAGACAGCGTGGATGCACTAGCACTGCCACACGTCCCACTAGAAGTGCCACAGTTGAAGAGTGAAGGGATAGTGAAAGAAAATGTGAGAAGAGTCTTCCTCCTCTCTATTGCAGAGCACACACCTTGAAGGACTAGCAAATCCATGCTTCTGAATATTGTCCCATGTCAAACATCTATTCCACACTAAATTCCATGTAAAATAGTTACACTTCAGCCATGAGAGACCATTCCAAACTTTCTTCCACCACTGAACTTCCCCTCTATCCTCACACTGCTGGGAAATCAACTCTTGATAGCCATAGGACACCGTATACTTCCCCTTATGGTTGAAGGACCAAGCTAACACATCGCTGTCCATAAGTGCATTACAACTATGTTGAGATAGAATATTCTGCAGGTCCGTGCACTCTACCTCCAAACCAAGAATCGACCACTCTTCTGGGGACTTCCATCTAGCAACTCCCACCTTCCCTTGAAAAGAAAGGGATTTAAAGATGCACACCCTTTTCCAGCCAGCTTCACAAAACCTCTAGGCTATAGTAATTAGCTGAGGATATTGGCTAATTATAGGAGGAAAACCATCCCACGAGTCATGCCAAAATTGGACCTCCACCCCACTCTTGCATATCTAGAAAAGACCCCTCTTAATCAGCGTGGCTCCTTTCTTGAGAGTAACCCAAATTGCTGAGCCTTTACCAACCAAATCATACCATGTAATATCCCTCCTGGGAATCCTAAACAAATACTTGTGGGACAACACTCTAGCCCACAGCTGATCTTGCTCCATGCACCAATGCCAGTATAGTTTAGTAGCCAAAGCAGTATCAGATAACACAAACTACCATAATCTCAGCCCACCAAACTTCTTTGGGCTGCAAACCGTCTCCCACTTAATTAAGCTCCACTTGGTCGAAGATAAATTCCCAACCCATAAAAATTGTCTTGTTAAGGAGTCCAAGACCTTAACAAAGCTCATCGGCACCACCTAGATCACACCAGTAGATAGGAAGAGCCTCCACCACTGATTGAATCAGTTGACCCCAACCTGCAAAGGATAACTAATGGTGGGTCCAATGATTCATCTTACCCCAAAATTTGTCTAGGATCAACTGCCATGACTCCTTAGCCAGTCAGCCAGTAGAGATAGGAATCCCAATTTAGAGCCTGAGGATAAGAACCACTCTTCGTTGTATGGTTGGAGGAGTGTTAAAGAAAAAAAGATGATTCGCCCTCATTAATTACCTATCCAGAGGCAGCAAGGTAAACATCTAGGCTCTTGCATATTTTAGATGCCTATCTAATAGTAGCCCTACCCATCAAAGCCACATCCTCCACAAACTGGAGATGGGATTGTATAGAGATTTCCTCTCCCCACTACCAACCTTGAATAGAACCATCACCCACATTTATTATAATCAATTGACCCAAGCCTTCCACCAACAGAAGAAACAAGTAACGAGAAAGAGGGTCACCTTGCCTCAATCCATGAGAAGCCCCAAAGAGATTAGAGTGCTCACCATTAATCAAAACTAAAAAAGAGGTCAATTTCACACAACTCAAAACCCAACGAATCTAATCCTTTGTAAAACCTAAGGCACCCAAGACCTTCTGGAGGAAGGACCACCAAACTCTGTCATAGGCCTTTGACATATCCATCTTGATAAACATTGCCTTCTCATTAGACTGGGTCATGAATGTATAGTCTCAGTAGCCATCACCACTCCATCCAAAATCTATCAGCCCTCTACAAAGCCACCTTGCTCATCTGAGATAAGCGTAGGTAGCCACTTTTTTTACCACTCAGTGATCAGCTTAAAAATAATTTTGTAAGTGAAATTACAGAGAGAAATGGGCCTAAAAAGACTCAGCCTATTAGCCTCTGCATGCTTAGGAAAAAGATCCAGGAAGGTGGAGTTTAAATCCTGAAGCATTTGCTTGTTCCTCTGGGATTCTTGAACAACAGCCAGGAGGTCAAATTTAATAATTTCTCAAAATTTTTGGAAGAACTCAATCAAAAAGCCATCTGGACTAGGTGCCTTTCTTTTTTTCATCATAAAGACTATCCTCCTTAACTCCTTCAAGGATATATCCGTCATCAAATGCTCATTCATATCCCTGGTCACCAAAGAGGGAATACAAGATAGGATCTGGACCTCTTCAGCCAAGTCCCCATGCGCTTCCACCTTGAATAATGAAGTAAAACATTACGCTGCCTCATTAATGATACCCTGTGTAGAAGAAACAGTCTCCCCACTGTCCAACACCAAAGAAGTAATCTCCATGCCATGCTGTCTATCCTAAACCGAATTGAAGAAGAAGGCTATGTTCTTATCCCCTTCTCTAAGCCATTCAATCTAGGCCTTTTGTTTCCAAAATATTTCCTCTCTTAGTTCCCATTCCTCCTAAGCTTTTAAGGCCCTGGCTTCCTCCCTCAACAAAACGACAATCATTACCTCATCCTAAATTGTTCTGGTAATGACATTCAACTCCATCTACACCTCATTTTTCTTTTGGAAAATGTTCCAAAAACTTTGTCGATTTCACTTTTTGAGCTGGTACTTGATGAATTGGAGAAGCTTAACAAAAGTATACATTGTTGTTCCTATAGCAGGCCTACCCCTCCACCAATCTGCCACTTGTCCAAATAGGTCTGGGACCCTGAACCACATACGTTGAAACTTGAAAGGTGCCTTCAGAGGCTCACAGGTAGAAGAAATGACCAATTTTATTGGCCAGTGGTTTGAGCCCCTCCAATCAAGAATCTCAAGGTAGGAAGACCATGATCCCCCACCCAATAACAAGAGGTCATGAATCTATCTATATGCTCTGCAATGCACCTATCCCCCACTCTTTGATTGTTCCAGGTAAAGCATCCATTAATCGGCTTGATATCCACTAAATTGAGTGCCTCAATATTATCCCAGAGCAGGAGAGAAGAAGGCTTCAACCATGCATTACCTCCTCTCTTCTCTGTTAAATCAAAAATAGCATCAAAGTCTCCCACCACAATCTGAGGCAAATAGGGAAATAATTGATGAAGAAAGTGGATGTTTTTCCAAACAAAAAGTTTACCTAGGAAATTTGTAGGAGCAAAAACATTGGAAAAAAGCACTGATTCACCTGACTCAATACATGAAGCCACCATAGATAAAGAGGATTTAAAGGAAATCCAGGACACAGGTTGGATCTTGCGTAGATTTCAGAAACAAGCTGCACCCTCCAGAGATCCATGAGCTCCAATGCACTACCATGAACCATACCTCCATAACTTAGGTGCAATATTCCTCATATCATCCACATAAACTTTTATTTTTTGAAGAAAGAGAATATCAAGTACTTGACATCTAACAAATTCCCTACCAGCCTTTTATCTAGGACCATTGTTCAGTCGCCTTACATTCCATGAGATAATGATCATTTTAGAGGAGTTAAGAAGTGTGAGTCTAAGGTCTTAACCACACCAAACTCCACCAAAGTCTCCCCAATCATCTTGAATCTATTTTAGTCCTTCTTGCACCCCACTTTAGCACTTTTTTCTAACGTCCCCTTCTTTCCCTCCCTCTAGAGAATACCCAGGTGAGGAGAAGATTTTCCTTTCTTATCTACTTCTATCCCCACAACCCTTGCCAAAGGGTATAGGTCCTCTCCATTCTGTTCCAGGTCCCTATCTATTGCCTCCGCCCCAATTCCTCTATCTGCCCCTCAACAGCCATGGGTAAGGCCAACTCTTCTTGAAGAACCACTAGAAAATTCACTGAATTAATCTCTGATACTGAACCTCCCATGAATTGCTCCACACTCATTAATCTTGAAATTACTTCTTGCTGGCCCAATCCATCCAAGATTTCAAACCTGTTGAAAGAGTCATCATCTTGTCACTCCCTAAGGGTCCTCTTTTGGCCCCTGTTACAGCTTTGAGCTTTCACCTGTACAAAACCTTCAGCATCCCTGCTCTCCCCAACCCCCAATTTCTTCCATTTATCAGTGCTGGGAATACTGCTAGGTAGTAGTTGGGGATGTTGCTCTATTGGCTTAGCCTTAAGACATCTACGCACCAGGTGTCCATACTCATGGCAAAGGTGACACTTGAAGGGAAGGGTCTCATAGTCCAATTATTGCAACCAGGAGTATGAACCCACACTCATCTCTAGCGCATCAGGCAGTGGTTTGCTAAAATCAATTTCCACACAAATTTGAGCAAAAGTCACGACTTTCTTACCTAAAGTCTGAGTTGAAGACCCCACTAGCCTTCCAAGAGTTGAAGCTAACATTAGGAGAACGTCCTCATGATAGCATTCAATAGGAAGTTTGGGGAGCCAAACCCATACCAGGACTCAAGTTGGTAATTCCTCAGAAGGATTAAACCTAGCATGCCAAGGTTTAACAAAAAGTCTGACCTGATTGTAAATGTACGGGTCTCCCTCAAAACCCTATTGTGGTTAGCTAGGCATACAAATGTGACCATGAAGTAGCTATTTGCCAATAACGTGACCTCCATTTCTCCCTCTGGTTTCCACACTCTCCGGGCCCAACCCTCAAGAAATTGAAGGGAAAATTTCAGACCCAAAAACTTGAAATACAAAGAATGCTTAGAATAATATTCCACATCCTCCGAAATCATATCGAAAGGAATTACCAATTTAGGTCATTCCTTGCATTTCTCTAGGAAACCATTAATTTTCATAATCTTGGATCCCTAGGGCAAGCTTCATTCCATTGCCCTTAGATTCTGAGAAGAAAACTCTTAACCTACTATTTTACCTTGCTGCTCCTGCCTGTTCATGCCCATAGTTGCACTAAAACTTTTACCAAGCACAGTTTTTAAAGGCTCCTATTGAGCCATGATCATGCCCTCCTTGGTCCAACATGACCCTACGATGCCTCTACCTGACACCTCATCCCTTTGCCACTCCCTCACTCCCCCAATCTACACCTGCACACACTAACCCACCACTTTGAACAGACTATGGCATGGCTAACCTAGCTCGGCTATGACTTGCACATGCTATAGCCCATCATTCTCCCCCCACTTCATAGATTAGTTTTTTCATGATTTTATTTTATCATTATATTATAGAATTATTTTTTTATAGTATTATATCAAATCTGTCAGTATAGTTCTAATAGTCTTTATACATATTTCACACACATTCACAACAAAATGATTATATTATATCTATGTAAGCCTTCTCCAAATATAAGTGACTAGATTTATCAACTCAAGAAAGTCTTCTTCTTCAGTTCTAGATTTACATACATAGTTAAACCAATCAACTCATTTACAATTGTCATCTCCTAGCATATAAATCTATAAACATAGATGAGCTAGTTGACTATGTTCACAACTTCTTTTCAGCATGTAAGTTTTACAAACATCGTTGAGTCGATCAACTCTATTAGCAAAAATTTTAAATCAACATTTGACCATCACAACAAAATTATTTGCAATATAAACATCTTCAAATCCATTAATGTTCAATCTTACTCTATCTGTCATTTCAGTTCTTAATTTCTTGTACTATTTTTCACAATTTTACAGTCTATAAAATTGAATCTCTATAACCAACTGGGTCAACTAGCTCAACACTATTCTGGAGACTAGTTTTTATCTAGAAAACATAGACGACTTATTTAATTATGTTCTTTTAGATCTTGTTTCTACAAAATAGTAGTGACACAGTTGATTCTATTTTGTATTGTTTGCATATAGTGTTACCCAAACTAATTTTGTACTTTCCATAATCAAGGAATTAACCTCTTCTTTCTAGTAATTAATTCACTGTTCCTTTCATTTGCTTGTATTCTTAGATTAAAAAACATAGATTAATTATGTGTTTTTTCAAATTAATGTTCTAGTCACACTATTTTTCTCTTTTATACACACATTCAAATCACCTCACATAAAAAAATATTAAATATTTGTCTTTCCAAGGCCTATCTACTTGAATTTCATCACCCAAGGGGAAGTCAAATTGATTTTTTATCTAAGTATAAATATATGGTTGATTTTATATATTTTTACAGTACTTGACAACCTTATTCTTGTGGGATTGTGAAGTGAGAGGGTAGAACCCAATACCAAACTAGTATTATTACCAATACAGATCTCTTTCTAGTTAAACTAGTTAAAGCATTACTTAGTTTGCTTTCTAGTTCTTCATTATAACCAACTTACAAATATTTTAAATTTAAATTTTATTATAACTTAACACCTAGGAATGACTAATTAGTTATCATTTACATTGTATTTTCTATTTACTCTTTGATCATTGTATTTTTTTATAGTAAAACTTGCATTAGCTAGTGTTTGTGTAGAGTTTGTGATGTGTGTTCCAATTATATAGATCACATTGACCTAATTATTTATGTGCTTAATTTTATTTGCCTTGATATTATCTTACAAAAACTTTCTCTATTTTCATAACATTGTCATCCTTGTTGACACAGTCTCTTACAAATTATTTAAAATATTTATTTGTATTACATAGTCAACATCTATGAATATAAGTCTTTATCTTCATATTCGACCCCATATATAATTAGTACATAATTAATCTATCTGGTTGTGTCTTATTGTTTATGACATATTCTTATTTTAGTAGTACACAATCAACCTACCTGACTATGTCCTCTTGTTCTCTATTTTGTTCCCTAGTTTTTACATAACATAGTCAACTAGCCTGATTCTATCTCTTCTTTCTTGGTTTTTATATTCATCACCCATTTCACCTCATTTTATCATCATGAACTTCATGTTTAAATATAATATAGAGATGAATCCAATAAACATGATGATTCTTACCCATCCTAATAGGATTCCCCAAAAACAACTTGTGGCTTCCACTGTGGATGAAAGCAATGTTCATGTTGCCACTCACACTACTAATTATATGACTTGTCCTCATTCATCCTTAATTAATAATCCTCTATTATCCTTATAATATGAGTGTAAATTATATTACACACCTACTCTTCTTCATTAACAAATTTCCTTAACATAGAAGAAAGGAACCCTCAACACTCTATCATCTGATGATAGGTACTCAAGTATAAGAACATGTTTCACGACCCTCCCTACTAAAATTCTCTTATGGATTTTTGGGAGACATTTATTTACTTTTAAACTTTTCTATCTATTTTAAATCATTTCCACATCATAACTTCTTATTTTATGATCTCTACAACTTCCAGGCCTAGTATCTCCACTAACATGATAGGTTCAACCTCTAGTGGGCATTTTCCAAAGACCCTCCTCCTTAGCTATTCCACTAGTGCATATTTTACTACAAATTAGTGTGATGATACTAATTATTATTTTTATTACAATTATAATAATTTCACTAGTGCATCTTTTTCCACAAATACTAAGCATGTTACTAGTGCTTCCTTTTCTACCAATGCTTCTAATGCCACTAGTGTGGTGTATGCTACTACTCATAGTACAACCCAAGCCACTAATACCAATATTAGTGATATCAATATTTTTGAACACAACATGATGGTCCTTCACTTTGTTCTTGCTTATGATTTTGTATTGGACTTATGGTCCACTATTATATATCTTATATCATTTGACTATGTCAAATTTGGTTGCACCAATTTATTTCACATGGATATTTATATTATACAATATGTGTTTTATATGGTTTCATTTTATTCAATATTTTATTATATATTGTTTTAATTATTTCCATGATTATTTTTTTTGGATGTCTTTGTCTTTAAATATTTTTTTCTACCTTATCTCAAAACTTAGATAATTAAAATTGTGATTTGGTTATAAAAACCTTGCTCCACTTAGTAATATTTATTTACCATGTCATTAGTTAACAAATAAGACATATAATTATACTACATTTTTACTTATATACTTTGTATCTCACTTTATTCCTTTTTCTCCTTTCACATACTAAACATACATATAGTTCAAACTTGAGATTACATACTAATTCATAGGTAAGCCTAAGTGTTTAGTTAGTCATATCTTTATCTACTTAGATTTATTTTACCAAAGTATAAATCTCATTCATGCATATCAATTTTATCACTCATATTGGTTATTCCAAATCCATAAGGATGAGGAATCAAATAATCCATCAAAAGTTAAAAGCCAAATCATTTAAACAAAATGCAATGATGTAAAAGGCAACATACAAATCTGAGGAGTCAAGTCACATTAAAAGATGTGAATCATAGCACATATCCTTTCTATAATCAAAGATAAAAATACATAGTTGTCCTCATAATAGAGTTTAGGTCAATTGTGGTGTGGTAGGCTAGTATATTGAGAAAAGAAAATAAAGTAATATTTCAGTGCTACCTATTTTCTCACATAAGTACATAATATTCTTAGTATATTGACGGCTCTATAAGAGGTCTTGAGGAATGGGTAATATTTTGTGGAAATTTAAATTCATTTTACATTATTTTTTATATAACCAACATAAGTAGATATTAGTATCTCACATATTGACCTATACAAATTTATGTTTATTGTGAGCAGGTATCCTATGTATTTTGATGGTCATTGAACTCTTTGTGTCTCTCTTTTGTACCTAGTATGCCTCTTGTTTCCTAAGGTCATATCATAGATGAATATATCATGTTTTTTACTTTCCCCCTTATATTACAACATTATTATTATTTATGCTTGATAAATATTATTTTTCTAGGTAATAATTACCCCTAAGGTTTCTATTTATGAGTTATAGTGTAAGACCATGGATAAGACCAAGCCTTCCTTACAAATTACCACATCACAATCATCTTTTTAAAACCATTCCCAAAGTTGTCTCTACTTCATTAGTGTTTTATTATAGAGTTTAAGTGTAAGACCATGGATAGAACTAGACCTTTCTCAGAAAATATGCTAATACCTAGTTTTTACTATAAAGAAGTCACAACAAAATTACATGAATTACATTTGAGATAAGTAGTGTTAAATTATGAGTTACACATCATTGACATGTTTTTCACATTTATTTAGTATGTTTTATGCTTAATTCATTAATCTTTAACTTTATCTTTTTATTTTCTGATTGCATGTATGCTTATAACCATTTTATCAATATTTTTGTACTTTCTAGCTTGAATTATTGTGATTAATTTCATTTTGTTTTATGTTTATCTTTTTTTAAACTTTCCAATGTGATTTAGTATGATTGATTGACTTAATTGTTTTTTTATATACCATTGATTTTTCATGTGCCTTTCATTTTATTATAATTTTTTTCAGACTTTTCAACGTGATATAGTGTGATTTTTTTGGGTGAAAATAATTCCATGATTTTAAAAAAATTATCTTTTTTTACCACCTTTGATTTATTATATTTAATCATCCTTTGTTTTTACAAATTTCCTATCATCATATAGTGTGTATTATATTTATTTTGATTAATAATATTTTTCTAAATTATTTTGGACCATGCATGTGTGTTATTCCCTTAACCTTTAGCATGTCTTAGGATATATGTGGCTGACTTGTGACTTACATACCTTTTTTATGTTCCTTTTACATTTTTCTATGTTTTTAGTTAGGTCTATCTATGGAATAACCATGGTTAAGTAGACTATATATAAGAGGTAGTGGTTATTCTTTGATAATCATGTTAAGTATTTTTCTCTCAATACATTATTATTGAGGTTGCCCCCTCCAAGTGGATTTACTATATTATCCATTATTTTTCCCTGCTATCAATTATTGCTTTGTGATCTATCATATTTTTTTATTCTATGTGATATAAAATCATTCTATGTGAACATCTAAGTAATTTCATTACAGGTGGTTTCAGAGTTTTGATTGGGTAAATTTTTGGATATAGTGATGTGCAACTTATATAAGGAGAAGGATTGAAAATATATAACTTGCAATCCAAGGAGAATTATTTTTTTTGCCAGTGCAGTGTTGTTCAAAATATTTTTTTTAAAAATAGTTAAAAAATATATAAAATATTTTTTTTTCCTTGCATAATTGTAATCAATAGATTCATCTCGATGAGATGATCACAATGGTATATTCTATTAGTACACTTATTTGTGCCAAAATGTTTTACCCAAGTACACATAGGTAATCATTAGACTCATCTTCATGAGGTGATCACAATGGTACCATCCCTTGGTACACATTTTTAGGGAAAAACCCCTCCTAAAGTTTGTATATGGTTAATCCTTCTACATGAGGATGAAAAGGGAGAAAAAATCCTTAGACACTTATCGATGAAACAAAATCTAGAATTTTAGGTCCATTGATTTCTCAAATTTAGACTGACATAAAGGGCTTGGTGTAGTATGATGATTTTGTTATAATTCAAACTAATGTTTTAGGGATGTATAGAGAAATTAATGGGGTTCACAATATGAATCAAATCACTACTTCATTAGCTACTCTTTCATCTTATTTACAGTTAAACAACCCTCCACTTCATCGTTTGGGTCCTCCTCTCATCACTAACAACTCCAATACTGGTATGAAATGAATATTTTCCAAAGTGGACATGTGTAAATTTGATGGTAAGAATCCCCTAACTTGGATTGCCCAACTTAAAAATTTATTTGATCTACATCAAACTCCTAGTTCTTAGAAGGTGATAGTGGCATCTCTATATCTAGAACCTGCGCAGTTCATTTTATATCATTGGTTATGTGATCAAAAGAAAAAGAATGGTTCTCTTGTTACGGGGTCTATTTTTATTTATGATTTATTATCTCATTATTAGAATAATGTCTCTGATAACTACTTTAACTAATTAGCCAAACTGTGGCAAATGGGAACTGTGAAGGATTTTATTCATCATTTTCAGAATCTATCCTTATAGGGGGAAAACATCACTAACAAAAATTTAGCTAATTTATTTTTGGGTGGTCTCAAAGATTGTATCCAATTAGAGGTTAAAATAATTAAACCTGCATCTGTATTATAAGCTATCCCAAAAGCACACATGGAAGAGGAAAAAGAGATGGTCGAACAAAAAACCTTCACTAATGGTCATGATCACGCCTTTTTAACACCATCATATCCTCAACCAACTAGACTAACACCTCAAAAAGTTAAGGAGAAGTGAACCAAAGGCTTGTTTTATGGTTGCAATAGCAAATGGATCAAAGACCATCATTGCATTGAAAGGAAAATATTTTACATCGAAGGTTCCAATGAGGATGATAATGATGAGGAGGCATTTGGTGAGGATGAAAAATGTCCTGAAGAGGAATATAAATATTCTAGACCTATTATTTCATGTCATGATGTTTCAAGTATTAGTACTCCCTAAACTCTTAAGGTGATAGGTTTCTAAAAAGAATAGAAGGTCGCTATTCTGATTAATTTTTGGAACACACACAATTTCATCAATAATAAGTTTCTCACTTGAAGTGTTTCATTTATGTCACTCCATAATTTTATGTCATGATTACAGATGGTGGTACTACCAACTTCTCAATAAAATTCCATAGTATTAAGCTGTCTATGAGAGAATACTTGTTGGATTCTCCTATGTTATTATTCCCATGGGAGGAGTTGACATTATTCTGGGAGTATAATGGCTCACCACTTTGGGCACTATTGAGATAAATTTTTAAGAATTATTCATGCAATTTCATTCTAAGGGCAGGGCATTTGAGCTAAGGAGATTAAGGGCTAAACCTCCAAAACTTGTTATCTCCAATCAAATGACAAAGATTCTCTTAAAGGGTGTTAAAATATTTGTAGCTCACTTATTTTCCATAGAAGTTCATCAAACTCAACCATATACACCTCTTAATCTACAACAAGTGATTGATGCCCATTTAGTTATTTTTGGTGATATGCTGAAAGGACTTCCACTTAGCCACACACATGATCATGTTATCAAACTTATTCCTAGTAGTAGATCACCTAACATTAGAACATTTAGGTATCCCTATGCCAAAAATGTGAAATTGAAAAGATGGTACAATAAATATTAGATGCATGAATCATTCACCATAACCAAAGCAAATATTCTTCACCAATTATCATGGTGTGAAATAAATATGACACTTAAAGGATGTGCCCTGACTATAGGGAACTCAAAAGGTAAACTGTCAAAGATAAGTTTATTGTTCCTATCATTGATGACTTATTAGATGAATTAAATGGTCCTATTTATTTTACCAGGTTAGATCTACATTTTGGGTATCATCTAATCTAGATATGTGATGAAGACATACCCAAAACTGCTTTCAAGACTCATGAGGACCATTTATGATTTTTTTGGTTATGCATTTTGGGCTAAAAATGCATTGTCTACCTTTTAGAGTTTGGTGAATACTATTTTAAATATAGTTTATAAATTGCATGGTACCCCTAAGATCATTGTCAATGATCAAGATCCCATCTTCACTAGTAATTTTTGGATTGAGTTATTTACACATTTGGGGACCCAGTTGGCTCATAGTTCATCCTATCATCCTCAATATGATGGAAAAATTGAGGTAGTCAACAAAGGTATAGAAGGATATCTTTTTTGTTTTATTTCTGATAAACAAGACAAATGGGTTCATTGGTTGCCACTTGTTGAATGGTGGTATAACACTTATGTTCATAGTTTTTCCAAAATATCTTCATTTCTAGCACTATATGGATACCACTTGCCATCCATCACTTCAAATTTGAAGGTCCATCATATGCTTTGTGTAGTTGAAGAAAATATTCACAATTAAGAGGAGGTCCTTGCCAATTTATGTGAAAATTTAGCCATGACCTAGAATCATATGAAATAGTAGGTAGACCAACATAAGAGTGAGAGGCACTTTGACATTGGTGATTGGGTTTATATTCACCTAAAACCATATAAGTAGATGTCCTTGAAGAAATAGAAAAAGGATAAAAATTTGACCCCTAAGTATTATAGGCTTTAGTAGATCTTCTAGAAAATTCATAGTATGGCCTACAAGTTAGAGTTTCTTTCCTCCACTCGTATACATCTAATATTTCATGTATCATGCCTGAATAAAGTCATTAGACATAAAGTGGTTACCCAAATTGAGTTACCAAAATTGGATGAGGAAGGAAGACTTATTCTTGATCCTGAGGTGATCCTTTAAATGTGTACTAATCAGTTTCAATCTTGAGTGATCAAGGAGTACTTGATTAAATGGGAGAATCTACCCTATGAAGATGCTACTTGGGAGGATGAATCCTTTATACAACAACATATACAGTTGACTCAACATTGAGGAAAACATTATTTTAAATGGGAGGGTCATGCTATGCCCTTAAGCTTTGGTGTCTTGGGATATGTGTGGCCAACTTGTGGCTTATATGCTTCTTTTATATTCTTGTTACATTTCTCTATGTTCTTAGTTAGGTCAGCCTATAAAATAACCATAGCTAACTAGACTATATATTGGAGGTAGTGGTTATTATTTAATGATCATTCCAAGTATTCTACTCTGAGTGAATTGTTGTCGAGGTTTCCCCCTTGAAGTGGCTTTGTTATATTATCTTGTATTCTATCTTACTATCAATTATTGATGTATGATCTCTCATATTTTCTTATTCTATGTGATATAAAATAATTCTATGTGAATATCTAATTAAGTTCATTATAGTGTGTATCATATAATTCTAGAAAAGAAAACATACATCACATATTTCCCATAGCATATAAAAAATATATATATACATGCACTATAAAGGAAATATATCCATGCATCCAAATAAAAATCTAAATAAAAATCATGAGATCAACATAATCATCATATATGTCATGTGTTTTATGTAAAATACAATAACTCTAACTCTAAGGCTTGGCTCCATCATGTCTATTTTATGGCCTAGCCACACTACTAATTGATGCCTATGACTATCCCCTTTGAATAGCATATTATAAAGAGGTAGTCTAGGATCTCAATCCAACAACTTGTCTTTATAGATTGCTCACTTGTCCTAGCACCTATCCTATATATATGATATTCACCATGTGGATGGCTCTCTCCTATTCTAAGGTGTACCAAGCCCATCCCTCTCTTCATCCTACCACTATTGGTGGTTGTATACCATCGCATGGATGTAGCTACCGTATGTCCTCTCCCACTAGTCTAAACTATTCAACTTGGGTTAGGGAAAATAGAACCTCAAAAACATCTAGAGTAGTAGGATCATATGGCATTAACACCCAATTAGTAATGCCATGGTAAATAGCCATTAACATGGCTCCCCATATGGCCTTATTTACTACAGGATCTATAAAACCAAAACTATATAAGAATCAAATATCACACACACACACACACGCACACACACACACACACACACACACACACACACACACACACACACACACACACACACACACACACACACACACACACACACACACACACACACACACAAACACAAACACACATATCAAATAATTTATTTCCAATAATCACAGTATAAATAATGTCTTATATCAAAAACTTAAATCAAATTAAATCATTTTTCACTAGTACTAGTATCTATTGGGCATTTTTTTATGTCTAACTTAACATCAGATTTCAAATTGTCACATTAAATGTCAACCCAAGGGTATGTATACTTTCACAGTGAAAGAAAAGTATATGCCACCAAAAAACCAATTGAAGGCTAGTTAGATCAGCTGTAGACAGGCAAATAAAGAACATAAGCTTCTTCACACATTAACAAAATCATAGTTTGAGCTATATATTAAATAACATCAAACTTAATCACATACGTAAATATAATGTAAATAACATAAATGAAAAGATTGTGAGTATTGGGATCATCACCACGACTCATTCCGATGGGGTCCTTCCTCGTTCAGACTTGAGTTTGGATCGATCCTTGAGAAATATTATGAACTTTAATAAATCAGACCATCCATATGAATAACTATAGAAAATAAAGTTTCCTCTAGGTCTTCTATTAAAATCAAAATTCTAGTTACAATACTTTTCTCCTTGCTTCTTCAATAATTCACTTCCTCTTTATAATGGACAAATCTATTCTTTATATCCTAGAATAGGTACATTAATTACAACAATACTTAATCTATTCTAGGAGAGAAATAAATCAATTTAATTATAACTTTTGTTGTTACACTTCTCTCTGCCTTATTCCTTTATTAGCAGCTAACTAACTTCTAAAACTAACATCTTCCAAAATAGATTATATAACACATATAAAAGTCTCATGAGAGACGACAAATTTATCAAAACTAATTCTATTGTAGTTCACTCATTGAATAACTACCAAATAGTTGCTAAAGCTACCTCCACACGGTTACAAGTTATTGGCTTACCTTTAAATCATATCATGAAAGATGCTACAGGCTCAGACATTATATAGTCATTCATCATCTTTGGCTATAGGCTTGTCATAGGTACTTGACCAATGGCTACGGGTAGCCTATATATTTCTATCTAGTGGCTATGGACAACCTGTAGGTTTCTAGCCTATGACTATAAGCATCCTACAAACATTCAATCAGTGGCTACAGGCATCTTTTAGATGTCTAGCCAATGGCTACAAGCTAATGGAAAATCTACAGCTTGGTTCTTTGATAACCTCAAGTAGTGATTAACATGGTATACTAAAAAGTTACAACTTATAATAAGAAAAACATACTAGAAATAATAAATATATTATCTATTAAAACATCGTTCCTTCATTAATACAACTTCATTATCTTAAAGAGTCAGAGGATATTGGCTTCAAAATACAATATAAATGATAGAAAAGATGAGGTAAAATATATGGCAATTGAAGGCCTCATCACACCCTCAGACTTAACCTTTTACTCATCCTCAAGTAGTGAATTGATTATTGACCAAGTCACATAACATTCTAAAATCATAGGGTTATTGAGAACCCTTACTAAAAGATCCATAAAGCCCTCTTATATTTTCTATATTGAACCATCTTATGGAAAAGATGAGGTAAAATATATGGCAATTATAGGCCTCATCAGTGTCATTGATAATAGTCTTTATGTCTGCTTGTGTACTAAGGACCTCCTCTGTCAGCAACTTTTGCACTAGTGCAAACCTAAGATTTACCACTTGAGCCTACCATGATCCTCTCCTAAAAGGTGCCTCTATAGACCAACTATGTCATGGAGTGGCTTTTGGGTCCCTTTGTGTAATAACTAGCACTTGCATCTCCTTGCTCTAATGATGCTTCTATCTTTGATGAGGATGTGTTGGTCATTACTACCTCTATTTTAGTGCATATTTTATATACATAATATTTTCAAACTTTTATTGATTACTGACACTTTATATCTTGTAGGATTTCTCTTCCTTTTTTTGTAAACTAATCATATACATGGTTGAGACTTGAGATCATGTGCTAGTTTATTATCAAGCACAAGTGTCCTGGTCAGTCTTTTATCTTTAGTTACTTAGCTTCCTTTAGCCTTAACCCTAATACCCATTCATCTGTATTACTATCTCTCACATGATTGGTCATTCCATATCCATATAGAGGAGAAAGATTTAAAAAGCCTTCAAAATAAAGTTAAAATCCAAATCATTTAAACCAAAGGCAATGATATCAATAGGTAAAAAAATTATTAAAAGTCTAATCACAATAAAATATGTGATTCAAAGCAAATCTCCTTCTTCTAGTGAAATATCAAACTCCATAGTTGGCCTCATGGTAGAGCTGAGGTCCTTTTAGATGTAGTAGGCTAGTAGATTAAAAGAGGAGAATAAAAAATTATTTTAGTGGTACCTACTTTCTCATGTAAGTACCCAATCTTTGCAGTAGACTGATAACTCTGTTAGGGGTCTTGAAGAGTAAGGAATACATTGTGGGATGGTAGGTCCATTTTTATTTTATTGTACTAATTTACCTTCATGAATTGATCTTAGTATCATGCCTATTTGCCTACAGAGCTTTGTGTTTATAGAAAACATGTCTCCTTTATACATAGACGACCACTAGTCACTTAGTGTCTTCTCATGTTCTTGGTATGCCTCTTGCCTCCTAGGGTCTTCTAGATGCCTAAGTCTTGATTTTTACAATCCCTTTTTCATTCCTTATATCCCTTATATTTCCTCTTTATATTTTTTGTTTGGTGTACTAATCACTCCCCTTGGGATTTCATTTGTGAGTTACTTTGTAAGAGTATAAATAAGACCTGACCATACTCACAAATTAGCATTTTTTCCTTCCTATTACCCACATCATTGATTACCTAATTTCCATATCTATTTCACTTTAGTAGTGTTATCTTTGTCAAGTTACAACTTAAGACTGTGGAAAGGACCCCACCCTCCTTTCAAAATTTTCCAATACCCAAGTCACCATCCAAATTACATCTGTAAAATTTAAGATAAGATTCGATCGATTGTGAAGTTACATTTCATTTGACATGCTTCCCATCTTGATATTTGGTATGTTTTATGCTTACTTCGTTTTTATTTCACCTTTTCATCTTCTTATTTTCTAAGTACATGTATAATTTCAACTATATCTTAAATTTTTCATGGTTTTCAGTTTGAATTAGTATGACCAAATTAAGACCAATCTTTTGGTTTTTTTTCAGACTTCTCAACATGATTTAGTATGATTGATTGAATTAATTTATTTATTCTCATACCATTTGTGCCCTTTTACATACATTCCATTCTATTACTTTGTTTGTCATACTTCCCAATGTGATATTTAGTATGATTTTACTTGTCATAATTTGGTGCAAAAATCTTTGACATTGGTTTAAAAACAAATTCCTTTCTGCCATCTTGTTTTGCTTTTTCTTGGATCTTTATACTATGTCATTTACTATTATTACACATTTGCCAAATTAAAATAGAATGTATTACATTTTATTTATTGATTATATTCTTTCCAAGTCCTTATAGCCTATTTTTTTTTAACCATGCATGTGTTTTTCATATTGATAGAAAAAAAACCACATCTCACATATTTCCTATAGCATATACAACAAAGCTAAATACATGTGATAGAAAGAAATATATCTTAAGAATCCAAAACCTCAACCATAATAAACAAATAGAATCAACCATGATGACAACATACACATTCAAAATCAATATACCAAATTGATCTATATATATCTCATTATTTTGATATAAAAAATTCAACCATATACAATACCCTAACTCTATGGTTGGGTCCCATCTTGTCTATCTCATGTATTACACACAATACCTACTAAGGCCTTAGTTTGAATCCTCCAAATGGTATGATATAAGGAGGTTTTCTAAGATATTAACCCTTTTACCCATACTTATATGTGTGTTTCCTGCATTTGTGACTCTATTAACTACATCCAAATCTCTCTCATCTATGCTACTATAGCTAGATGTGTAGCTCTCTCATCTGCTATAGCCTATCATGCCTATAGATCCCTAACAAACATAAATGATAGTGGATGTATCCTCTCTTTATGCACCCATATCTAGCTCACTACTTCTCTAGCTAATCTAAACTAACTCACGTAAGCTGGGGCAGATGACACACTCAGATTCTCTAGTGTCATTGGTCATATGGTTGTAGAGTCTCATATAAGATGTAATGGAGTGATCTTTCTAGTATTCCTATTTTCTACCCATAGAACCTATTTTTTTATTCATTTTGACATTTAGAAATGCTTAAAATTCAAAATTAGTGAAAATTCACTTATATCAATATAAAGTTTTAAAACTAGTTTAAGATTCTTAATTGCATACATGTAGTGCACCTACTACCGCCTCTGGAGCCTCTCCTTGTCTAGCATATAATCTCCTCACCATCATAGATTGTTTTCTCTCTATATCTACCTTTCCTCTACTTCATAAGTGAAAATAATAAATATATTGTATTTTCCCTTATTTTTAAACACCTATTCAAAATGCAAATCTTTCAATTATTGTCCTGTAGATTCCTTGTTTTACTTCTATCTTTGGTTTTACTGATCCATTCTAAAAACCATAAAATGCATTAGATTTGAGATGACCTAGAGATTATTTTCCACTATCATAGGCCTATTTTCCAGAAAATTTAATTTTTGGCTATTTTTACACTAACTTATATAGGTTCATCTAGTATTTTTTATATTGGACACCATCACATTTATTACAGTCTACCTCTTTATCTATGACACTAAGGTAAGTTAAAGGTTGTATTTTTCAATTCAGTCCTTTCATTTATCTTATTTTATACTTAGTTAATTTTATTGATCATCATCATTGTGTGTTATCATATTTTATCTCTAAGGACCATCTTGTGTTGCAATTACATGACACATAATGAGATTCAATTGGGGCATATGTATACACATAATATTTAAAAAATAAATTGATTATTGACACTTTGTATCTTGAAAGAACCTATCAAGTCTCAATCTCTTTTAGTTCATTCCTTAAAGGGTGCATTGAGATAGGGGTGGGTAGACAATTAGTGATTCGTAAGTTTCTTGTTCCTTTTGATACATTCCATAAACACACGTCTCCTAAAACCATTTACCCTAAGCTTATTATTCTTAGTCCTACCTCCTCTAGTATTTTCCTCCTTTTGTTGACTTAACATTTTTTTTACTATTAGTTGTACTAGGTCAACTGGGTCACCCTAGTATAGTTTGAGGGTTTTTTTTACTTTCTTAGCTTGTTAGCCCTTTGGCCACTGTAGTCAACGTTCCTAGAATAATTTAATGCAAGATCCAGCTATATATACAAGTTCATTTCCCACCATTTCATAAGAAAAGAATTATTAGCAAATAAGTGTGAGAGAACATTTGATTATTGACCATTTTATTTGAGGAATAAAGCTTAGGGTTTCATACTTTCTTTGGAGATATGGATCTTGTCTTGTGGAAAAGTTTTTTAGATGCTTAGGTAGGTTGTTTATCCTAGAGTTGATTTATCTTGGTTATCCTTACACACCACAATAATTTCTTACAAATCACCTTGGCCAATGGAGAGATTCAGGCTTGGTGGGTTTATTTTCAAAGGTAAGTATTCCTACCATTATTTATTGTTTTTAAAAGTGGATAGATAATACATTTATATTCTTCTCTCCATGTATTTAGGATTCCTTATACATTGACATGAGTATATGTTTCTAATACATGTTTATCGTAGTTTGTTTTATTGCCTATAACTTCACTTTGTGCCACATTCTTTGGTGAGCACTATATTAGATTTTGATTTCTTCCTTCCTAGCATGATATGTTTTGATAAAGTGGTATAAGTGATCACCTAATCGGGTCTAGTGGATCCTCATATTGGTCATGATTTTCTTTAATAAGTGTATCCCAATTATATGTGTAGGTGTGATCTATCTTATCTGATCTAGGATTAATTCATAGACATGATGCATTTTTTATTGTATACATATATTGCGCTCTTACATCTACATCCATTACATCTCTTCTTATTGGATCTAATACAACTTATTGTCATGGTTGACAAACGCATGGTCTAGTATCTCAAATGGTACCACTCTAGATCCTCTCCCTCTTAACTCTATATCATGTCATGCCCAATAAATATACACTTCTAGAGGTACCACTAGATGGGGGAGTCCTTACTATCCTAATATGCATGACACTAGATGAGGCTCCACCCATGAAGTGTAGTGGATAATGATCTACACCTATGCCAACCATATTGCAATGGTAGAATAGTTAGGCCATATGGTAACTATGTGAGTGTAAAAATGCCACATGATCTCCCCTTGTGTAATAACATATAATTGTAGCATATGGGGCACATCCCACACTAGATGGTCATGTCTCCATCATAAGACCTAAGGTAACCTATCATTGTCCACATGGGAAAATCCAACAAATTGATACATAGAGAACCTCTCATATATCCATATACTAATAAAAATCACTGGTCCCATGGTCTTTCACCCTTTTGATAACATCCCATGCAAATTGTGCATGATTTGGACCTAGATGATATGATCAAAATAAAAAAAGGCTCCTTGATCTAATATGGACTAGATCAAGGCTATCACATATAATTGTACCTTATTTCTTGTCTTGTGACACAACACTCATGCTATAAAAAGTCCTATCACTAACTTTTAGATATTTTTAATGGATAAAATATAAACATCAAACAAGCTCAACCTAAACCTGAGGTGGATCATATCTGAGCATGTATCCCACTAGGTTAAGGATAATCTCTCATCCTTTTCTTTTGGCATAACATTAATCATTTGTGTCCTTCCTATCGTAAGTCCAAGAGATGAATGGATGTCCTCTAAAGTAATCCCTAACATAATGGTGTCCCCATCTACCTTTAATTGAAATGTGTTGATCAACCATTCCCATGCTCCTAGGAACATGAAAACAAAATCAACACTCAAAGGGATACCTCTCATCTCCATGATGCCACCAAAACCTAACGTGACTAGTTGAGCACTATCCATGTTAGTCAAATGATCCAATAAATATGGTAGCCATATTCATCTAACAGGGGAAAATATATCTATCATTTCTATAAAATATCAAACAACAAAGGATGTATCATATCTCCATGTCATAAATAATTAAAATACATTCTAAAAAATTTACAAATTAACATTCATCAATTTATTTATATTAGTTTCTTATTTTTTAATATTTTTATACACAATCAGTGTATTTGATACTCAGTTAGCCCTGAACAAATCCTGTTAAACATGATGGACCATTTGATATTCAATCAACCTTTTCCTGTAAGACTATATTGACTTGTCTAATACTAAATTAGACCTTTCCTAGCTCTAACATACTACATAAACCCTCTAGTATATAATCAACCCTCTTTAACAAACTATATGAACCATTTAATACCAACTACATTGGCCAAAAGGTACACAATTGACCATATTCTCATTTCAGACTACATTAGCCTATTACTACATAGTCGGTCACATTTAACAATACTACATCAACCCACTGATCTGAAGTTATCCACTTTTAGTGATAGTATATCAGCCCACTACTATGTATTTGACAACCTTTAGTGATACTACATCATCTCATTACTATGTGGTCAACCCCTTATTTTCTTCCTACGAACTAAGTCGACTAGGTTAATTTTATTCTTTCATTATGGTGACTTTTTGATAATTTCCCATAAATCCCTTAGGTATTTATTGGTTCAAATTATTCCTACGTAATACCCCATTATGCCCCTAGTCTATCTAATAATTTCCTAGTTTTAGTTTGGGTGCCTAGAATTTTCCTACTAACTAATTTTCAATATGTACCTCAATTTCAAATAAAACTACTCAAAAAAATAAAATTTCATGTTTTTACCTATGTTGCACTCATTATGGCCTCGAGGCATCCTCCCCATATTAGATCTCATCTCCTCACCATGATTACTCTCTAGTCTTGCACTGCGTCTCTTAGAGCTCAATTTTCTCAAAATAGTAAAAATATCAATGAATTATATTTTTACCTTATTTATATTTACTATTCAACATTATTTAGCTATCAACTATTTACCACTAAATTTAATTTTTTTACCCATATATTTGTTTCTAATAGCCCTCTTTCCATACCATAATATGTTATGTAATCCTTAAATTGGAGAAATTTTTTTCGCATATTACATGTATTTTTTTCCAAAAATATCATTTTTTTACTCTTTTCTTATAATTTCTGTACGGTCACCTAATGTTATCTACATTCGAAACCTTTAATATTTATTTCATTTTATTTCTTATCTAAAAAACTAAGGTAAGTAAAAGTATGTATTTTGGAACTCTATCCTTTCATTTATAGTAGATATTTTTTACTACAATTCATTTAGCTTTAGCATTTTGTGTTGCTATGTTATTTTATTGAATCACCATCTCATCTTTCACCTACATGACATGTGATGAGATTTTAGTTGGGAATATGTATACACACAACATTAATAATTTATCAATTGCGATGCTTTCTCTCTTGTAGGAACTCATTGAGTCTTAATCTCTCTAAGTGCACACCTTAAATGGTACACCAAGAAAGGGGTGGGCAGACCATTGGTGTTTCATAACTTTTCTATCACCTATACCACCACTTGATATCTATAAAACCTTCTCCTATGTACTTCCCTAAGCCTTTCCTCCTATCTTGCACACTCCTTCAAGCTTTTCATCACCTTAGTTAGCATCTAACTAAGTCTAAGACCTTTTTTGATGGTTTGTACTACATTATCAACCTAGGTCAACCATGTATCCTACTTTTTAAAATCATGTAATGTGTCTATGTTGACACTGGCCGACCTAAAATAATATCTAACTTATTTTTATAAAGTAATGATATAGAGTCAATTGGTCTAACCTTATTGGCTAAATTTATTAAAATGTTTATATCTAGCTATATATACACATCCATTTCCATCATTTAAAGAGGAAGATAAGAAGAAGCATACTATTTTATGCATTTTATTATACGACATTATACTTGAGGAGCATAGTTTAGGGTTTCAATACTTACTTTAGAGATACAGATCTTATCTTATAGAGAAGTATTTTATATGCATATATAATTTGTGTATCCTAGAGCTAAATTTGAATTATTATCCTTAGATACCACAACAACCTCTTGTTAATCACCTTGCCCAAGGGAGATATTGAGGCTCGATGGGTTCATCCTCAAAGGTAAGTATTCGTAACTTTGTTCCTCATTTATAAGATTAGATAGATTTGTATTTGTACTTCTATCTCATACATTAGGGTTTCACATATATATAGATTAAGTATGATTATCCTATACATGTTTAATTTTTATGTGTATTACCCCTACCTTAGTCCACAAGCTTTGGTGAGTAGTAGATTAGACATTACTTTCCTTTACATTTACTTTGTGAATATGAAACATAGGACCTAGCTAGGGTTACTGCATGGTTTTTTTTTAATAGTCATTTTTGAACCCTCTCTAGTGATGTAATTGTGGTAAGAGATACCTTGGTTAGGTCTAGTAGATCCATCATTGTCATGACCTTGAATGTCTAATGTATCAACAATTAGAAGTGTAAGTAGGATTTATCTTCTTCGATCTAAGATTGATTAATAGATTAATTATATTTCCATTTGTATACAAAGGACATTTAAACTCAAGATTCATAGTAGATAGAAATGGAATTTTATCTATATTATATTCATCCATGTTAATCCATATAATCAAATCAATAACATATTTAGATTATGCAATAGCGATCCTAGAGTTAGACTAAGAAATTTTAATCCCAAAAAAATAATGCAACAAGCCCAAGTTAGTCATTGAAAGCCTATTAGATAAAGTAGTTTTCACTTCCACAATAGAGGATAGATAATTACCTATGATCAAAATGTCATCCACATAGAGAGACAAAATAAAACATGAGTTACTCTGCCATAAAATGTAAACATTAGGATCAAAATGGCATCTAGTGAACCCAACTGAAAGAGGAAAGGAGTCCATCTTGATATAAAAATCTTGAAGAGATCATTTGAGGCCATAGATACATTTTCAAATTTTGTAAACTAAAGAATAATATTACATAAAACCTTGTGTTTCTCTCTCTCTCTCTCTCTCTCTCTCTCTCTATATATATATATATATATATATATATATATATATATATATATATATATATATATATATATATATATATATATATATATATATATATATATTACTTGAGGTCACCATGAATAAAATAACTCTTTAGATCCATTTGATGAAAATCCCATTGATTTATGTGATAATGGAAAGAGTGAGTCGGATTGGGTTCATATTGGAAATTGAGGTTAAAATCTTAGTGTATTCAATGACAAGTACATGATAAAAACCCTTGTTATGAAACATGATTTGAATTTTTCTATGGACCCATCTTCTACGTATTTGTTTGATAGAGCCATTTATTTAGAACATGTTTTCTTCCCCTAAGAAGAGGTACCACATCCCATGCTTTATTCCTAAGTAATGAAAAATACTCCTCTTTTATATTATTATCCCACTTAGGAGTGCCAAATGCCTCAAAAAATGATTGTGGTTCATAATAATATTAAATGAATACGTGTGGGATATTTTTTAATTTTGAATGTGTTTGATTGGTGTCTGATAGATATCTAACCTAATGGGTAACACTTTGTATTGTTTGTCTATCTTGAAGAGGAAAAAAATTAAAAAAATTATGGAGGAGATTCCTTATCCTATAATGAGTGTCTAGGAGAGGAAGTAGTTGAGTTACCATCAGTAATATCATTATCACAACTAGAATAAGAATCTACATGATCAAGAAGCTGCACAGGTAGATCAGAATGATTAGAATTCTTATCAAATGCTAGTGTGTCGAAGGAAGAGAAAAAAATTACAAGTGTGGAGTTTGAATGAACTTCTCGAAAAACATTACTTCTCTTAATGAAAGACTAATGAGTGGTGGTATGGAGAAGTATGTATCCTTTAACACCATTAGGATATCCAATGAAGATGCAAGGTTAACTCTAACATTCCATTATCTTATGTTTATTCTTAGGAAGATGGGCCATAATATAAGATCCAAACACTTGATAGTGATTTATTGTGGGTTTTTTATGGCTCCATACTTCAAAAAGAGTGACTACATTCAATTCCTTATGATTAACTTGGTTTTAGATATAACAAATAAAGTTGATGGCCTCAGCTCAAAATTGAGGTGTAATAGATTTGGAGTGTAGCATATAATTTTCCATTTCTTTAAAAGAATAATTATTTTATTTTATCACACCATTGTTTTTAGGAATGTATGGAATAATACATTGTAGTTCAATCCCTCCAAAGTGTGGAATTTCTCAATACAATGGTTGACATAATCACCACCATTGTCCATGCATAAAATATTGATGGATTTACCTAACTATATTTCACAATATCCTTGAAGTCTTAAAAGTGATCAAAGACCTTAGACTTATGAATAATAAAATTAACCCAAGTATACCTTGGAAAATCATCAATGAAGGTAAGAATATATATGGTATTGACAAATGAAAGCTTAGGAAAAAGACCAAAAATATCACTATGTATTAGCTCCAAAATATGTGTAGCCTTCTATGATTTTCCTTTGTCATACTTCTCTTCAAGTATCTTACCACATATTAAACCATTGTAAATACTATTAGATTAACAGACATGAGGCAACCTTGAAACCATGTCATTGTTATTGAGTTTCTCAAGGTATTAATAGTTTAGATGGTTGAATCTCTCACACCATAAATTAATCACCCCATCTATATGAGTGAAAGAATAAGTAGAGGATGATTAGGAGGAAAATGCAAGAAAGTATTCAATTGTGTCTGGTGATATGGTTTCCCAACTACAACTATATAATCATTATGCAATTTCATAATAAATACAAAATCAGGTGTAAACTCAATTATATTACTGAACTAATGTGAGTGATCTAATAAGGAAATATGAGATTGGTTGAAAATGAGTGAGAACATAGAAAATATTGAAATTTTCCCATCATTCACTTCAATAGACCATCTTCCACTAAATTTTATGGAATTATCATCACCAAACAAAATGGTAGGCATAGAGTAAGTCTCCAAGGATGAAAAAAGATTCTATGATGAAATTGTGTGGTGTGAGGTACTAGAATCAATAAGGGACTTCCCTTGCCCTTAAAATCAATACTATATTTTGCCTTAGAATAATTATGTGCTAATGAAATCTATTTGACTAAATTAGGGAGATTGATTTTATTTTTCTCAAGCATCTTTATTAGTTGATAAATCTATTTCTTTATACATTTGGTTCATCATGCTTAGTTTTATTACAATAGGCATATGTGAGCCTCCCTTTTTTGGATTTCCCACATGAAGAGGATGTCTCAATTGATGCTTTTTAATTAGTATTAGTTTGGTGACCATTTATTTTCTTTTCATCCTTGTTATATTTATTTTTTGTATTATTCGAAGCCTTCTAATTATCATGAAGTACAATAAAGGCATCTGATTTAAAGGATGTTAGTGTATCCATATAAATAAACTTGTATTTCTACTAAGTTAATTTATAAGTAAAATCATCCAAGGATGAAATGGTCTATATATATTGCTAAGGACACATTTGGTGGCATCGAAGGTAAAACAAAGAAAGAATAGTATGAACCTAGTTTTGCAAGGATTTCAAGAATTCATTATTTATTATTTTTATCTATACTACATAGTTTTAACAAAAAAATTGGTAATTTAAATATGGTTAAAAATTCATATATAATTTCAAAGTTTTATGTACTCAAACTAATGTTTTTATTCTCTAGCTTATAAGCCCTCATTACATATTGATTCTCAAATATTTTTACCATTATAGTAAGAATATAATTAGGAGTATATACAAAATAACATGTAGATATCATCACATATATTAAACCACTTCACCTTATCTACATTAGGGGTTTGATCTATTTCTATACCCATAGTGATTAGATGTAAAGCTTTATTCAAGAATATTTGTTCTTTGGTTTTCCACTCATGATAGTTTAATGGTGTGAGAAGTAGAACTAGATTATGATCCATGGTACCAAAAAATGGATTTTTAACTAATAGTGTGAAATAAACAAAGAAGTTCAACCCCCGTTGAACTTAACAAGGTTCAATTTTACAAGGCCTAAGAATAATACTAATGAATAGAGTTCATAAAAACTAGAACATAAAAAATAAGAGAACCTAGAAAGGAGTTGACTAGTGAAAATTATGTGAGTTTGAAGATCTTAGAAAGCCCCACATTGTAATAAATAAATTAGATTATACAAAATAATAGGCCCAAATTTTCAAACAAAAGTTAAGCCCCTTAGGTTTGTTGTGACCAAAGGATAAAATACCATATGACCAGGGGATAAGATATGGGATGACTAAGTAGAGATTAGTTTTAAGCACCTATTTAAATAGGGCTTAGATTTTGATCCATGTGTAAGTAGGGATTGAGTTATAATGTGTATTTGGGTAAATCTTGCATTTCAAGGGTTTGTAAGCATACCTCAGGTTCTGAGAGTTGTCTGAACAAGGCTAAAGTCTTCCAAACCTTGTAGATATACCAAGTTCATAGGGAAGGGTTAGGATCTACCTAATGTCCAAACAAGGGTCAGAATATATGATATGTCTATGTAGGCATATAATTCTACCAATCCTTAAAATACCTAAAATATTTAGATCTGGTACCACAACAGAAAAAAACCCACTAAGTTGATTGAGAAACCCATAACAACTTACAAATGGTTTCTCAAACAATTCCCTTATCATGTCTATTCTAAGAATAGATCCCCAAACCCTCCAAATATACTAAAATTGATTTTCACAAGGCTAGATCATGTTTATAGTTATCCTTAGCATTTTATAACCTTTTGAATATAATGTCATAGGACATTTTACAAGAAAATTAATAGCTAATATATGACCTATAAAAATATCTTTTCCCTTGTTATTCTTTTAATTCTAGGTCAATAAAGAACTCTAGAAGAAGAGAAAAATCTTATAAATGTAAATTCTACAATATGCAAGATCAAAGAATGCCATATCTGTGGCATGTAAGGTAAAAAATCAAGATTTTACAACAAAGTATATGGCATTCATCTATCATAAGATACCATGTATGAGTGAACAACAATCAAGTATTGGGATTAGATAGACATAAATACACAAATATTTGAAACATGTAAAATGAAATATGGAAAAGAGATAGTCTGTTACAGAATAAAAATCAAACACAAGGACAAATAAGTTGCATTAACATCATTCATTCATTATCCAAATCGCTTTAGGAAAGATACATTTATAGAGAAGCAAAAAAGAACTTAAAATTAGAAAATGTATTAAGATATATTTTCCTAAATAACCTAATATGACACCTAAATAAGATAAACATTTGTAGGATAACTCATATTATAGTATTAAAAAGATATACTAACATTTCCAAATTGAGACATTTAGTAATAATTATTGATTTATTTATATAAATTTAGATCATGACAATACTTACAACATTATTATATAAAACCACATGAAATACACCCAATTCATTATGATGTATTCTATTTTCAAAAGAATTCTATTTTGAGTAAAAGAGGATTATTCTTTCTAGTTTTAATTTAGTTACTTTTTTATAGTCATAGGCTAAGTGTAATATTATTGTATTATAGATTGAGGGCATATATTGTCAAAAATTCTAATCAATGTTATTCTTATTTTCATCATGGATTTCTTACTTTCCTCAAAAATTAAAACTCCATTGGCCTAAGGCCACTTAGATTATGTAGGCAATAGTCAGTCAAAAAAGGATTTTTTGAGGATAGCACAGTTGAATCCCAATTGCCCACATTTCCCCACTTTTCATTCGATAATTTTTTATTTACTTATGCAGGAATAGGGAATCAATTTAATAGGTATATTACACATATATTTGTCCTCCACATGAAATCAATAAACCCTTTTAGGTAAATGCACGTGCTCCAATGGGAAATTATATTATATAATCAATAGTAAAAACTCTACATCAGTAGATAGATCTATATTGCTACCTTCTCCACCTATTGTGATCTTGTTCTATAGATCTTAAAATTAATATTTTTTTAGTGACATGATTTTGAGTTCAATCTTATCTATTCTAAATTAGTGCACAGTTTCTAACTTTTGAAATCATTTAGTTTTAAGCTAAATATTTATTTCTCATTTACAATTTATGGTTGTAACATAATTTTATGTTTGTTTTTTTATTATATTTCAAGCATATTATTATACATCAATTTATATAGTTTTTTCATAGCTAATTGTATATTGAAATGAATTATAGGGTAAACATTTTGGTGAAATCACATATTATTAAACATTGTAAGAACTCTAACTCCTCACTAGGGATTGTTATATATTTATTAGGTCAAAACATATTTTTTTAAAGAACCAAACTCTATTTTTATTGCTCATAATTTTTTTTATAAACTTTTTTTTATCATAAAATTATTGTATATAGTTTCCATAAAAATTCAATAACCATTTTTAGTAAATACTTGCATAACAAAAAAACAACTATCTATTCTACAATTTATATCTTGGTTATGTTTATTTAATGTTTATATGTTTAACATAATATCTTAGTTTTTTTTTTTTTTTTTAAATCAATATTTTTTTTGTAAATTCTAATTTTATATTTTTTAAAATCTAAGGTTTTATCATTTTTCATTTGACATTATTGTAATTTTTTTTTTACACTATGGATTCAAAATAGCTCAAATTTAAAAAATGTCAATGTTTTTTTCTATTTTTGTATATTTGATTAAAATGCTCTTTCTAATTTATGAAATTTCACATAGAGTTTCCTAAAATAACAATTTACTATTTTTAGTAAATAATTTAAAAATTGAAAATCGATAAATCTATTCGAAATTTAATTTCACAATTCTATTTTTTTTTTATTTTCCTATAATACCCTATCTCAATCTCATAGAAAACTATGTAGATCTATTAAAATTGTTAATTATTTATTGTGCAATAGTCTATTACTTGTTGTTGATTTTTGTGTGGTTTATGGTCTTAGTTAAATTCTAAATTTATAAAATTAAAAACTTATTGAATCATACACAAAATATTTTTGTTTGTTTTCTATTTATTTTGTATTGCTTATGCTTATTTTAAAACTTGTGTTCTAATATCTTTAAAACTACATACCTATTATTGTGAAGGGTAATGCAATGTTATATTTATAGATAATGTCGTATGAATGGTTTTTAATCTAATATGCCTAGCCATAGTATAGAGCTAAACATGAACTTTAATTTCCACCTATTTCACAGTATATTAGAAATGCCTAGCATCCCCTTATTTACACCACTAAGAATTTATACCATTCACTTTATTTTTTAGTGCATTGGTAAATATTTAGCCTCAAGAAGTCACTCTCAAATTACCCTCAAGACCATATTTAGTGGGCTATAGGTAAGGTTCTACCTCCATATTTCATGCTCTGATATATTGGGTTGATACTTTCCACTATACAAGCAAGTATATATGAGATCATACAAATCATTCAAAACCCTTTTCTAGATCACCTATCAATATTTTCATTTTTCTTGTATTATGTGCTTAATCACTAGTTTATTTGTATATGTTGTATGTATTGATACTTTTAAATCACTTATATTCAAATTCATTATGAGTAGAAAATATACTTGTATCCCCTTTTCTTATGTTCAAGTTGAATGGATGTATATAAATAAATAAAAACCAATGGAAAATTACTATATGGATAATTTAAATATTGATAGTATGGATACATATAAACCACTTGAATTATAAGAATCTAAGTGTCATTTTGTAAAAGAGGTGGCATATGTACCTCTTAATTCATCTCTTTATCCATGTTTAGCACATCCCTTAAACCCTACTTTAGATCTCTCTTTTGATTCTTCTTTTCCCACATTTATAGATTCCTCCTTCATTTTTTCCATAGATCCCTCTTAACACACCTGTTAGACACTATTTTGGATATCTATTTTTATTCTTCTTTGTCCATGCCTTAAAATTCTCATTGTATTCTACTTTATATCCCTCTTTGGTTATATCTAGTGATGTTTCCTCCCCTTCCCTTCTAGACTCATCTTTGGATTCTTCTTTGCTTACAACTATCTATTACTTGTGGGATTTTACCCTAGAATCCTCCTTGGGAAAATATCTTGATCCCTCTATAAAATTTTGATTGATTTCATCTCTAAATTCCTCCTTGGTCTCTCCCATATAAAATTATTTGGTTTCACCCATAGTTCCATATATATCTCCCACTTTACTATCCACTATAGATATGATCTTAGATCCTACTTAGACCTATTCCTCACCTCCTTTTATAGAAACTAGTTTAGATCATAAGGAACCTTATTTGGTTTCACCCCTGGTTATATCAATATCTCCCAATTTACTATCCACTATAGATATGACCTTAGATCTTACTCATAACTATTACTTTCCCCCTTTTATAAAAACCTTTCTAAAACACAACTAATTTATAAATCCTAATTGTCTACTATTTTAAGGTTATAACCCAATATCCAACTCAGATAACCTTACCCTTGCACACCCAATTTCTCTTTTCCTTTTTATAAGGACCTTCATTACATTCACTCTTATAAATTAAATTCTAATAATTTATGCCCCAAAAAGGATGATTTTCTTATATATCATTTTTTATATTCTCCTATACATTCCTCTTTAGATACAAATTTATATACTTCTTTCGTGAATCCTTTAGACATAATTTTGGGTCTCCTTCATCTTCATTATTTGGTCACACCTATCATTTCCTCAATTTATTGATCTTTAGATGATCATTTGGATTTCACTCACTCTTTGTATTCACCATCTGCCTTAGAAACTACCTTACTTAGCAAAGAAACCTCTTGTTTTTATTACTCCCCTTCCCTTAGTTTGTCACCTAATCCTAAGGATGAATTTATTTATGGACAACCTCCTTTCCCTTTTTTCCATGAGATTAAATTTAACCTATTGGTAATTAGGACATATATCCTTCATTACATCCCATAGCTAGTGAGTCCATATGTCATAGCTCTCATCTTCTTATATTTTATAATGATTTTCCTTTCTATTCCTTGTGATCATAAAAAATATATTGATTATGATGAAGAGTGGTATTATGGATATTATGTCTATAATAATGATGAACCTGAGACTTTTTCATTACTATCTCTCATTAATGAAAACATAGATACATCTTGTGAATGATATTTATCATACATATTTATAAAGCAAAGTATGTGAATAAGAGGATTTTGGCACTCATAATGTTACATATCCTATGTTAAAATCTAATGAATCTTAAAAATAATTAATATATAACGAAGAGTCTCATCCTAGACTTAATTATCCCATTCACACTAGTGTATCAATGAAAAATATTAATAGCATAATTTAACCCTTAAATGATCTGATTAAAATATAAATATCTATTTAATATTAAAAAATGACTGACTTGTATCCTTACTCGTGGAAACATAATGAAACAACCACAATGTCAACTATTGTATTGAATTCAAGTGACATAATTACATTAGCACAAACTAAAGTCATATTATTTGAATTAAAAAAAGAACTATTCATAAAACAATATCAATTAGGTGACTTACACTATTTTACTTTCAGATCTAACTCTTCCAACTTGTTGACCAACCTATTAACCTCTATCTACCTATGATTTTACATGCTCAAAATTATAGGGATGAATCCATATAGTTTTGACACCTAAAATTAACGATAAATTATTGACAATGGTTATCCTTGACAACATTACTTTGTTTGGTTAATTCAACATTTTGTATCCTACAATCTCTAATAAATCCTGAAAGTCTTGAAATTATTAAAACATATTCCAAAAATTCCTATTTTATCCCTATTTAGCATATACTTTACTTGCATTATTTTTAAAAATCTTCTCTTACTTTTGAATATTTTTACACTAGGTAGACATGGGCACACTACAAACATGTCCATTAGTTAGGACTTGTCCCCTACACTCTAATTGTCCTATATTTTATATGACACACTCCTTAATGGATTTCCTATGCATATCAGTAGGTCAGTTATCTTAAATATCCAAAATATATCCATTTAAAATAAAATAAAGGGTCATGATTAAAAACACCTATCTTTCACTACCAAAGGAATCTCTCTTTTTGAATTCAAAGACATCTATTTTTTGATTAAATATCTCTATTGTAGTTATGCTACAATTTTATAATCCTTGGGCAAATCAAACATTTTTTATTTCAAGTTGAGGTCAGCTTTTATCAAGCCTTATAATAAAAAAAATAAAAAAATTCAACATGAGTATTTGAGATTCCCTAAATTTTGAGTGTAATAAATGAATTTATAGGTATTCAATGAGTCAATTTTAGAACCAAAATTTAAAAAAATCATATTCAATCATAGGTGAACAAAACCATATTTTTAGATCTAGCACGTAGTCTAATAATACAATGCATAATAAAAGACACCAATGCACTATGCTCCTATATGCCTCTTACATAACTATCCCAGTAGATAGAAATCTACTATTCTCTAATACATCAATGTTTTCATGTTTTTTAATATACTCACAACTTGGACAAAATCAATACAATGAGATACAAATAAATTTCAAGGACAATTCTCTAACCTAACCCTAGTTTTCTATTTTTAACAAGTTAAAAATTTAATAAATTCTATAAATCTTTGTATTTTCTATATTTTGTCTCATATATCATCCTACATAAAATTTTAATAATTTAAATTTGAAATTATATTTAGTTATTATTCATAATTAATTATAATGTAGACACCTAAAATCAACTAATAAATTATTTTTAATGGTTTTCCTTAACATCTTTTGATCAGAGTAACAATTTAGGTGACAATTCAGGTGACGGGTCCACCCCAATTGATGACAGAACTTTTGGGAGCCATAAATCTTGTACCATAGCTCCAATTGACTCACCATTTGAACCATTGGAAATATAATAATGAGGATAATGTGGTGAGATGGAATTTATTTCTTCTCAATATATTTTAACCCCCTAAAACCCAATGGAAGTGACCCAAATTTCAATTTTAGTAGTGCAGTCTAAAAATAGTAAGTTTGTAAAAATAGTAATTCCTCAAATTATATATTATTTTAAATCTTGTAAGTCAAACCACTTAATCTCCCTCAATATTTGTGACCTTAAACATCCTCCTCACACCTTCAAAACATGTATAAATGAAGATATAACCCAAAAAGAAAATCAGACATCTCTTCTCAGAGATAGCATTATTTGAATTGTGTTGTTCTTGTTTCTTGAATTAAATTTCAACTAAATATTTTGAGTTTTGTATTATCTTTACCATGGTTGGCCAATTCGCCATTATTATAACCCACAATCTCTAAGAAATCCTCAAAGTATTTTAATTATTGATAACATATTCCAAACTTCCTTATTTGTTCCTTAGTCATCCCTATTCATCATATAATTTAATGTAATTAATTTTAAAAAGTCTTTGTTCCTTTTGGACAAGTATGCAGATAGGTAAATAATGACACACTACAAACATGTCCATTATGGAGACTTGTCCTATGTGCTTTAACAATCATGTTTTAGAAATGACGCACTTCCTAATTAATTTAAAATGCATGTCAATAAATATGACATTAGAAGTATTATAAATATCTCCCTGTAAAATCACATAAAGGTTCACACTTTAAAGGACCTAGTTCTCACTTAAAAAAACATCTACATTTATGATTTCAAAAGAATTTATTTTCTATGTAAGATATATATTGAAATTATGCTACATTTTTATTGTTCTTATCTAAGTACAACATTGTTTATTTGAGGTTGAGGGCATCCTTTGTCAAGCATTCTAATCAAAATTTCTAGTTACATTCGTATAATCTTTCATAAAAGGATACACATATTGGGCTAAGGCCCTTTGGGATAAGTAGGCAACACTTAAAAAAAATTGGTTTTCTAAGGATATATTAATTATTTTAACTTTCCCATTTTATTTTTTGTTTTAGATCTTCATCCCATTTTCACCTATAAGGTTAGGTACACTGAGCAAGCTCAAGAATAATTGGGTGATTTACATCCTCTCATTTTATGATTTATGATAAGATAATCTAGGAAATGAGTTATACATATGGGAATCCATTAGATAGCCTATTTTTAATATATCTCTAAGAGATGAAATTCTACCAACAAATGTTTAATACAAATTTTATTGAAATTTCTAAACTTATACACTTCTAGTTAAACCAATTAAAACATAATGAATCTTAAAATACCTACTTTGCTTCACTTCACCATTTATAAAGAAATGGAAAGATCACTTATTCACAAATAAATAAAAAAGGAGAAGGAGGCCAAAATATGTGCAGATATAACTGCATCAATGTATTCTATGTTTCATGATGGCTCAAGTTTAAGTGACATAGGAAAATATTTTGGGGAGAAATGGAAAAGGCTTAATTATAAGACTCTTTTAATGAATAACATAAAAATTTGTTTGTGTTTAATTACATAGAGATCCTTATAGACTTTACGTAAAGTGAAAGGATGATTAAAATGTTTTTTGGGTGCAACTATGTACGTAGTTTTTGCTCAAAGTGTTTTGAATTACTCTATGTGATTCATGCTTAGGAATTACAAATAATAATAATTATAACTATAGACCCAACATCTTTTAAAATATTTTCAAGGTGTTATGAATTTTTTGAAGGGAATAAAAGGAGTAAATGCAAATGAACTTTTCATATGAAATGGTCCAAAAAGTTTCAACCAGTGGCACACCTATGGTTTGTGTAGGGGGAGAGTGGATTAAAAAAATTAGATGCTATAAATTAAAGTGAAGAAAGGAATATGTTATAATTTTATAGGATGAGATATATAAGATAAACAAAAAGGATACATAATAAAAAATGTTGGTTCAACTAACAATGGAGATAGTGCATATGGGGAAGCCCTACTACCTTAAGTGACAATGTTTTTTAAATTGTTAGTGATCGATCTCCATGCTAGGGTAAGACCTATCCCACCATACTAATTTCAAATTTGAGAGTGCCTATTGATCTATATTGACTCCCATAACTTTCATTTTTGATAATGGTTTTCTACCACTAAAACCTTGATGTTTCAATGCAAATATATCTCTTGGTTTTGTGGGAATGTTCTATTAGAGCTATGTTTTCCAAATTTTCTAGTCTGATGTCTATTACATGTTATTTGATATTTGTTTGGATAGATCTACATGTTTTCATAATGTAGGGAATGCCACAAGATCACTCTATTTTGTAAACTCAACTTCTTGACAAAGGTCTTTGAATGATTTTAATAACTACCTAAGTTTGTTCACGTGTACGAAGGTGGTGGAGATGTTATGGAATTTTAAGATGCAATAAATCTCATTGGAAATCCCTTTAGTGTATGGAAGAAAGGCCATTTGTTCTAATTTGGAGGTGGTAGTATTATGTGGTCTGGTATGCCCATCTCTAGCTTGTTTTAAAGCTCTCAAAATTTTCTTACCTTTGTAATAGTTTTTCTTAAAAACATCTATTAGATGGTTTATTTGTTGTTCTAGGTTAATGGCATCATAGGCCCTAAAAGGCCTAGTGTTAAAATTTTTTAATATTCCTACTTTTTAGGTAGGGTGATGATGATAAGTATCATGAAAATAAATGTATTTGTGTGTACTTTTATGATAAAATTTTTGTGCAAAGGAAACATTTTATTTATGAGATAAGAGGACATCCAAAAAAGGTAAGTTGTCTTTATGTTCAAGCTCCTTTATGAATTGAATACTTGGAACTAAATTATTTATGTGAGTGTGGAAATCTTATAGGTAATCTCTACCATGTTTCCATCACATGTTGGTATCATCAACATATATTTCCCACCATTTAGGTTTCAAGTGAAAGGTGTGGAGAGCTCTCTTTTTTAATTTTAGCATATATATGTTTTTTACAATTGGGGAGAGAGGGGAACCCATCACCATCCCTTATATTTGTTCAAAAATGTCCCATTTGAAGAAAACAAAAGTGGACCTAATACAAAGAGATATTAACTTAGTTATTTCTCCATCAATTCAAACTTGCACAATATTAATGAAATCCCCAATCAAAACCTTAGTGTAAAGGGATACAATGTCAAAACTAATCATTAATTCATTCTCCTCAACTTTTTGATTTGTGGTGAAGTTGAAAAAGTCTATAGATTCCCAAATAAAGGAAAATATTTTCCCAACTAAGTGTTTTAATTTTGAAGTTAAAAAAAGCTGCAAGATTTTAGGTAGAAGAGTTAGAGGTGTTAAAAACTGGCTTGAGAGGTATGTTGGTTTTATGGATATTTTAGACCCCATAGATTCTAGTGGTAACCTCTTTATCAGGAAGAGTTCTCCTCTTAATCACCTAATCTAACAAAGATTCCTTAATGGTTTTTATCACCTATTTAATTATTTTTACAAGCAGGGTGCAAGTGAGTTTAAGGTAACTCCCACTATTGAATATGTGATTTTCCATTTTTACATCGTAGTCCATTCTATGCATGACTACCATGGAATTACCTTTATATTATTTGATAATGAAAATATTATGGTTACTATTTAAATCTTTTATATCCCTCCATTCCACTTTGGTAATATTCCTTGCTTGAAGTCAAGGATGTCTTAATGAGATAACATAATCTTGCCTAAACTCCTCTGTAATGTCTAATGAAAGGTATTTTAACACTTTATCGATTTTGATAATAAAGACATCTATATTATCTCTTATATAGCATATATTTCAATAAAAATATTCTAAGTTTGTCTTATATATCTCATCTTAAAAGTTTTTAACCTATTCATTTTTTTCACTTTAATTTATAGCATAGAATTTGTCCAATCCACTCTCCCCTTACACAAATCATAGGTGTGCCATTAGTTGACACTTTTTGGACTATTTATTTTCCAATGTTCATATGTATTTACTTCTTTTATTTCCATTCAATAGCTTGTAAAACCTTGAAAATATTTAAAATAATGTTGGCTCTTTAGTTCTATTTATTTTCTTGTGTAATTCCTCAAGATGAATCATGGAGAGTGATTCAAAATGAATCAAGTAAAAAATATATACATAATTGCACCTAGAAATCATCTTAATCATTTGTATGGACTATGAAAAAATCAAAACTCTTAAAGTGAAAGGAGTTCAGGAACTAAACCAAAATAGTAGAAGTGAATCCTACTTAATGTTTAAACATTGTATAAAAAAAATAACATTACTGTTAGTCTATTAAATAATAACTAAAGTCCAAGAACTACAAGGCAACCAAATGCATTTATAGATACAACCAATTTTGCTTTATTTCATTGATGTTTGTTTTCAAATAGAGTCACCCCTTCTAACATAATAGGTATTAGTATATATAGAATGGAGTGGTGGGTATTGCCTCTGATAATCACTAGATTCCTCTATTGGGCATCATAGATTGAAATGGTAAAACATAATTACGTCATAAGATTCTTCATTCTAAAATAGAAAAGACAAAGCAAAAGTCCATGGCCCACTATGGAGCCTTTAGGAGAGGCCTAATGTGGACCACATCCTAATGATTATGGCAAGCTTCAATGAGATGTTAATTATCAATTGACAATGCTAAACCTATGAAAGTTAACAAAAGGCTCATTGAGGATTGTCTTTGTCATATCTATTATGTGTAGGGAGTGTGGGAAACACATGTGCAATCTACCTCTATGGTATTATGAATGACTAAAAGATTACCCACATGGTAATTTACCAATGTCTTTGACCACTTAGTAATTTTTTTAAAAGGAAAATGTATTGTTGAAATGATTTTGGGGCCCTTTTTTGGTCTTTTAGTTATGTGATGAAGTCAAAACAAGTGTCTAAGTTATTTTTTTTAAGATTGTGACACTTTTCAATTTTTCACTCGATCAGGACATATAAACCTTACCTTTAGCTTATGGACTAAAATTGATCTAGATGCCAAGTCATTTAAAATGAAAGACATATCTTTATAGTGCTCTTGGGACCCACCTTCATGACATTAATTTTCATTATCCCATGTCTCCTTTATTTAAAACAAATAATTGGCTTATCTTCACTCTTTCATTGGGTTTGGACTCAAAACATTGCACTTCAAGGCCTCATTTAGTAGCGAGTGAGCAAGATACCAAAACATGGCATGATATCACTCATTTACATAGTTTTTGATCTTTAGATCATTCACCATTGGACTTTAGCTATGAATATGTGGGATGTAAACACGTGGCACAATCCCATTTAATCTAAGGGATTTTTAGGTCTTTATTATATTTTGATATGTCTTCATGCTAATTATGAATGGGATGCTGCCATGTGGATGGCCTTTATTTGTTTAGAGGGTTTTTGATACTTGAATAAATAACTTGTTTTTTATCTTCCTAACAAGCCACGTGTGAGTGGGATAGTGCAACATGGCACAATATCACTTATCTATATGGTCACTTATCTTTGGACTATAAACATACGTCATTAAGATCTAGATGAGTAAGATGTTGCCATGTGGATGGCCCTTACTTTTCTAGATACTCACCTATCTTCATAGTATGTGCTTAGCCCTGTTATTCATAGATGAACCAAAAACCCTTGAGAGTTTTGCCTCTACCAAAATACTTTAGATGATAAGGATGATACCACATGGATGATCCTCTGTTATTTTGATGCTTGTGGAATATTTGGACTTGGGATGGATAATATTAGTCACCGATGGGTAAGATTGGACTAATGCCTTGATCTCACTCATATGAATACATGAGACTTGGGTATTTCACTATTTTACACTATATTAATGATAGTTAAGACATGTGTCTCAATATCATTAATTTAGATTCTCATAGGATTCATGCCTTTGGTATTTGAGTTAATAGAAGTGAGTAACTAGGATTAAGATACATGGAACAATCCCATTTACTCAAGTTATTAGATGAAAAATACTTAGAACTTTTATTTCATTAATTATGGAGAAGAGAGATGAAGACACACATTGCAATTTTGTGAATCTAAGGGCTTGCTATAGGAAAAGACTTAGTTTTTTCAAAAATCCTTTGTGAAAAAGTTGTATCTCAACATGTGAAACAAACCTAGATCTTGGGACCTAACCATTAGAATTTAAAATTGGGGGTTAAGGGCTTACCCATTGAAATTTAAACATCATTTATGTACTTAACTTTGATGGTTAAATGAAGTTGAAAAAAGACACGTGATAATGGTCTATGTGAGAATTTTTTTAACAAAATGACTAAGTATGAAAATTAATTCCTACTGTATGGGGATCTTCATAAGTTAGACCAAGTAAGATTTAGAAATGTGACCTTACAAAGTTATAACAATAATGATAATAACATACAACCTTTGTGAAAAAATGTTAGCTCAATTAGTCCATAAACCCACCATATATATTTGATGAATGTTATAACACTCAATTTTATATACATGTATAGAATAAATTCAATATATTTGTCCATTTAGACCTTTAGACTTAGGTATCAAATAAATTACTAGAGTAACTATGGGAACACTAAACCATCTTAGAATTTGATCAAGAATTCATTATGGTTAAACAAGTTAGACTTAAGATAATGAATTGTAGCTTAGATTTCAAATGATTCATTTCTAAACAAGACTTAAACATCCAATTTAAGATTAGAGAGGATCCTAATTTGAAAATTTGAAAATGGGGCATGTTTGTCACAATAAATGGTGACTACTATGGGAAGATAGTGGTTGAGCATTTAGAATCCAGACTGTGGACCTTCATTACTGAACTGTGAGATAAAAAAACAAATGCTCCCTTTAGATCAACTTTAAGGAAGAGAGTTTTCACAATTGTTATTCAAAAAATAACCTATTGGGACCTAATTCCTTCAAAGGGTAATTTTATGTAAAGAGTGATTTTGATTTTATTTTGAATCCACTAGGCAATCTTAGACATATCTTAGGTACTCAGATTTCTTTGTAACGTAGTTTATTTATAAAATATGGCTAAGGTGTTGAGTGTGGAGCCCTTTAGGCTATCATATGACCTTAAGGGAATACTTTGGGGGCCTAGAGAGATCCACACATGTAGGAAGTGCATTTTCCCCAACTCCACATTTTATGGAACCTTGCTCCACATGTGCATAGAGTATTTCTATAATATTTCTAATTTCTATGTTCCCATATTTTATGGATTTGGTTATTAGCTGTCAATTTTCCATGTTGACTTCCTTATTCTTTGGGAGTTGGTTATTACTTGAAAATGTAATGCCTTGTTTTCTTCAAGGAATTGTTTCAGATCACATTTTGAAAATGTGCTTTAACAGGTGGAGACTCTATCTTTGGCATGTTTCTTTTTGGGAGAGATTTTGAATGAGCTTGATGAGGTGGAATTGAGTTGTACTTAATGGATGATGCTTATCTTGGATAGGCATGGCACAACTTCTCTTCCTTTTATGGATTTTCCTCCATTTTTTATATATACAAGGTGTGGTGTGGCCTTTAGAATTTGATGGTTTATTTGTATGGTGTGGCTTTGTGTATCATTGTCAAAGTGAAGATGTTTTTACAAAATACATGTGTTTATTACAGTGTCTGGTTTAGTAGCTTGTGAGATACAACATTGTGCAAGTGCAGGTCAAAGTGCAACATTTTCTATAGGATATTTTTCTATCTCTATGGGATTTCATTGTATTCTTGTGTTTCGATTACAATTTATATTGAGAACTTTTTTGGTAGATGTAGCCCACATTGGGTTAACCATATTAGATTTGTGTTGTGTGATTGATTCTTATTCTCTATATTTTGATGCTTTAATTATATTTGTGAGTTGAGGAAATGTTTCATGATGCATGCTATTACATATGTTAGATATGATTTATAGTTATATTAAATATAGTTTAAAAGTTTTTTAATTCCTAATAATTGGTATCAAAGCCATTTTTTGTGTTTTGCTGAAGTGGTAAATTATAGGAAGGTTATTAACTTGAGTGGTAACTATGGGAGAAGATATCAAATTCAAATTTGAAAAGTTTGATGGTAAGCATTTTGGTTTGTGGAAAATGTAGATGGAGGATTACGTATATCATAAAGAGCTACATCTACCCTTGGAAGGAAAGTAGAACACCCTGTAAATATGAGTGCTATAGATTGGTCATTACTTGATAGGAAGGCATTAGGAGCCATACATTTATGACTTGCATCTTATATTGCATTTAATATTTATGATGAGAAAACTATAAAAGATCTCATGGATAAACTTGGAAAGTTATATGAGAAACCCTCTGATTCTAATTAAAAAAAATTTATGAAAAGATTGTTTGTCCTGAAAATGTCTAAAAATGGTTCAATTTCTAATCACCTTAATGATTTTAATAATGTTTTAAGTATGCTTACTTTATTTGGATTCATGTTTGATGATGAAGTTAGAGATTTGCTTATTTTATGTTATTTTTCTAATAGTTGGGATAGTTTGGTTATGGTTGTGAGTAATGCAGTCCCTACTAAGGGAAGCTTGAATTTTGAGGGTGTTGTATGTGTGATTCTTAGTGAGGAGATTCGAAATAAAACCACTAGTGAATCTTTTTCAAGTAATAATTTGTCTATTGGTACTAGAGGGAGGAAAAATGATAAGAGTGAAGGCAATTGTGGAAAGTTAAAGGGTAGATCTAAGTCCAAATGTATATCTAAGATGATATTTTGACATTATGGGAAGAGTGGACACTCAAAGAAGGATTTTTAGTCAGTTTGGGATAAGAATGCCAACACAGAGAAAATGAATGCGGTAAATGTGACATCAAGTAAATAATGTCAGGATGTGTTAACTCTTTCTATAGATTTTTGTTTTTAGTTTTGGGTATTAGATTCATGGGCTTCTTTTCATGCCACCCCACATAGGCATTATTTTACTTATTATGTTCAATAGAATCTAGGACATGTTTGTCTTGGTGATGATGAACCATGTGAGATAATAGGGAAAGGTTGTATTCAATTAAAATATATAATAGGAATATATAGATCCTTAAGGATGTTAGGCACATTCCTATGTTGAGATGGAATTTGGTTTTAGTGGTGTAATTGGGTAGTGAGGGGTGTTCAGTATTGTTTACTACAGGTTTTTTGAAAGTTACCGAAGGTGCTCTTCTGATTTTGAGAAGTAAGAAAGTTATTACTTTATATTTAAATAATAGTGTTAATTCTATCAATTGAGTTGCTGCAGATAGAGATGCAACTATGTGGAACTATAAGCTCGATCATGTGAGACATAAGGGCATGGATATCTTAAAGAATAAGTTGTCTGGATTAAAAGATCTAGATCTAGACTCTTATGAGAATTGTGTGTATGAGAAATAGAAGTGGGTTATGTTTTTGAAGGTTGTACCCATAAATAAATAACACAAGTTAAATATGGTATACCTAGATGTATAGTGACCAGCTTAGGTATCTTCTATTAGTGGATCTAATTATTATGTCACTTTTATTGATGATCCAACTAAGAAAGTTTGGATTTATTGCATTAAAAATAAATATGATGTATCTAACATTTTTAAGAAGTGGGAAGACTTGGTTGAAATGAAATAGGTCTCAAGTTGAAATGTCTTAGATCAGATAATGGAGGTGAGTATTGTAGTAATGCTTTATTTGATTATTGTTCTAACAATGGAATCTATAGGCAAAGGATGATTATAGGAACTCCACAGCAAAAGGGGTATCTAGAAAGATGAATAGAACAATAATGAAATGTGTTAGGAGCATGAGATTACATGTAGAGATACCTTTACTATTTTGGGTAGAAACCATTAGCATAGCAATATATTTGATTAAAAAGGACCTTCTATGCCTTAAGATGGAGGCATTCCTGAATAAGCTTGGTCTAGTAAGAATGTGTATTATTACTTTTTTAGTCTTTGGATGTGAGGCTTTTGCACTTATTAAGAAAGAGGATAGGACCAAACTAGAGGCTAAATTAGAAAAATGTACATTTATTGGTTATTGTGAGGATGACTTTTGTTTCCATTTATGGAGCATTAAAGATAGGAAAATATTTTGATCTAGAGATGTAGTCTTTAATGAAAAATTCATGCATAAGGATTAGTTACAGGAACATAATTAGGAACAAAAAGTGTACACAATATTGGATGACATTATGGATTTCAAAGTATCCAAGGATTTAGTTTAGGAACCTTCTACACAAGAACCCCAAATTCATATGGTAAGAAGAGCACCAAAGTTTTTTCCTCCTTCTTTCAATTATTTGTTATGCACTGACAATGGAGAAAAAAAGTGTTATGAAGAAGCAATGAAGGTAGATGCCAAGTTGAAGTGGGAGTAACCCATGGATGAAAAGAATAGATATGTCATGGAGAACCAAATATGCGAATTGGTAAGGCTACCCAAGCACAAGAGTACACTACAAAACAAGTAGATATTCAGAATAAAAGAAGACAATGAAGGGATAAAAAGGTATAACTCTAGGATGGTGGTCAAGGGGTTTGCACAAAAATTAGGTATTAAAAATGACTTCTTTTAGGACTATTTTTGGTTTATTATAGTTGAGTATTTGTACTTAGATTAGTTAGATGTGAAAACTACTTTTCTCCATGGTGATTTGGATGAAGAGTTGTATATGAATCAACCATAGGGTTATGAGGTCAAAGGGAAGGAGAACTATGTGTGCAGACTAAAGAAGAGCTTGTATGGCCTGAAACAAGCTCCATAACAATGGTACAAGAAATTTGATTTTTTTATACTGGAACAAGAATATTAAATGTGTCATTCTAACCATTGTGTATATATCAAACATTTTATGAAGGTTTCTTTATTATATTATACTTTTATGTCGATGACATGTTAGTTTCACGAAAGAACATATAACATATTCATATACTTAAGAAATAACTTAGTGAATCCTTTTCCATGAAGGATTTGGGTGCTAAAAATCAAATCCATGGTGTGAGTATTTCTCATGACAAGAAGGAGAAGAAGCTAATATTATCCCAATCAGAATACATGAAGAAAGTGTTTGAAAGGTTTAGCATGTTGTATGCTAAATCTATTGGTAATCCTTTGGTAGGCCACTTTAGAATATCAAAGGAGTAATGTCGTAAGATATAAGCTACAAATCTTAGGATGTCCAAGGTGCCTTACTCATGGCAGTTGGCAAATCGATGTATACCATGGTTTGTACTAGGCCAAATATTGCCTAAGTAGTGGGATTTGTGAGCAGGTATATGAGTGATCTAGGTTATGAGCATTTACAAGCAGTGAAATGGATTCTTCAATATTTGAGAGGAACCATGGATTTTTCACTATGTTATGGTAGATCATATACCCCTTTGAATGGTTATGTAGACTCAGATATGGAAGGGGATATTGATAGAAAGATAATTACGATAGGTTATATATTTACTATTGGAGATACAATGGTTAGTTGGATTTCTAGGATATAGAAGGTTATGGATTTGTCAACCACAGAGGTAGAGTATGTTGCTACCACATAGACTAGCAAGGAGATGATTTGGTTATAGGAGTTATTTTGAGAGTTGGGGCATGAGTAGGAAGTTGGGAGACTACACAATGATAGTTAGAGTGTAGACTCTTTCGTATGTGATAAAGTATATTTCCCAAAATAGTAATGATTCAATATAAAATACAATCCCTTGAAAGAATAAACTCAACATTAATTCAATGCTAATTTTAGTGGTGAATCTTTGTTAATTCATAAATATTCTAATTTCATAAATCTAAATTTGAAAATATTTTTGGGTATTAAAGAGCTTTGAATCACCTAAATTTTATATATGCCAGCTCATTTTTAGGGTTAGATCTCCTACTATTTAAAATAAATTCATTTATATAAATGTTTTTTGCATGTAACTCAAAAGGTAATGTAGGTACATTTGCCTCACATCAAACATGTAGATGATCATCTACACACACACACACACACACACACACACACACACACACACACACACACACACACACACACACACACACACACACACACACACACACACACACACATATAGTTACTCATTGGGAAAAGAACTCTAATTTCCACTCAAGGACAAAACACATTTAGTTACATTATCACTTCATTAGGATAGCTTTAGAGGAGAACTTAATGAAGCTAGAGAATATTCATACTAGACAAAATCGTATGGATATGATGACCATGGTGATCACATTGGACAAGCTTAGACTATGTTCAAATTTGGTTGGCCTTAGAGGGGATGGAGCAGTGATATATTCTTTTTAAGAGAAATGGTCTCCAAGTGGGAGATTGTTTAGTGTGGATCCGTTTGGGGCTATCACAATACCTTAGAGGAATACTCTGGGGGCCTAGAGAGCTCCACAAATATGGGGAGTACATTTTCCCCCACTCCCCCTTTTTGGAACCTTGTTCCACATATGAATGGAATATTCTTTGTATATTTATATTTTCTATGTTTCCATATTTTATGGAGTTAGTTATTAGTTGTCTTTTTTCCATGTTGACTTCCCTATTATGTGGGAGTTTGTTTTTCTTTTAAAAATGTAATTCCTTCCTTGTTTCAAGGAATTGGTTGCAATCACCTGTTGTTGAAAAATGTGCCTTAAAAGGTGGAGACTCTATCTTTGGCATGTTCCTTCTTGGGAGAAATTTTGAATGAGCTTGATGAGGTGGAACTAAGTTGTCTTTAGTGTATGATGTTTATCTTGGATATGCATGGTGAAATTTCTCCGTCTTTGTTTGATTTTCCTTTATTTTTTATATATATAGTGTGTGGTGTAGCCTTTAGAGGTTGATGGTTTATTTTAAGGGTGTGGATTTAAGGATCAGAGTCAAAATTCATATGTTTTTGTAAAGTGCAGGTGTTTATTCTAGGGTGTGGTTTGGTAGCTTGTGAGATACAACATTGTGTAGGTGCATGTGAAAGTGTAGAATTTTGTGTAGCAATTTTTATAAGAGATTTTTTTGACTTTGTGAGAGTTCATTACAGTTTTATGTTTTGATTACAGTATATACTAAGAATTTTCCTGGTGGATGTAGCCCATATTGGGTGAACCACGTTAGATATGTGTTGTGTGATTGATTCTTATTCTTTTTATTTTAATGATTTCATTATATCTATGATTTGAATAAGGTTTTCATGATGCATGTTATTGCATAAGGTAGATCTGATTTAAGGTTCTATTAAATTTTATTTAAATTTTTTTTATTTCCTAACATAAGGAAAAGAAGGCTTGGGAGTTTATCTACTACCATATAGGCATCTATAGCCTTGATAGAGATGCCTTTGCTCCCATTTCAGTGATTGCTTCATCTTCATCTAGGATAGAAAGGCTAGGATGGAGGTTTCCATAAGCACCCCTTTTTAGAAAGAAACTTGCATTTTTATGACATTCAAACTTCTTTTCATTTTGACATTTATTTTGCTTAATCTAGGAGGCTTAAGGACCAATATAGCCAAGGTTTTTGGAATGGTTCAATGAACTCTTTGCACTAATAAGGTCACTTTATTTCATAGTTATTTGACTATGATTATAATGTTCCTTTTAATATTGTGATGACATTTATTAAAAATAGAGATATTATCAATTCACTTGCTTAATTCAAATCAGTGACTCCTAATTATTTTACTATCTTAATAAAATTTCCTTTACTTATCTCATTATTCAATAATGGGTCTCACCTTTTACCTTCTAGTGCTAAGATTATGTTTTCAATTCCTTGTCAATTTTAAAGTGATCAAATTCAAGAACATGGGGACAAAAATTTAGATTGGACTCTATCTTATCAAAGCTAGCTTTTTTACTTCTCAACCTAAGTCATGGAAATAAGGTATACCATTGTAAAAATAGTAAGGGCAAACAAGCAAAAAATTAGAGGAATCCCTATTTCAAATAAATGAACATAAAATAATAAAAATTATGAATAATAAATAAATATCATGAAAAAAAAGGAATAAACATAATGCTAAAGAAAATTAGTTAGGTCTAATATAATATCTACATCACTAGCCTTAGTCCCTAGGGGATATTCTAAAATTGCATTCAAAGGGATAGTTGATATGTAATGCTTCAATAAATGTCCATTCATAGGTAGTGGGAGGTCATTTCCTTCAAGTCCTTTGAATGGAAATGTGTTTTTCCCTAGCAACTCAAATATATGGTATGGGTCAATCTAGAGTGGGTTGAGTTTGGAGTGCTACCATATCATCTCATGTGTTTTCTCCCATAATAGGACCAAGTTTGATATTTGAAAGGAATTGATCTTCACACTTTTACTAAATAAATTTTCACTTATTATTAATACATGATAAATTTATATATGTCTCTTCTAGTGCTTTCTACAATTGGACATTGTCCAATACCCTTGAGTTTATATTTTCCATATCTTCCATGGAATCTCACATAAATTTGTAAGTTAGAAACTTAAAGGTGATTAGGAATATGGGATCCAACCCATATACTATGAAAAAAGTAAATATTTTGAGGTATTTCTTAAATATGGTGTGGTTATCCTGAAGAACATATTTCATCAGTGAATGCCAATACATAGGCTTCTTTTCTATAGACCTGTTAATGGTGTCAATCAGGTTCTTGTGTATCAAGTCAACCAGACCAATACATTATGGGTAATATTTTGATGAGAACCTCAAGTTAATACCATTTTCATTAGCCTATTTAGTGAGCTCAGTTTTATAAAATGTAGGTCCATTATCATAGACTAGAGCGGCTAGGGTGCCAAATCATGTTGTTATGTTTTCCTCAATGAACATGATGACTTTTTTAGCTATGTTGTTATTGGTCACCGCTATATTTGTCCATATTTTTAAATAATTAGTGGTTACAAGTATGAATTTATGGTCAACTCATGAGTTTCATTTGATGACTAAAATGAAGTCAAGTCCCCATTGAACAAAAGGATGTTATTCTATTATAGGTTGTAAAGGCATTGCAACATGAACTTACTTCTTGGAGTAGGTCTCACACTAATGGTATAAACAAACATGGCCATGGAATCTATGAATATAATGGGATAATAGTACCTAGATCATATATTTTTATACATATTTTTTGTCTTTGAAGGATCGTTACTACCCAATTTATTAGGTAAGCTAGTCATTGATTCCATAGCTTCTTCTTTTGATAGACATATGAGATAGATGCATTTATAGTTATTCCTATATATCACTTAATTATTTAATGGGTTACCATCAATCTAATAATTATTTTTGTATCTAATTAAAACCTGAAGGACGATTTACATGAAGGAAGAATTGGACATTTGGATCATACCATTTTTAATGGAACATTTCTAACTGGTACAATTTCACCATTATGTCCTTGGGTTAATTTTAGCGATCAATTGGGTAAGACTTTAGCCTCAAACCAACTTGAAATATTTTATCTCAAGGTCATACTCTTGTATCTTAGCCATACATTAACATGTGAATTCTTCTATTTCATTCTACACCAATATTAGCTTTATGGATGGGTTTATGATAATGGCATGCACCTTGTTGGTAAGGAATGTAATATCCCTCGGAATATCAAAACAAAAGCTCCAAATTGCTTATCAGAAGTTCTGAAAAATATCTTCAAATAGATAAATAAATCACAGTATAAATTCTTATTTATTTGCTCATAAGCTTACAATAGAGATCCTCTGTCAAGTATACAAATAATATTGAAAGTACAGCCTTAATAGCCTAAATTTCCACAAACTGGTCTGAATTTGGTACGTCTCGGCCTACTGTGTAAAAAACACAGTTGCCGACGTCGATTATACTGCCGTCATCGGTCGACCTGTAGTCGTTAACTTGCCGACGTCGATAATATGTTGACTGATGTCGGTATTTGTAGGTCCCTGTTCGCTGATGTCAGTGCCTGAACTTTTTGTAGGTGCGTATGGATTTTAACGAATCTATACAGAAGTCATACGGCCGCTGATGTCGCACAACCTGTATGCTTGATCCTGATCTATAGAATTATGGGCTAATACAAAGATCTATATCTGGATAATTCTTGAATCGAAAACCCAAAATAATGAAATACCTGTAAACCGTTGTGATAGCTTATGTGTGAAGTTATCTCTCAAACTTGTAAACACCTATGATAACGTCTGTATGAAGTTATCTCTCAATTTGGCAATAAATTGGCTGATCTTTCACAACCTCTGAATTGCACACAATGAAGAGTTGACGTTCTTCAATGCAAATGGAATCTTGGAACCCTTGGCTCAGTCTTCACAGAAGAATTTCTTAACAAGAATCAATATCAATAATCGTCATGAATACAAACTCTCTCCCATGAAAGATTCTTATACACCTCCAAAGGTGTGCTTGCTAAAATTAGATTCCCTTAAATTAGACTTAGGGCTTCCTTAAATTAGAACTAGGGTCTTAAAATTAGACCAATTCTTAAATTAGGATCCTAAAATTAGACCCAATAATTAATAATGAATAATTAATTAATAATTAATAATTAATAATTAATTAAAATTAGATCAAATATTTAATATTTGATTAAATCAATCAAATATTAATATCTCCCTTAATTCATGTCTGAAAGAGCCCAAATGAAATCCGACCCATCTCCATCAAGACCCTCTATCCATCCCATTAGCCTATGAGGGTCGTATAATAGGCTAATCATCCACTCGAAAAGATGTCAACTAGAAGGGGACATGACAATCCACCCCTCCTGAAATTGCTTGTCCTCAAGCAATCTCAACTCTGGATGCTGTAGAATATCTTCACTTTCCCATGTCGCATCCTCAACTGGCAAATCTTTCCACTTTACCAAATATTCCCTGATAGTCCTCCGACGCAACTATCTTCCTCTAGATTCCAAGATGGACTCAGGTACTAAAATCAACTTTCCCTCATTATCTAAGGGAGGTAAAACTGTAGAAGGTATCACACGGTGTCCTAACACCTTTTTGAGGTGTGATACATGAAAGACATTGTGTACCTTGCTCTCTGTAGGAAGCTCTAGCTCATAAGCCATCTCTCCAACGCGTCTCAAGATCCTGAAAGGACTTTAGTAATGTGGCTTAAGCTTCTCTGTCCCACTCTTCCTAAGAGTAGACTGACGGTAAGGCTACAGCATAAGATAGACCATGTCACCTACCTCAAAAGATCTCTCGATCCTCCGTTGATCTGCATACTGCTTCTGCTAATTCTACACCTTAGCAATATTCTCCTTGAGTGTCCTCATAGTATCTTGACTCTCCTACAATAAGTCTCCAGCACTCAGCACTCTACTGTCGCTCAGTAGCAAATCTAGAACACTCGGTGCCTCATACCCGTACAATGCCATAAAAGGAGACATCTAAATGGTCATGTGGAAAGTTGTGTTATAGCAATATTCGCACAAATGAATCCACTTGACCCAAGCTTTTTGCTGTCGTGCAATGTAGTTCCTGAGGTAGCCCTCCACCCATTTGTTCACTATATCCGTCTGTCCATCAGTCTGCGGGTGGTAGCTGGTGCTAGGTGTAAGCTCGGTCCCACAGAGTCAGAATACCTCCTGCCAAAAGTGACTCAAGAACCAATTATCCCTGTCGCTCACTATACTTTGAGGTAATCCATGCAGTCGAAATACCTCTCAGAAGAAAACCTCTGTTACCTGTGTAGCTGTATGTGTGGTAGTAATCGAGAAGAAGTGGGCATACTTCGTTAACCGATCCACAACTACATATATGCAATCGTATCCTTGGGATTTAGGCAAGCCCGTAATGAAATCCATCGACAAACACTCCCATTTCCTGTCAGGAATTGGAAGTGGCTGCAACAATCCTGATGGGTACGTGTTCTCCTGCTTGTTTTGTTGGCAAATAGGGCACTCACGTACATACTAAAGAACATCTACTTTGAGGCCTTTCCATGTGAATCTCTCCCTAACTTGTCTGTAAGTCTTAAAATATCTGGGATGTCCTACAGTAGGTATATCATGAAAAGCTCGCATGATAATGTTCTTCATCGATGATCCTGGGATCAAATAAACCCTATTCTTGTAAATGATCAAGTCATTCACAAGAGTATATCTGGTGTCAACCGTCAATCCCTCAACAATGCTAGATGCCCATGTATCCTTGGCATACTCTACCACAATCATATGTCGCCAATCCTCTATAATGTGGACCATGGTACTCAAATACGGCCTGCGTGAAAGAGCATCGGCCACAACATTCTGGGTGCCCTTGATGAAAGAGATGTCAAAGTCATATGCCTATATTTTACTCACCCACTTCTACTGATGATCATTGAGGTCTCGCTACCCCAAGAAATGTCTCAAACTATTGTGGTCCGTTTTGATGCAAAATTTGCTACCCACAAGATATTGCCTAAATTTTGCTAAGGCATGCATGATAGCGAGCATCTCCTTATCATATATGCTATATAGTCTCTCTGGTCCCCTGAGCTTATAGCTCTCATATACTATGTGGTGCTTGTCCTGCATAAGCACTACTCCAATGCCCTCGCCTGAAGCATCACACTGAAGCTCGAACGGCTTTGAAAAATCAGGTAGTGCTAAAACTGGGCACGTAGTCATCAACCCCTTAAACCTTTCGAAACACTCCTATGCTTCAGGTGTCCAACAAAAAGCCCCCTTTTTAGTCAAATCTGTCATAGGAGTTGCATGTTGTGAATAACCATTCACGAACCTTTGATAGAATCCACACAAACCTAGAAATCCCCTTAGCTATGTTAGGTTTGCCGGAATAGGCCAATCTATGATAGCATGGATCTTCTCAGGATCCATCCGCACTCCCCCTGCACTGATAATATGACCCAAGTATAACAATTCGGTCATCCCCAAATCACATTTGGACTCCTTGGCATACAAGGATTCCCTCTCCAAGATGCTGAGTACAGTCTCTAGATGAGCCAAATGCTCCTGCCAAGTCCTACTGTATATAAGAATGTCATAAAAAAAACAAGTACAAACCTCCTCAGTAGTGAATGGAAGACTCTATTCATGGTGGACTAAAATGTTGCTGGTGCATTAGTGAGCCCAAATGACATCACTATAAACTCATAGTGTCCACAGTGGTAACGAAAAGTTTTCTTCTCCACGTCTTGTTCGCGAACCCTGATCTGATGATACCCTGACCTTAAGTCTATCTTCGTGAAGTAATGTGAACCATGGATCTCATCAATAAGCTCATCAATACGAGGTATAGGATACCTGTTCTTAATGGTTCTCTTATTCAGAGCTCTGTAGTCAATGCACATGCGTAGGGTGCCATCCTTCTTCTTCACTAGAACAACTAAAGAAGCAAACGGTGATTTGCTAGGCCGAATGTGACCCATAGCCAGTAACTCCTTAATTGTTTTTTGATCTCATCCTTCAACTGCTTAGGATGTCTATATGGAGTAATCATAATGGGCTTAACGCCCTCCTCACGCTCAATAATGTGCTCAATGCCCCTGTCTGGAGGTCTCCCTAGTGGAATGTCACTAAATACCTTATCATGCTTGACTCTCAACTGCTGAATGTCAGGATGTTAATCAGTCTTCTACTGTCCCTCTTGCATTGGTGCCAATGTGCACTCGGCAACCCACTCTACCATGTCATGTCGCATGAGCCTCTCCATCTGATGTAAAGAAATAGTCTTGATGTTGTCGTCCCGTATTGCTTTGAGAATGTGAGTCTTCCCATCTACATCAAAATAGATCTCCATATCCTTAAGACTAAGAGTGACTAATTCAAGGGAATGAAGCCACTTCAAGCCCAAAACCAAATCTATATCTCCCATGTTGACCACATAATAATCCACCTTGAACTCATAGTTGTTCAAGCGCAATGGGAGTTCTCTGATCATCCGCTCACACCTGAGGGTATAATCGTCAGCTACCTTAACTCTAATGCCCTCAAACTCTTCTGTGGTGAGTCCACGCTTCTCCACAAATCGAGTATCAATAAAATTATGGGTGGCTCCCGTGTCAAGAAGGGTAATGACCCTCTATCCTGCCAAAACTCCCTGGAATCTGAATGATCCCTCGTGCTAGATGCTAGATAGTCGTGCCTCCTGAATCTAGAGCTTTGACTCTGCCTCAACCCTAGGCTCTGAAGCCTCAGCCTCTGGCTCCTCAAAACAATCGTGATGTTCAGAATCTTTTGATTCCTCATCCTCATAATAGGCCCACATCACCCGATTTGCTTTGCCCTTAGGCCTCAACGGACAATCATGATTAGCATCATATGGACCTTTGCAATAGAAACAGAGTTTCTTCCTGTCTAGATCATTAAGAGCCTCTCTATCCAATGGTGGTGCTGCTGGGTTGGCCTTTGAATTATTCTTAAAACTTGATTTATCTATGTTGAAACCTGGTCTTTCTCTGTTCCTATTGAAGCCCTTACTGTCCCTAGATGAAGAAGTACCTCTGGAGTTAGATCTACTTGATGGGGCTACCATCTCCATGCTACGCACCTTCTTCATAGCCTCCTGTAATGAATGAGGATCAAAGCCTTTGATCCAACCTCTCAATGGTTCTGTCAATCCCTCCATGAACAGTACCACAAGTCACCTCTCTGAAATGTCAGGAACCATAACTGATAACTTCTGGAAGTCACCAATATAAGACTCTAGACTGCCACTTTGGCGTAATTGTGCCAACTCTCGAAAATAGGACTCTGGATCTCTCCTATCAAAATGCTCTACCAGCCTATCCACAAACTCCTGATAAGATGTAATCCGATCATGATGAAGTGTCACCATCCCGTGGTGCCACCAATCGTGAGCTACTCCCTCAAGATGTAGTGTCGCATATCTGATAGCATCTTCCTCACCCATTGGTCACAATGTGAGAAATGTATCCAGCTTACTCACCTAGGCCTGTGCTGTCACCTTACCACTACCATCAAACGTCACTAGTGTGAGCCTGCTCGTAGCATGCTTCAAATCATTGTTCTGGGGTCTTGGTCTCGCATTCTGTTGACCTCGGTAATGTTCTTTCCTTTGTGTGAGGAATCGGTCAAAAGTAAATTCCTCCTCATGCTCTTCACCTGCTATCACCTCCTCTGCCTCCTATCTCACAAAGACAGGCCTAGTAGGCCTGTTAGCTGTATGAGAAGTAGTCCCAAGGCCTCTCTGTGATCTTGCATCACTCTTGATTTCGTCACGATGTGGGGAATGTCCCCTTGGAGTACCCAATCTCGACAGTGCTGCTGCCAACTGCTGTAGTACTGCGTTATTCTACCTTTGCCCTTCTCGTATGTCTCTAAGAGTAAGTAGAACCTCTGCATCATCTTGATCTATGGGATAGTGAAGAATACGGGCCCTGTTAATTTCATCACCCATGTCTTTCGGTGGTTGTTCTAAAACTTGAGTGCCTTCAAGCAAAGCTCTACTGCACGTGAAATACCCATGTGCTCCTAACCCTTGTGGCTGCATAAGATTGTCAGCCTCCTCAGGATGGCAGGATTTAGCTCTGATACCACTGTAATATCCCTCCGAATATCAAAACAAAAGCTCTAAATTGCTTATCAGAAGTTCTAAAAAATATCTTCAAATAGATAAATAAATTATAGTATAAATTCTTATTTATTTGCTCATGAGCTTACAATAGAGGTCCTCTGTCAAGTATACAAAGAATATTGAAAGTACAGCCTTAATAGCCTGAATATTCTACAAACTGGTCTAAATCTGGTACGTCTCGGCCTGCTATGTAAAAAACACAGTCACCAACATCGATTATACTGTCATCATCGGTCGACCTGTAGTCGTTAACTTGCCGACGTCGATAATATGTCGACCGATGTCGGTCTCTGTAGGTCCCTATTCCCTGATGTTTGTGCCTGAACTTTCTGTAGGTCTGTACAAATTTTTACGGATCTGTACGAAGGTCGTACGGCCGCTGATGTCACACAACCTGTATGCTTGATCTTGATCTATAGAATTATGGGCTAATACAAAGATCTATATCTGGATAATTCTTGAATCAAAAACCCAAAATAATGAAATACCTGTAAACCCTTGTGATAGCTTCTGTGTGAAGTTATCTCTCAAACTTGTAAACACCTGTGATAACTTCTGTATGAAGTTATCTCTCAATTTGGCAATAGATCGGCTGATCTTTCACAACCTCTGAATCGCACACAATGAAGAGTTGACGTTCTTCAATGCAAATGGAATCCTGGAACCCTCGGCTCAGTCTTCACAGAAGAATTTCTTAACAAGAATCAATATCAATAATCATCATGAATACAAACTCTCTCCCATGAAATATTCTTATACACCTCCAAAGGTGTGCTTGCTAAAATTAGATTCCCTTAAATTAGACTTAGGGCTTCCTTAAATTAGAACTAGGGTCTTAAAATTAGACCAATTCTTAAATTAGGATCCTAAAATTAGACCCAATAATTAATAATTAATTAATAATTAACTAATAATTAATAATTAATTAATAATTAATTAAAATTAGATCAAATAATTAATATTTGATTAAATCAATCAAATATTAATATCTCCTTTAATTCATGTCCAAAAGAGCCCGAACGAAATTCGACCCATCTCCATCAAGACCCTCTATCCATCCCATCAGCCTAAGAGGGTCGTATATTAGGATAATCATCCATTCGAAAAGATGTCAACTAGAAGGGGACATGACAAGGAAGTAGTGCTTGAATATTTTCACAACCTTGACTAGGGTATAAACATGATTTTCCAATGTGAAATACTTCATGTCTACATCCTTTTATATTTTTACCATGAAATTAATTATGTGTTCATCTTCATCCAACTTTTAGGTGTTCACTACAATAATTTTATGTTCTAATGCAAAGTAATAGAGGTAAAAGTCATTCATATACTCTAGGATGATTAATACTTGTGCTTGCATGATGAATTCATTTATTTATTGGAAGGATTAACTAGTTATAGGAATCCACTCTACCTTTTATTCTTGTTTCAACATCACATTTAAAGGTTTAAGAAATTTTGTAAAACCATATAGTAAGTTACATACAAGGCTAATTTTACCAAATAATGAATTGAATTCCTTTTTACTCTTAGGCAATGTATCTTGAAAATCACATTGGCACACCTAGTGTTGATATAAATACCTTCCCTTACGATGAAGTGACCAAGAGTCTTACCTTCAATAATACTAAATACATTCTTCTTTGGGTTAAGAAAATTAACATACCTTGTGCACCTTTCAAATATATTCTAAATATGGTGAGTATGTTGAGACCTATGTTTTTTAAAATAGTCATGTCATCCATGTAAATAAAATTGCATTTACATATCAGACCTTTGAAATTAAATTCCATGGCTATCTGAAAGTGGATCATATGTTAATAAGTCCAAGTGGCATTTACTTTTAACCAAAGGTAACCTAATTGGTTGTAAATGTCATCTTAGATTGGTCTTTTGGGTTTAATATAACCTGATTATATCTTGAGATTCCATTTAAGAAGGGCATCATATAAGATCCATTTATCATATGTATCACTTCATCTAAGGAAAGCAAAGGATACTTATCTTTGTTATAAGAATCATATTAGATTTCTAAAATCCACACACAGTAATATTTCCCCACTATTTTTATGGATTGGCACTAATTTAGCTACATAAGTAGAGTAAAAATTTGGGAAGATCATCCTAGCCAGTAGGAGTTTATAAATGTTTTTATGAATAAGTACTTCAGGATTAGGTTCACAGGTCATTACCTCTATCTAAAAGGATTCTAGTTTTATTTGAGAGGGATAGTGTGGGATTTTATCTTTGTTTTGGAGACCTTCAGCTATTTTCCATTTCACATAACATGGCCTCGCAAGACATCCAAAGTTGTAAATAATAGATATTTATTTAAAAATAAATCTATGCACAAGCGTGACATTGCTCTAGCATCAATCTTAGTTTTGACCAGTGTTATATAAACAAAGAGAAGACAAACCAATCATCCAAACAAACATTCATGAAATATTTGAAAGTGTTTACAACTATAGAAAATACAACATGTGAATTTTATAAATAAATGACTTTACCTTGTATGCAAATTATCCACATCTAATAGTAAAGGTGCTATTAGCTTGATCCTCCTTGGTAATCAAAATATATTGATATCCACTAAAACCATCCATCCCAACCACATTTCAATGAATTCATATGTAAAAAGAATTAAAAATGGATCATTAACATCAGCTTTATTGAGTGCAAATTAGTCCCCACACAACTGAATTTCTACTTTATTATTGGGTCGAACAACCATGGGACTCACCCAATCTACCTTTTCAACTAGATAAATGATTTTAAATTCTTGGATTTGATCAAATTAAACCTTTAGTTTGATCTTAATATTAGGATTGATCTTGTAAGGTCACTTTTTGATAGGGCACACACACGCACACTTTTAGTTATATGTGCATTTCTCCTAGAGATGGATCTACACCTTCTACCTCCAAAAATTTTATTAAAAACACATCTTGATAATCCCTTAATAGATACAAAGTCTTAAATATTTTCTCTTATCCCTAGTAATCTCCTACTATTACAAGCTTAGGGGCTTAGTCCTAATATTTCTTTCAATCTTCGCAAAGGTTCTTGATATATGTTACCTAATCCACTAGGAAAATTATCTTGGATAATGATCTTGCATTCACTTTCTAGAATATTGATGTTGTGAAGTCTTTTCTCTTCCACTTGCTCTATGATTTGCACTAATTTGGGTTCATCTTCACATTGTGGCTCAAATAAACCATCTAGATATAGGTTTTCATCATTGTCACTACCACTTGATTTTGTTAGATCATTGATTATTCTATTACATGGATGAATAATAAATTATTCTTTTCAGTTGATTTTGTAATAGATCAATGTGACATCCAAGTCTTGTGAAACGTCCTGATGGGATGATGATTTAGCTACAGTCGTTAAATCTTCTACTCATCCATGACATAGAAAAAAAATTATAAGGCATTATGTACTAGTAGATTATCATCTTCAAACACAAAATTTTGAATGAAATCTTGCTAAAGTTGTGCCCAATGTTTGGTCTCCCTTCTAATATTTTGATGTATATACCAAACTATTGGTAGAGGTACAAGGGTGTGGTTGAATATGTGTAACTAATAATGTTGTTATAATCCTTATGTGGCCCATATATCCACACACTAATGGATGTTTAAGTATGAACATTAAACCTCTTGAATGAAAGGCCATTATGACTTGACACTAGATATTAGCTAAAACCTTGGACATAATATTTTACATTATTATTCCCACTATATTTATGAGCTTCTATGTACTTCCTACAATGTCATAATGATTCCTTTTAGCACATACCTGAGTCCATTAACTCATTAATACACCTATAGTGAAAGATGTTCAAGCCTCAATATACATGGATTGAGATCCTTTATCATAAAGTATTGAGATATCTTGTGTTCCATAGTGAACACCAAGTGTAGAAGTTAAAAGTCGTGATCTTTGTGAGACCAGTTCAAGATGTGCTTATCTAAGTCACCATTAATGGAAGATGTATATTCAGAAGTAGAGTACCTTCTAGAGTTGGTTTATTATAGTCTATCATAGTTATAATAGTATTATAAATAAAATCGACTTCATATCTTGCTCAAGAGTGCACTAAATGAGAAACAGAATATTCAATGTGAACCTACCTAAGTGGAAACTTTGTTATTATAGGTTTGAATGCTATTCATTGTTCTTATTACATAGTACATAATTTCTAATTTTGACACTCTATATGTCGCAACCCATTATCCTTTCATCTATGCCCACTTTTAACCAACTATTGTCCCCATAAACATAAGGAGAATCTGGCTCTTTTGGGATAATATATGATTCCTTATCAGAGTTATTTAGAGGTATAACCATTATTTTATCTTTTTGATGCACTTTTAGCTAATTGCACATAGTGTTAATGGTTATTTGGTCATTGTAGGGCCATTTCTTATTGATTATGTTAGGGTAATGAGTATTTTTTATTTTCATGTTGATGACCTCAAAGTCCCCTCATAATATGAGCTCATACACTTCAATTTCAACATATTATAACCTACCAATGTGTTTAACTCTGTCATAATCTACCAAACATAATGTTACTAGACTGTAGCATAGAGTTTGTCAACTGATAACTTCCCATGTTGATCAATGAATAATATTGATTATGCTTCTAAAGTCAAATACTGCATTGTTATTCCATATCCAACTAACTCAATATCCATTCACAAATCCAAATTCTAAGGATTCTTGGTCCTAACATACCAAACTACTTTATCGGCCCTTATTTATCCTCACTTCACACACTCCATTAGATTATGTAGGAGGTTAGTGATATTATAGGATATATACTCATCGCATAGTGTACTAAGTAGTTTCATTAGATATTTTAAATTAGTCACAACACCCTCTTGTCTCATTATCCTAACAAAATTTTCATGCATTTTATCATCAATAACTATGTTATCATCCTCAAAAGTTGGTTTCTATTGTATTTCCTATATTATTTACACGACTTGATACATTAAACTATTTTTTTTAGTAGGATTAGGATATTTATCCCTCTAATTTTTTTTAATACCATGATCTTAAGGCATTTATAAAGGAGTTAAGCCTTGTTCATCTCTCTTTTGCCTTGTGATGGCTTGGAAAAATGCATTTTATTTTGGCTATGCGTTGATCATATTTACATTAAAAACTAGTTTTTACTTTATTTGTTTCTCCAAAACTGTGTAATCTTATATTTGATGTTGAACCTCAACCCTATATTATACATAATAAAATTGTCTTTGAGGATTGGTGGGGTAATTCCTTACATAATGATTATATGTAATGCATATATAATATTCCATAAAGGGTTGAGCTTGTCAATTATAATTATTGTGACCTCCTTGATATCTGACACAATATCCACCCCTATATCCCCCTCTACAGCATCCTTTATTTTGTTGATACCCCCACCCTTATGATTGTTGTCTAGCATATCTTCCTTATTGATTCCTCTGCATATCATATCCCCAATATTGGTGCTAAGGAAAACCTAGAGCCCAATTTTCCTACTATTTTTGAAGATTCACATTGTTATAAGGTTGTGCATACTAACTAGAATATTGGTATGAGGAATATGACGTATTACTCCATCTTACTAGGCCTTGTGGTTGATACTGTGGTCATGAAGGCATCTGATATTGAGGTGGTGAAAGTATCCATCCTAGACTACATTGAGTCTCAATTGTCATTTCCATGTCTGGTACAAAAATGTTTTATTTCGTAGTTGGTATTTACTAAGTTACAATTGTGAAGATGTTCTTCATTATATCTTATTCTAATTCATTCAAAGCATAACACCTTGTCTCATCATTATTTTTAAATTTACAAAAAGAAATTACATGTTGTGTGAATTTTGGATATATTGCTGGAGAATATGGCACTTAGATGTAAGATGTCCAAATACCATACTTATTTCACAAATTTCTATTTTAATTGATGCACATTCATTTTTATGATGTCCCTTTTAGACACATTCTAGACACCATAAGCTTAATTTAGGCTTATCTTTTTTATGCATGTCATTCATCTTCCTCGTAAAATCATCTAACTTAGCTTCTAATATTTATCTCAATGATAGAAGATCCAAATATTTTATCTTTTCTACTTGTGTGGTAATAAACCAAGTATCAGCCTTGGTGGAAAACTAGGATTGCACAATAGAGAACCTAATTCTTTGTTGTAGACCCTCTACGAACAAAATAGAGTTGTCTTTGTCTTCTAAAATAAAATCAATTTTGTTCATGACATTGGAAAACTTACGATCATACTGTCAAATCATTTTTACATATTTTTGTCAAATTTCCATTTGGTCTTGAATAACTTGACTGAAACATTTTTTACCTTAAATTATGATACTAACATATCTTTAACTTGTGTGAGATCTAGGGTATTTACATTTATTTATGAAATGAACTATAAGGCACATCTTTCCAAATCCCCTACAAGTTCACACTTCTTCACATCATTTGATGTTAACCCTTTTACAATCCATTTACTTTCTCAAGTTACCAAGTATTATTAAGGGTCCACAAATCCATCATAAGGCATTAAATGCACAAAAATACTTATATTAAGTACCATAGATGAGAGGTAATTAGTTTTTAATATATATTTTTGAATACTAATAATTATTATTAGTGGTGACTACACACTTATTATTACATTGTTAAGCAACTATGCAGTGTTTACTAAGACTATAGGTTACTACACAATAATCCTTTTAGGAGTAATAATAAATCTTGTTACCTTTAACTTATTTATCTCTAGTGTTGGCTTGATTTCTTCACTCAACTATCCAAAATTATCAGTAAAGGAATCAAACCAGTATGAACTCACTTATCTCTCTATACTTTTTATAATTTCAATAGATAAAGTGGGCTCAGGGGATGCATACCTTTGAAATTAATGACATTTATTTCCAACATCTTCTAACTTTGAACTAGAGCCTAAAATATTACTACCTTCAATTTTAACATTTTCTTAGGAACTTTCTTTCTGGATAATAGTAAAAAACCCTGCCCTTAACTATGATCTACCTCTACTTCCTAACTATTCTACCTCTAGATCACTACTTTTAACATCTTCTTCTTTAGACCCTTTCTCATATTCTACATACCCATTTCTTTCATTACTTTCCACATAACATCCTTTTCTTGTATTTTTGTACCCCTATCACATTATTCTCTACTCCTAGTCCTATTCACAATTAATTTTGGGTATTTTGTCTTATTCTATGTTCTTTTCTATCATAGTTACCTTTCTAGTCCTAGAATTTTCTTCTTGGTCTGACTCTTTTCACCTTCCATTTTATGGGATTAGGTTGAAGTTCTTGTTATTCATCTATTCATCATTCACTTTATATCACATGCACACCCATGGAACCTGAAATGACTAAGAGATGTTGGTTGGTGTATGAACCATGGCATTTTGCACAACCAACATATTTATCAATAAATGTAATTGCTATAAAAATTTTCCTCTGAGTCCTTGGATAAATTCATCTTGCATAGTCTCAAAAGACATGTATCTTTGTACCATCATTTATAATCTCTATCCATTGATATACTACATAGGACCAATCAATATATAGGTTACATAGTCTTTTTAATTTTTCCTCATTCCATACTATAATTTATATTCTCATTAGACTACAACAATAGTATTCTAACCTAGATAGATACATAACTAACAATCCAAGCAATTTTCACCATGAAATTTCATAGAATTCACAATAGAGGTACTCTTGGATAATCCCATCTATAATTTGTTTGACTCTCAATGTTTCTTATTCTATAATGTTATGGATTCCCTCATCTAACCATCTTTCTACATCTCTTGGCCTTGACCACTACCTCAAAATATTTAAACCAAATAGGTACCATGCTCACAACACAATTGTTAGCAAAGGTTCCTAAAAATACTATACAATATGATAATTATAAGGATAACATGTGTAGTGGAGATTACCAAAAGGTACAAAAGAGACTATAAGATTACCTACCATCTACGCTAGACAAAGATGCATCCTAAAGTAAGAAAGAAATAGATGCTACATAAGATGAAATGTAAGCAACATAGCATTTGATAACATATTAAAGTAAAATAGAATACTCACTACACATTAAACATATATAGAATATTATTAGGAAAAAAATAAAAGAATGATTCTATTAATCTCTGTCAACACATCAGAAAAATATTATATTGGAACAAATGTGTTTTATATAGATTCATAGAATCTATTGTCTCTTTGCATTCCATCCTTTTGAGATACAAAAGGAAAGACTCTTTGCATTCTTATATTGCTCGATAAGGCTTACAAGGCTAAATACATACAAAAGTTATATAAAATCATATACTTTACACATGTATATCTCATGGTTTTATCATGCTCCATTCTTCATCCAACATGTGGTAATCTCCCCTAATAGCCAAGTTTCTCAAGAGAATCATGTATTGATTCTTTCTATTAATATTGGGACATTCTTCGATAATGTCCCTACCATGTAGAGGTGGTGTAGTCCTCTTGGAAATAGTGATAGTTTTACATGGGAGAAGAATGGGAATATCACACCAATGAATAGGTATGAGTAGAAATTATAAGATGAATAGGTTTTTTTGCACAGGGAATATTATTCTCTTTGAATATACTCTCATGTAATGTTCAAGGTGCTAAAAATTAATATCATAAATTATCTATGTTCATTTATTTTCAATGGCTCATCTATTTAGATTTTATTTATTTACAAGAAGTTAATATTTTATGGTTTACACTAAATAACTCTTTGAGAATTATATGGCCTAATGCATTACACTTTTCCACATATCACGAGGATGGATATGGTAGAACTAGTATTTTTTTTCCTCAAAATTTTCTTGATTAATTATTGCATTAGGATAAGACCCATCACAATGGGTTATTTGGGTTATGTTTGATATAAATGAAAATTATTTAATATTATAATTTCTTATCATTATAATGATGGCCTTGATAGAATGATGCTTTGGAAATGGATCATCAATAATGTGCCTTTATATATCTAGTAAATTTGTGGTGAATATAAAATGAATGATAATTTTGATGACAAATATGGCACCATCCCTATGTACCAATGCTTGGGAAAATATGAATCTTGGTATTATTTTTATAAAACATTGGGCCAAAGTGGTATCAATGATGTTCATTGATTAAAAAACATAGTGCACTTGATCTAATTTTTGAGATGGCATTTATTGGATTCTTAAATGGATGGATTACATCATTATTGTTGAGAAACATATTCTCTCCTTCTCCATTTTCAATTGGATTAATTTCACATTCACCTAAATTTTTTACATCCACTTTCACTTAAAATTTAATCTAACAATAGTCCCATGACACATAGAGAAGAATGTGAAGGTGGCCTTCATATATTCCCTCATAATCAATTATTTACGAATAGGTCACTACTCAAACATGAGGACACAAATTAAATCATCTCTAATGTGTGAAAATTGCTTCATATCCACCATATTGAGTGGAGGAATGACATAATGAGTTACAACATCACCTTTTTCTCTCACTAAAAGTAATTTCTACAAGTTTAGAAGTGTGTTAGTAGTAGTATTTTTAAGGAATAATAGATAGTCTCTTCTTTCTCCAATAAAAGCTACTTTGATTCTTAATTAAAATCAATGTTTGCTTCTCTCAAGTATTATATTTGAGTGGATGAATGCCATTTTACTATATTTTCTCAGATTAATGCTCAATTGCATTGGCTTAAGATTGGTTAAGAGGCCTTTAAATTGATTATTCATGTCCCTTAGAGCTAAAAAATCCAAAGAGAAAACTAAAGCCATCAAAATAGCTCATATTTAACTCACAAATCTAATAGATATCTCCTTAGATTTATTTAAATTCTATAATATTTATCTCCAAACATAAAATTTTATAAAATAGATGTCACAAGCTTTGCAAGAGTGTTTATACCTAGTGCCTTTTGAGTTGGATGCTTCATCTCAAAAAAATTGTAATGCTCCTATTTATATTGAAGAGTTTTTTGTTTCTTTACAATGTATGGCCAATGATAAGGGAATTGAAGTGGTTTAATTTCTTATTTATTTTACAAATCCACTTGCAAAATTGTGATACTAGATTTCCTTCAGGTTTACAAAGAATCCTTGCACACCAAATATTTAAAGGCTATCATCAATAATCCTAATATAAAATAATTTATAAATTTAGAGACCCTTATATTATTACCAATTAGAACCCAATCAGTTTAACTAAATGTTTCCTATAAAAACATCGATAAAGCCTTGATTCTTCTTCTCGAAATCCTCCTCATGATCACCAAATTAGAGCAAACATGGTTTATAAATAGTAAAAATCTTATTGATAACATAATCATAGTATGGGAAGAAATCGAATGGGCTCATACTTACTAATAGAGGAACATATCTTTAAAAATTTACTTCAAAAAAGTGTGTAATCAGATTGGATGGCCTTTATCCTAGTCATGCTCAAACTATTGGGTTTTTGTAATTTTTTCCTTTCAACCAATAATAATTTTTTTCTTAATCTATGTCTCCTCTCAATATCAATTTTAATAATTTGGGAATTTATTTTCCAATTAGATAAGCTTTCCCAACTGCTTAAGCCTTTTTTGTCCTTGTAGCAGAAGTGTTTAATTATCTGTATACTCATATAGAAAACCAAGGTATTATAAAAGAAGTGTATTTAATTGACCGTTCTTATGAAATCATCAATCATCAGTTTGTCTATTAATATTTCATTATACTTTAATATAAAGAGTATTATCTCAAAGAGTAAATTCACTGCCTTCAATTTTTATACAAAGCTTCCAGGTCAAGATTGTAATGGGATAAAACCTACTTTTATAATCATGCATGATGCAATTACTAGAGTAACTTTGACATCATCAATGGAACTAGATTCATAAAAGGGAAAATTTTAAGTTTATAAGTATTCCTTTTAAATTTGATAGTTATCCTTTGGTTATCTAGAAATGTGTAATTGAGAGAGTAAAAAATAATTCACATCCTAGATTGCTAAACCTCTTTATCTCATAAAACAATTTGAAGGTTGTACCAAAACTATCATAGCCACTCATTTATATTATTCATATTTTTGAGATCATTCTAAAGAATCGATGAAAAACTGACAAATGCACTTAGAAATTTTCTTTGGGAAAATACTAAGCAAACTTGAGCATTCTACAAAGTTTCATAATAAAAATATTTCCTTCTTTGTGAAAAGTGAGGAATGGGAATTGTTGACATCTATAGACAAATAACTTACCTTTGTGCTAAGTGGTGTATTAGATAAATTAAGGCAAATAAGTTTGGTAAAATTACCCTATGGAATTGCATTGTTGCAGATCCTCCTTATGGTAATAATTTTTGGAAAAATATTATCTTATACACTCTTTTAACTATCTTTGTTCCCATCTATAAATAAGAACCCTTTGTGTCTAAGAGCATTTGGAAGGGTTTTGAATCAATGAAACCCTTCATAAAATAGGTTGGATATGGTATTCGAAGTGGTTTCTCTTTTAATGACCAAAACCTCTTATGGTTTCCTATTGAGACAAGTTCCAACCTTCCTCTAAAAGAAATACTAGGCATAAAATCTCTTGGATTTTTCACAAAAGGAATTTTGACAATTTTGGATTTGGTTTCCTCTTGAGATTATTTTTTTGGCATTCAATAAAACATAAATATAAGATTATTAATTCAAAGTTACCATGACTTCCACATATTTGTAATTTCATACTCAATGTCATGGTACATAAGATGGGTCTACACCCTCCACTTCACTAGTGGAAGGATCATTAGTTGAATCCTTAAGATTTGGGTATCCCCCACTTCATACTATTTAATAAAGTATTTTTGTGGTACCCTCTATTAAACAATGAGTGTATCATCTTAATATTTGGGTAAGTTCAATATATAATAAAATTTAAATTCCTCTCCTAAGACGTGCCTTGCCATACTCAACAAGATTTGGAATGTCAAACTAGAGTCCAAATTGGTCCATTTTATTTGGTGTCCAATTTACTAATGTCTTCTTACGGGGGAGTATCTCAATCATATTGGGATTTATAATTCCAAATCCGCTTATTTGGTACAGACCTAAAACCTTTAAAAGTCATTTTTCAACATGTTTGAGGGACTAGACTTCTTGGAAATGGATTGATAATTTATTCCAACCTTTACACCTAAAGCCAATAATTACCATATGGATTGTTCTTATACAAAGAACATTCAATGTGAAATCTTCTTATACAAATAATTTGAAGAATATTAATTCTTACTTTTAAATAACAAGTCAGAAAAGTTAAAGATAACATATTTAAAAAACGTGGCCTAAATATGTAAAGTAATACTTCTTTTACTAGTTTCAAGTTCTATTGTCTTCAATTAATAGAATAGTTGTTTCTCTTTTTAAAAAATTCAAATTTTTTTTATATTTTTTGAAGATGCATTTGACACATGCTTATATCCATCCACCAAAATATAAATCCCTCTAAATACTCGATATAAAAACTCAAATAATACTTAAGCATTTAATTAAAAAATATCTATTCATTAAATCCACTAAAAATATTACATCTATAATTTAAAAGTTTTTTTAATAAATATTTATATATTGGATAGAATGCCAACCTGTAATATAATTAAAACAGCCCCCAATTTGAACCGTTTTTCTTTTCCGCTTCTTCTCTATCATTTATTTATTTATGGAGTTTGATTGCAGTCATCTTTCTCAAACGTTGACTTCAATGTTTAATTTTATTTGAAGCGGATAATAACAGTCGTAAGTAGTTGAAAAAAAAAGTAAAAAATAAAATTGTACAGATAAAAAGTTTGGAAAGGTAAGAGAAATTATTGGATATATGGTACTTTGAAATGTAATCAATGTAACAAAACATGTTAAAGAAAAACCATCACAGGAATTAAAACCTGTTCAGAAATAACATTGATCACAAACAACCCAAGTCCAATACTCAATTTCAATATTTTTTTCTTCCTTGCAAGAAAAACACCTCCTGGTTTCTTAAATACTAAAAAAAGGACCCCTACAATAACAGTAATATCAATTCAGACAAATTACCAACGCTAAATGATTTAGGGTTACCAAATCAAACCCTAACTAAAGTTCTTAAAAGAAAGAGAAATTGCAGAGAAAACATGCATCTTCATAGTCAATATGATAGTGATGAGATGGAGAAGGGAGAGGAAGAAGAAGAGAAGGAGGAGAAATCAACATGCCTGTGGCCATTTCCTCCACCACCTCATGATAGTTGAACACCAAGTCTTGATCTATGAATTCTTGCTGCTCTCAATCTCCATGAACGTTTTTCTCGGCAATGATTGTATCTCCATCTTCAAGATGTTGAAGTTGAGCAGCGGCAGCAGCCGCAGCAGCCTTTATCCGTGTCTTACTAGTCAAAATATGGCGGGGCGGAAGAGGAGGAGGAAGAAGCAGCGCTAAGTGGGGAAAGTTGAGGTGGGCAATAGGGAAATGTTCCGACACAATGCCGCGACATCATACGCCCGCGCAGCCATCTCCGCTGTGGGAAATGTTCCCAGAGATATTTTGTTGTTCGACCTCTCCATTTTAAACTTCTTGTTTTTAGGGCTGTTAGTGGGTTCTCTGATCTCCGCTACCCATCTACCCATTTACTCTTTCCATTTCCCGCTGTACGTTTTCTCGCACGTACACACCCCAGGAAATCCCCCTCTTCCCAGCGCGTGTCTTAAATCGCCATTGTGGAATTTGTCTGAGGCTGACTTGTGGGAGGAAAAGCATGCGGCCTCTTCAAAAGAGGAGGGCATGAACAGATAAAGTAGCAGATGCATTAACCAGGGAAGAAGTGCTCTTACAAGCCCTAGACCCGGCCCCTCTGGAACTGAAAGGAGCACAGGATGTATCTGAACAAAACCCTCTTGTACGATTTGCTATGCCAGATAAATTTACATTATATTTGTAGGGGCTGTCAAACCATGAAACGTAGCCTGCCTCAGTGGGGGCCAAAATCCACCTTTCAACCACCTTTGATTACTGGGAGACAAAGCATCTTCTTTCGAGGTTGAGATTTGACAGCACTTTGCCTAGTTATGAAAGCTATGTTGCCAGTTTTCTAACAATTATTTTGTTATAAACTAGCAATAGCTTCCTATGTAGGCAACGATAGACACACTTCAAAGAGAACATGAAATTAGAGAGAAATATAGTTAGAGAACATGAAATTAGACAGAAATATAGTTGAGCTCAAATCCTAAAAAGCACAAAATGTCGCAATTATATGAAGCTGAGCGCAAACATGGTCCCTTTTGCTTTATAATTGTGAGTAGTTGGTATCTACATCTTCACATATTGTTCAAATGCAACTTTACATATATACTTTATATAATTTTCAAATAAAAATTTTAAAAAAATAATTTTTTGTTAAATATTTTAAATATCATTTGTCAAGGGATCATATAACTTCACATATTTTATATATTGTTTAAATGAAAAAATAAGAGATACAATTTTAAACTAAATATTTTGAGATACTATTTGTGAGAGAGAGAATATTCTTCACATGTGATATGTGAAATCAATATGAGATTTAAAAAATGAATAGAATTATGTAGAAAAAAGATACGAGTTTGAGTTGCAAACTTGTAAATTAGGGGAGAGTTGATCATTCTTATAAAAATATGCATGTCTTAAAATATGTGGAATTGTACGATTTATGATTTATATTGTTAGTTTGTTAATATTTATTCTTGGTAAATATCTCATAAATATCATTTATGTTAAGCCCATTAGATCTCTCGACACTTTCCAAACCATCGTTAGACTTATTATGTGTCTTAAAACTCTTGAATCTTTATTCTTCCTTCCTATCATGCATTTAGTCCTCTTATTGAAATTAAACACCTATAATCCATCATCTCTTCAGCCCAACTCTAAAATATCATTCATAACTTTCACTTTTGCTCTATTTAAGGCTTATTTCTTTTATCCATATTTTAACATAAAGCTAATCAGTTTGAATGATCCAAAAATATTATAGACAATATAAATACATATTTGGGCACCATTTATCCTATTTTTGCATCACCCAAAGCATTATGACTCAATTTCCACTATAAACCTACTAACTCAACACCCTCCTTCACAATTAGGTCTCTTTAGGCCTAAAGTAAACACACAGTACTAGAGATTGTATTATACCATACTATACTACTCCGAAACAATAAAAATATTATATAGCACATCAAATAAATTCATATTACAAAGTTTTGTAAAATTCCAATGGTGAAAACTCAATTTATGCAAAAATGCAAGATTCAAACCCTAGGTTGGTCTTGACATAGGCCTGTGTAGACTAAGAGTGAACAAAAAAGCATAAAAAGAGTTTTAAACAACTTCAAAGATTTATGAGACATGTGTGAGGTCTCTCTCAACTCACCCTGAATCTTCTAATAGTCATTTTCCCTTGAATTTAATCTTCATACCTCTCTGACATGTAAAGTTTCATAATTCGGTATGCATTTTAAGACTATAAAGTGGACAATGGATTTTATTCCTTTTTTTTTAAATCAATATATAAACATATTAAAAACATTTCCAATATCTATTATGAATCCTTCACCGTACATGATTCTTATTCCCCAACTACAAGACCAAACTTTAATTCTATCTTCATATTTTTGGAGGTAGACTTGTAGCTCTTTAGGATGTGTGTAGGTAAGTAATCAAGATAGGAATGTAAAACAAAATATAAATATGTTAATCATATTTTATTATACATTATTAATTATTAATTCATACCATCTCTATGATGATGTGAATATGACCTTACCCTGCATTCAAAACTTTATAATGCATATGAACTGAGTTTTTATGCTTAAAGAGCTTAGGGAGGGATTTTTCGGCTCTTTTAGGCCTCATGGCTCTCTTGATGAACTTATCCATTCATGTCACTTCTTAAAAAATATTAAGTCACCTTTGGATATTTTTATACACTCCCTATTTCCTCCACATGCTTTAGATCATGTAAGCTATCTTGCAATCCATTTTAGTCTTCTTTATCATAGGTGCACACAGTCCATTGACTACCTTATTCCTCGTATGACTTCACCATTTTGATCTTTTTATGACTTGATATAGGAGTTTTATATTTATATCCTCTTATAAAGTGATATGAAATATCAAAGGAAGTTTTCATTTATGTATCTATATTCATCTTTTACCTTCCACCCCAACTACCTGCACAAGTTTTTAAAGCTCTGTCTCACTAATTGCTTGTGTATAGATGAATATACTCTTAATCCCTCCAAATGGTTCATGAATACATAGGAAAAAGTATTCGGAGTCCTCTCTCAAGTTCATTGGACTATCTATTATCATGGGAAACTAGTATTTGATTACATTCTTGATATTTCAACTCCATATGTATAGAAAAATATTCTTCTATGATCTATAACCATGTTAGCTTAAGTATTATTAACTATTATGATTTTTAATTTATTTCAAATATCATATTAACATTATTAATTATTACTATGAGGTATCACACACCTTCTGTGGTTTTTTAGACTTAGATCACATCTCAAATTTGGCATTTTATGCTTACCTTGCAAGTAGACCTGTAAGTGACTATTTTAGGCCCATAACACTTCCTTCTTTAACCATATGCCTAATATTCCTTCCTTTTATGATATAATATGTGCATATAAAGGTATATTAAACTTTTTCATGAACATAAATTTCTCCCGAATGTCTTGTAAACTTTCTCATTGATCATAGGCCTATGTTCTCTACTTCATACTTACAAGATTATTGAAGAACACTAAGACCAAAGTCTCTTATAATCTACTATCTAACATTTATGGTTGATATATTCCACTTGAAGATATTTATAATAGAAGTGATAGGTTAATGGAGGTTTCTTAAATACCATTTGAGGTCATAAATATTAAAACCAACCAAAACTCTACTTGTAGCCATTCCATATAGGTCTAAAAACCTATCATATATGGAGATTATTACCTTCCCTTGATTTTATGTGATAAATGAATGATGGGAAACGGTGTTGTAATATTATTAGTATATTTAATGGTATCACACAAACACCTATTTGTACTAAATAATTGAGCTTATGGGATTTTAGAAGGGTTTTGGGATGCTTGTTTTGTTAGTAATTGTTCACAAAGTGTGGCGCCTAAAATTCTCCACTAATACATGAAAATTCAATGGAATAAGGACCTCCATCAACCCATAAGATAATTTTATGCAAATTTTCTTATCCTACATGAAACAAGAACTACAAACTAAATTTCAACTAGCTACCAAAAAACTGATGAAAAATCTAACGCATTCCTCAAATTGATATGACTTTTAATACATAAACCAAGAATATTTTTGCAATGGTGCATCTATAAACACATAATCTAACATTTTTATCTTCTTAAAATGTCTTTTATTCTTCTTTAATGGCTCATGACATGGATTTGTAACTATTTTGTAGGTTATCATTGCTCTTTCAAACCTATAATTGTCATTCCTAACTTGTTTTTGATCATATCAACATTAATACATCTTCATGGAAATGGGAAAGTAAATTGGTATGTAAAAGACAAAATATTTGACATATTGGTGTTTATAATATTTTAAGAACATTAAAAAGACTTAAATTATGCAAATTGACCCACGAAACTTGAGGTTCATCTAACTGACTTCAATTACATGTATTTTTACATCTATTCCAAGGTTCATTTAATTAATTTATACCCTATCACCGATGACCAAAAGGCCTTGTGAAATACATAGGATTTGGGGAAGGTTTAAACTAGGTAAAACATTAACCTTAATCTCTTGAAAACAAGGAATACATATGTGTTATACCTTTTGTATGCATGTTTGTCTTAGGTTGAGTTAGTTAAGATTACGATTTCATAGTTTAATTTACATTTCTAAATTTCCTTAAATAAACTCACCTTAGTTTTGTGGTTTGGTTTTAGTTCAAGATAAAAAGTTTCCCTTAATTTTTTAATTTCTTATTCAACATTTTAATTTGATTTTTGAAAATATTATTTCAATTTATCCATTATTTGTTTTGTTGTCCCATAAAAATATCACTCATTTTTAGGACAACAATTGAACTATTTTGGTCCTATAGACCAAAGTTGTCTCTGCCCTTTCTAAAATTTGACCTGGGCACTCAAATTCCTCATTTTTTAAACTTCTCAGGAATCTACAGACTTTGTAGGCTTCAATCTATGGACTCTGTAAGCCAAGTTTAATGGGCTTTACAGGCTGATTTCTATAGACATGATTTCTATGGACTCTGTAGGCAAGTTCATTTCAATAGGTTTAAAGACTTTTGTAGGTGGGTTCAACCAAAAGAATCAGTTTCTAACACTTGGTCATTTTTGAGATTGGTTCAGTGCCTTGGTTCAATCAAAAATATTTATCGGCAAACATCTTAGCAAAGAAGGCTTGAACTGTTGAACCATTAAACCACTTTGGTTCAAAGGTTCAATGAGTTCAAAGTTCAATAGGATCAATGCTTTCGGTTCATTGGTGGGTTCAATCAAAGGAATGGTTTAATGGCTTGGTTCAACCAACCAGTTCAATGCTTTGTTTCACTCAGTTGGTTCATCCACTTTATTTCAATGCTTTGGTTCATCCTTTGGTTCAATCAAATGGTTCATCAATTGGTTCAAAAGCTTCATTTGAATCATTGAACCAAAGCTTGGTCCAACAATTGGTTTAATGATTCAGTTAATTCAATTGGTTCATCAGCTTGAACCATCGTCTTGAACCATCAGCTTGAACCATTTTGGTTTAAAGCTTGGTTCAACATTTGGTTCAACCAAGTAGTTCAATGTTATGATTCAATCAAATGATTCAAGAGTTGGTTCATCACCTTGGTTCATCAGCTCGGTTTAATGGAGTAGTTCAACCAAGCTGTTCACTCAGACGGTTCAAAGGAGTAGTTTAAATGTAAAAGTTCAAAGAAGCCTCCCGAAGGACAAGTGCCCTTACAGAGGGTACTCAATCGACAAAAGAACCTTCACAAGTGTCATTTTCAAAGAAGGCCACCAAGGTGAAATATTTTAAAAATTTTGTTTAAGGTAGACAAAGGCATAATTCTTTCAGACTTTTGTTCAAAGGAATTCCTTCGAACAAAAAGTCTAAAATAATTCAGACAAGCTGTAGGTGGAAAAAACTCGAAGGATTTTACAAAGGCAAAGTGATCGAAACAATTATGTGGACTTTTTGTCTGTGGGAAATTTCTACAGACTTTTTGTGCACAGGAATTTGTCCCCAGACTTTTTGTCCACAGGAATTTGCCCACAGAGAAAGCATGGGGAAAATACCCATGGAGAAAGCCTGAGAAATAGTCTACTAAGGAGAAGGCCATGAGAGACTTCTAAGGCGAAGGCCACTGAAGGACCCCAAAGGGTAGGTGCCCTTGAAAGGGACTCTCAGTTTGAAAATTGAAAGGTCACATTCCCTTTGGGAAGATGTAAAATAAGAAGCCCGAAGGCCATTCAAAGACCACTTGAAGGGCAGATACATTTGCAAGGGGCTCTTCTCAACCCAAAGTAGATCATTTCTTAAGGCTCGAAAGGGCATGTTCTTTTCAGGGAAGTGCCAAACAAAAAAGCTAAAGAAGGACAAGGGGTGATGCACCCGAAGACGTTAAATTCAATAGATTGAACTAGCCGTTGAAAATGTAGTGACGACTATGTGAATGTCAATTTCAAAGCTCATAAAATATCTATTGATCCTTGTAATCTACAGACCTAAATGCATTCACAGGCTTTAAGGCCAAGACCAGCAAAAAGTGACTAAAGAATAGAACAACAAATTGAATCCAAGACACGATTGAATTAACCAGAAAAGGAGGAACAATGAAGAAGGATTAGATTGCCAGGTGGACATTGGAAGATGCAAAATTTCAATAGCGTGACTTGTTTCTCTGCATTGAGAAAAACAAATGGGTAGATGCCCCTAATTTCTTGCCTCGATTCCTAACAATTTTCAATGCAACATGATGTGTTACTGTTCTCGAGTCCTTGAAGTGGCTCTATAAGGGACTCTCTTGTTATTATAAAACATCTCTTTTTGACAATCAGAATGAAACTCTGCCCAAATTGAAAAGCATTACTGAGACTTTGAGCTCAGTTTGTTGATCATATTTTGTTATTGTAATAAGAAAGCAAGTGATTTTTCAGACTTTGTGTTGTGATATCTTTGTTGTTGAGGAAACTATTCCTATGTCTTTTTTCTTAATGTATCTTATGTTCCTGTAATTTAACAAGCAAAATTAGTGATAGCAATTAGGAAGGTGTCCTAAAGAGTTAACTATGGAGAGACTTTGTGCCCCCATAATTGCCTTTAGTGTGTTTTCTTTTCATTTTTGTGTAAAGGACCTTGGGATGACTTTGTGCCCTCAATGTCCTTCGTATCTTACTCTTGAGCAATTCAGGTGAAGACTTTGTGCTACATCTTGATTTATTGGTTACTACATATTTGTTTACATTTTGCAATCACTACCAGGATTATTCTTGTGGCTTGTTGAATAGTACTTCTGAAAGAAGAGTGCTTTCTATCATTTCCCTTGAGTTTCTCCTTTGATCCGCATGCATCATCTCTAAAAAAAGAGAGATGGATGGTTTGTCCTACCCTTGAGTATTATTTTCTGTTTATATATATATATATATATATATATATATATATATATATATATATATATATATATATATATATATATATATATATATATATATATATATATATCATACCTATAGGGAACCTCCCCTTGATGAGAGGAGAGATCAGTCCCCTTCTGATGTGGTAAACCTACACATTTGGATGACTAATCTTCCTACTTTCACTTATCAGACCTATTTTGTTTATCAGTACGTTGATCGACAAAATATTCAACCAACAGTTTTTGGAGACTCCACTGGAGATATAACCCATTATCATTATAACCTTTATCCATTACAGACTCTAACAACTCCATTACTTGTCTTACCCATTATCCATTTATAGTCTTACCATCTTCTTCCACCTCCATTATTTTATCTGGTCTACAAAACCAGAGCTGCTGGGAAAGAGTGCATAGTTTGAAGCCTCAAGCTGAAGCTGAGCTACTCCTTTTCCATTTTTGTTTTGTAATCTAGCCACTCCATCCAGATTTATTATCCTTATTTTTCTTAATTAAATTATGGTAGTTTGAGCCCCCTGGGGTAACTCTTTTGGCCCACTCAACTTGACTCCACCTATGCATGAACTCTCACATAGGTTAAGAAAGAATTTCTCCAAATCTTTTGGTGATGGAATAGTTCACCCTGATGAACACATTGCAACCTTTAGCATAGCTTGTGGTGTTATTAGAGTAGAATTTAAAGACATGGCAAATAGGCTTTTTATGGAGACACTACAAGATGCTACTATAGACTGGTTCTACCATCTGCAAGCTAGATCAATGACTGACTAGGATACACTTAAAACCAAGTTCGAAGCAAGGTTCAAGCCCGTAGAAGATGCACATGCCTTGCTGGCCTAGCTCACTCAAATGAAGAAAGAGCCTCATGAGCCTATGAGGGATTTCATAGCCAAATTTGATAAAATGAGGAATAGAATCCCTATAATTGCTCAACCTATAGTTGAGAATCTAAAATGCTTCTTCATAAATTATTAGTTAACTGAAGCAAGTTTTCTTTTGAGACGTGCTGGTCAAATAGATCTTGCTACAGCCCAACTTTTGGCCATTAAGGTAGAAGATGATCTCATCTTAGTAGGGAAGACAAGAAGAGATTCAAACAGAAATAGATCCTCTTCATCTTCTAAATATTCATCTACAGACACCACTGATCTAATGGTACAAAAGTTGGCAAATGAATTGCTATCCTTGAGAAGGAAAATGGCACAAAGTATGTCTTTTCCTCCTCTATATAAAGATATACCTAAGAGGACATTCCCTATTCAACCATATCAAGGGCAACAAAATCATCTTCCTCTCCCACAGAGGAATCCTACCCTTGAAGCACCTTCAACAAACTCGATAGTTGGATATCTAGAAACAGAGCATGTTTCCTATTTCCAACCTGAGTTAGGGCAAGAAAATGGTGGTGATCTCTTTAGGGAAGATCTAAAAGAATTAGCTGACAACTCCCACATTAGTTTCTTAAATTACCAGGATGAACCTAGAATTGAAGGTGAAGCAGTCAAAGGATCATACACAATATTCACCAAGTCTCAGAATCAGTTAGCCTAGTAGGCTAACAAAGAGAAAATAGAGGTGTGACCCCAACCAACAATTTCACTTGCTGAGTAGAGAACCCCTCTTCCTTTTTAGTCAAAGGACCCTGTGATTGCTGAAAAAGTAAGTACATTGAACATCTCTGCACCTTCTACTTTAGATTCACAGAATAATTTTCCCCCTCCTGGAAATGAAAAGGATGAACTCCCATCCTCTCTTCCAAGTCCATTCCAGTCATTTGACATGATTGATCATGTCAAGAAATCTAAAATTCAAATGACTGAGTTTGGATCCTTGCAAGCCAATCTTGAGTAATTGGACATTGATGGAGAACTAGGTCTGAACCTATCTAAGGCAAAAATTGTGGTTACCCAAATGTCAGCCCCTATAGCTCAAATTTTGTTTGAGCCTTTAGACAGGGGTAATTACTTCTTGACCACAGAGGATGCTCATGTCTTAGCTGATGAAACTCCTATAACTAACAATCCAGGAATTTATCCAAACAAGACTTCAAGAGAATTGGTAGGGCAAAGTATAAGTAAGGAAGGATCTTCCATCTCTAATGAAGAGAAATTTTATAGAAGATTAGCTTCTGATGATGCTTGGATCTTGGAATCCAATGGTAGAAATTCTTCGACAAGTGGATACAAATCTCTATTGCTCTGATTGAAGATTGCTCAAGATGAAGAGATTAAACCCCTTCACACCAAAGGAGGTGTTGAGTTAATGGTTTGTCAGGGGTCTGATGTTGACAATCAAAGCATGTGTTGGACTAGACTAGTAGAACAACAAGTTATGATGGTGGACCATGCTACTGCAAATCAAAATCAGGCAAAGGAACCCTTTGCAAAGAGAGAAAGGAGTTATGGTTTTTAATTTGAAGACCACGTCCTTCCATGGAGAAAGAAGAAGAAAAGGCCAAGAGGAAGATGCAAAAAATTGGTTTCCTAGTGGAGAGCTCTATTCACCCATCACCATTTTTGGGGGCAAAATGTTTTCCTATTAGTTTACCAAGATGGCACACTATTTTCACTGTCTCTCAAGAAGCAACATCTAAAACACTTCAACTCTTAAAGTATTAGATCATTGCATATGTGTATATGTATATTTATATAGTTTTTTATTCTATTTTACTTTGTTTGTTTCCTTTCTTGATGCCTTTGATTTATGGGTAGCATGATTCCATAACCCAATGGTACACATGAAGACACTAGAGATTCTAGATTCTACTCCCATTAATTCTTTTTGTAATTGATAGAAGTTCCCCAACTGGAGCTAGTTGTTTTCCCCTAAAAATATCACTCATTTTTGAGATAACATTTCAAATATTTTGGTCCTATAGATCAAAATTGTCTCTTCCCTTTCTGAAATTTGTCCTGGACATTCAAATTCCTCATTTTTCAAACTTCTCAGGGATCTATGGACTCTATAGGCCAAGTTTAATGGGCTTTATAGGTTGATTTATACAAACTTGATTTCTATAGACTCTATAGGTAGGTTCATTTCTACAGGTTCAAAGACTTCTACAGGCGACTTCAACCAAAAGAATTAGTTTCTAACACTTGGTCATTTTTAAGATTGGTTCAGCGCCTTGGTTCAATAAAAAATCTCCATCAGCAAGCATCTAAGCAAAGAAGGCTTGAACCGTTGAACCATTGAACCACTTTGGTTCAAAGGTTCAACGAGTTCAAGGTTCAATAGGATCAATGCTTTTAGTTCAATGGTAGGTTCAATCAAAGGAACAGTTCAATGGCTTGGTTCAACCAAGTGGTTCAACACTCTGTTTCATTTAGTTGGTTCATCCACTTTGTTTCAACGCTTTGGTTCATCCTTTGGTTTATCCTTTGGTTTAATCAAATGGTTCGTCAGTTGGTTCAAAAGCTTCATTTGAACCATTGAACCAAAGCTTGGTTCAACGGTTGGTTTAATTCTTCAGTTCATTCAATTGGTTCATCAGCTTGAACCATCAGCTTGAACCATTTTGGTTTAAAGCTTGGTTCATTAGCTTGGTTCAACGTTTGGTTCAACCAAGTGATTCAATGCTATGATTCAATCAAATGATTCAACAGTTGGTTCATCACCTTGGTTCATCAGCTCAGTTTAATGGAGTGGTTCATCAACTTGGTTCAATGGAGCGGTTCAACGGAGTGGTTCAATGGATTGGTTCAACATTTGGTTCAATCAAGTGGTTCAACGTCTTGGTTCAACCAAGTAGTTCACTCAAATGGTTCAAAGGAGCTATTCAAATGCAAAAGTTTAAAGAATCCTCTCAGAGGAGAAGTGCCCTTGCAGAGGGCACTTAGTTGACAAAAGTACCTTTGAAAGGGTCATTTTCAAAGAAGGTCACAAAGGTAAAATCTTTCAAAAAATTTGTTTAAGGCAGACAAAGGCATAATTCTTTTAGACTTTTGTCTAAAGGAATTCCTTCAGACAAGAAGTCTGAAAGAATTTAGACAAGCCTCAGGCAGAAAAAAATTGAAGGATTTTACAAAGGCAAAGTGATCGAAATAATTTTGCAAACATTTTGTTCACGATAAATTTTTGTGGACTTTTTGTCTGCAGGAATTTGTCCCTAGACGTTTTGTCTGTAGGAATTTTCCCATGAAGAAAGCCCAGGGAAATTACCTTGGGAGAAAGCCTAAGAAACAGTCCACTAAGGAAAAGGCCATGAGAGACTTCTAAGGTGAAGGCCATCGAAGGACCCTGAAGGGTAGGTGCCCTTGTGGGGGACTCTCAGCTGCCAAATTGAGTGTTCACCTTTCCTTTGGGAAGATGTAAAATATGAAGCTCAAAGGCTATTCGAAGACCACCGAAAGGGTAGATACCTTTGCAAGGGGATCTTCTTGACCCAAAGTGAATCATTTTTTAAGGCCTGAAAGGGCAGGTTCTTTTCAAGAAAGTGCCAAATAGAAAAGCTGAAGAAGGACCAAGGGGTGACGTGCTCGAAGAAGTCAAATTCAAGACAGTGAACTAGCTATTGAAAATGTAGTGACAGGCGCGTGAATGTCAATTTCAAAGCTCATAAAATATTTTTTGATCCTTGTAATCTACAGACCCAAATGCAAATTAAATCCATGACCTGATTCAATTAACCAAAAAAGGAGGAATGATGAAGAATGATCAGATCACCAGGCTGACATTAGAAGATGCAAACTTTCAATAGCGTGACTTGTTTCTCTGCATTTAGAAAAACAAATGGGTGGATGCCCTAATTTCCAACCTATCTTCCTAATAGTTTTCAATGCAACATGATGTGTTACTGTTCTCGAGTCCTTGAAGTGGCTATATAAGGGACTCTCTTCTTATTATAAAAGATCACTTTTTAACAATCAGAATGAAACTCTACCTAAATTGAAAGGCATTACTGAGACTTTGAACTCATTTTGTTAATCATATTTTGTTATTGGAATAAGAAAGCAAGTGATTTTTTAGACTTTGTGCTGTGATATCTTTGTTGTTGAGGAAATTGTTCCTAACTCTTTTTCCATAATATATATCTTTTGTTCCTTTAATTCAACAAGCAAAATTAGTAACAGTAGTCAGGAAGGTGTTCTGAAGAGTCAACTTTAGAGAGACTTTGTGCCCCTAAAATTGCTTTAGTGTGTTTTCTTTTCAATTCTATGTAAAGGACCTTTGGATGACTTTGTGCTGTCAATGTCCTTCGTATCTTACTGTTGAGAAATTTAGGTGAAGACTTTGTGCTGCATCTGGATTTGTTGGTTACTACATCTTTGCTTACATTTTGAAATCACTACCAGGAGAATTCTTATGCCTTGCTAAATAGTACTTCTAAAAGAAGAGGAGCGCTTTCTATCATTTCCTTGACTTTCTCCTTTGATCTACATGCATCATCTCTGAGAAAAGAGAGATGGATGGTTTGGCCTACCCTTGCATATATATATATATATATATATATATATATATATATATATATATATATATATATATATATATATATATATATATATATATATAGGGAACCTCCCCTTGATGAGAGGAGAGATCAGTCCACTTTTGATGTGGTAAACGTACACGTTTGGATGACTAATCTTCTTACTTTGGTTGATTAGACCTATTTTGTTTATCAGTACACTGATCAACAACATATTCAACGAACATGTTTATCTTGTAACATTTTCATAGAGATCTGGTCTTGCATCATTTTTGACAAGTGCATAGTAAGTGTTCAATACTGGCATGTTCCCCTATCTAATTTAGCATGGACTTGTCTAAGCATAATTTTCAAAAAGTAGTCTTGAGTCATTTTTCATTTTATTACTATTTTTGTCTATTGGGTCTTATCATGGGTTCAATAATACATGTTAATAGGTCATGTTGACCATTTTTGCCCACAGGCAAAATTCTGTCACCTTCTTCCCCTACTTTTCAATGCCAGTCATTTCAGGTTTAGCAAGTTCAAAGAGTTTGGTTCATGGCCTGGCTTATTTGGTTCAATGTCATTGTTCTTCAACACTTGGTTCATCCATTTTTAATTCATTAAACTGTTGAACCTTTTTAGTTCAACGGTCTTGGTTCAACTAGGTGGTTTAATCAAAAGGTTCATCGACCTCAATTCAACAGTTCATCGATGTGCTCGGTTGAACCTTTGAACCGTTGAACCATTTTTGTTCAACGGGTTCAGTTCAACAGTTTAGTTCAGCACAAAAGTCCAACAAAAAGGTTCATCGCTCGGTTCAAGCATCTCAATGGCATTGAACCTTCGTACCATTGAATCATTGAACCAATTTTTTTGGTTCAATGAGCTAGGTTCAACGTACTTGGTTCAAGACATAAGTTCAAAGGGTTCAGTTCAATGAAAGTTCATCAGCCTTGGTTCATCGGTGAGCAATGGTTAAACCTTGAACTGGTGAACCAAATTTTGGTTCAACGAGATCATTTCAAGGGGTATGCCCTTGGCCAAAGGTTAGTCTAATAGTCAAAATGCCCTTTCAAAGGGTAGGCACTTCAACATTTGCAAAGGAAAAATTAGGTTCAGTTCAAAGTTCATTTATTTTAAAATTGACTAAGTCCTGCATATATCAAAAGTTTCAAGCAAAGCCAGCTAGATAGAATTTCCATGGAAAAAAAGCCCATAGAAATACATGAAGCCACAAGCCCAAGGAAATTGTTTGTGGACAATTTGTTTGTAGGGACCTTGGGAACAGATTAGAGCAAATAGCAACCCACGGAAGGACACCAAAGGGCAGGTGCCCTTGTGGGGAACTTCTAGTCAGTTCAAAGGGACGCTTCCAAGGAGCTGAAGAGGTCACTTTCCCTTCAGGGAAATGTTAAGATAGGAAAGTGCAAAGGTAGAGGAGTGCCTTAAGAGAAGCCACATGGACCTAATGACGTCTCGATGGACATCAAGTTTATCAAAATAGTTTAGTTGTTGGTTCTCAAGTGGTGACATTTGGGAAACTATCAAATTTCAGAGGTGAAATATCCATTAGTTTTCAAACTTGACAGCCAAGTGGACATCAAGTTTAGCAAAGTGGAATGGCTATTTGTCTTCAATTGAGAACCATTGCCAAGGAGCTCAGAATGTAGTGACTTGCTTGAATGTTTTCCCCAAGGGGTTGAAGGAGCCAGTAGAGACAAAATTGAGAAAAGACTAGAGATAAGCATGGATGAGTAAACAGTTAGTCCAAGTGGTGGCATTTGAGAAGTGACTTTGGTAGGTGAAATAGTTCTTGTGAATTTATCACAAGAGGATGCAAGTAGCTAGTAAAGTAATTGGTTTCTCCATTTTACAATAAAAAAGAAAGCAAATCATGTATTGACCTTGACAAAGGTAGATTTCAAGGAGACAAAGCACACAATTCATTAATGCTTTTGACAAATTTGATTCATTTCATGAATAAATGCAATAGGCAACTTGTAAACAAAGGGCGCCAAATGGGCCTCTTTGTTTTTCCATATATATTGCGAACTTGGTCATTTTGTAATCATCTTTTCACAATTTTACAAGGTCCAGCCCTACTAAAATTTCCACCTGAATCAAATAGAAGTAGTTTTACCTCCTCTTGGATAGATATTCTGTGTATGTCCTGAGTGTTTGATTTGTGTTCAGTCATTGTCTTTTGATGCTCTCACAGGTTCAGCACCAACACACCAGTTATCTACAAGGCAACATTTTTGCAACTGACAAGAGAAGAGTTCTATTTGGAAGTATAAAATAGAGGAAGTCATTTATAGTATGTATTTCACAGCATCTTGGTAAGTCCCTATTCCTATGTATTTATAAGAACCTCCTTACCATTTTCTTGTAGCCTAGTCTTTCTACCAAGTCTGAGTGTATGTATGTTTTGTCTGATCCTGAGTGTGGATGTGAGAAGGTCATCTTGTTTTGGTGTATCACCTCCTTAGGGTAGTTTGTTTTTTTATATCTTTCTCCCTTTTCATCCCCCTCCGCAATACACACACACACACACACACACACACACATATATATATGTATATCTATATATATATATATATATATATATATATGTGTGTGTGTGTGTGTGTGTGTGTGTGTGTGTGTGTGTGTGTGTGTGTGTGTGTGTGTGTATGTATGTATATATATGTATGTATATATATATATATGTATGTATATATATATATATATATATATGTATATATATATATGTATATGTATATATATATGTATATATATATATGTATATATATATATATGTATATATATGTATATATGTATATGTGTGTGTGTGTGTGTGTATGTATGTAGGCATATATATATATATATATATATATATATATATATATATATATATATATATATATATATATATATGCCTGTATTTGCACTTGCTAGAACAAACATGATACATCAAAGGGAGCTAGCCCTTATCTAGAGACTCTCCCCTCTAGCTTCACCAATCCTACAGGCAAGAAGGGAGTTTCCATGTTGCAAGGAGAAGGTAGGAGTTCAACCTCCTTGCCCTGGGTGCAATCTCCTGCATCAATAGTTATGGCACGCCCAGTGGGACACATAGTTTGATAACTCAGTAAAGTTTTAGGGTTGATGTTGGTCCTATCACATCATTTTCAAGTTTTTTAGCATCTGGTGACTCCACTGGTAAGAGCTTCAGTCCTCTAATTAAGACTAGTTGCTTAACTTTCTATGCCTAAAGTCACCACAAGGTCTGCTTCAAAAGGGGTTCCTTTCAAATTCATTGAATTACCTTTAAACTCTGCTAAAAGACTATGATTTGAGAGGACCCATCCTAATCCAATGACCAATTCTCATAGACCTGTTATAAGAGACATAGTCACAGTAGAACCCCAATTACAGCCAATCCCAGCCATGGCATTACCTTTTGCAACTTTTCATGGTGAGAGCCCCTTGAATCTCCCACACTATGATCCAATTTTGGAAACAGCTCTAAAAATGTGCCTTCTTTCGATGAAGTGGGACCCATTATAGCCATCAAGCATATTAATAATATTGCCAACCTCTGCAATATTCATAATGTAATAAAAGAAAATATTGCCATTAGACTGCTAGCATTGTCTCTGACAGGAAAAGCTCTTAACTGGTACGGGACCTTACCTGTGAATTCAATACATTCTTGGAATGAGTTAGGGACTCAGTCGATAGATCATTTTAGGGAAAAGAGTGATGGCCTCTCACTTGTTGAGTAGCTAACGACCATAAAGAGAGCTCCACACGAGTATATGCTGGACTTCAACATGCATTTTGAAAAGACTTGGGATAAAATTCCCATCTTGGTTAGACTGACTCCCAGCTATGCTTTCTTATACTATTTAAAGGCATTAAACAGTGACAATGCTATGATGATACAATCTATGGGAGGACATATACTGCCAACTACTTATGACATAGCCATAACAGGTAAAAACTACTTAGTTCAGGCTGGGAAAATAGCCCCTAGACCTCACATGCCACTCTTCCCAGAAATACTACCCCCAATTCAAACCATTGCTCCTACATTGGCTCCTCTATCGAGCATTGAGAAGCCAACTACTGTTCCATCCAATGAACTTCATGAGGTTAAAAGTCTATTACAAAATATGTCAAACAAACTTGTAGCCCTTAAAAGGCAGCAAGCTCAAAGGAACAGGCTGAACCAGGGATATCAACACTATGGTCAAGCACCTAGACCCCATTTTCAAGGCTATAATCAAGGACAGGGTCAACTCACTCAAACCAAGCCTTTCTAAAATTACAACTCAGGCCCCCTTTCGTCATCAAAGTCATGGTGCCAGTTTAGAACAATCTAGTACAAGAGCAGCCAAGCTGTTCGACCATGGGATATAATTAAGAATAGGCCATTTACACAAATGAGATGATAAATTATTTCTAGAATGCAGACAATCAAGCAATTGCTTAGTCTCAGGTCTTCAAACCTTTAACTCAACCTAGCACGAGTAGCAATCAGACCCAGCCTGATTCTACCTTCATGAATCATTTGGAAGTGGAATTTTATTTAGTAAATTATGTCAGTGCTACAAACAATTAGGCTAATTGTGTTGTAGCCAACATGAGGTTTAAGAGAAGAGTAGTGACAGAAGCCCAGGCCACTACTCAGAAAATAGCAACACCTCGTCCATTACACTCTAATTCAAAGGCCCCAAACTTTAGGCAGTCATTTATACCTTCAGCCCCTCAGCATGCAGTTCAGCTTGGAATCAACCCCAAAGAAAACTTGAATTAAGGGAGTGCTCAAATTAATATAGTGGACTAAATGAAAAATCTACATATGAACATCTCTTTATTGGATTCATTGTCTCTCCCAAGCAAGAAGGATGTATTGAAGAAAGAATTGCATGCGCTGGATTGTCAAGCTATCCCAGCAAACACTGATAATGTCTTGATGACAAATGAATAGCCTTCCACTTCAAGATAGGTAAAGAAGGGGGAAAAAACTCCCCCTTTCTATGTATCCTTGGTTATATCAGATTTCTTGGTACACAACTACATAATTGACAGCGGCGCTAATACTTCAATGATGCCCAAGTGTATAGCTGATAAGATGGGACTGAAGTATGAAGAGATGAACAAAGGAGTCCTACAACTAGATGGGATGCTTGTAAAAATAGTTGGGATTGTGAAGGGTTTAGCCTTGACATTGCATGCTTGCCCAACCTTCTCAATTCCCCATGATATAGTGGTAGCGGATGTTCCTCCTTATTTCATAATTTACTTGTCCAGAGACTTCACATCAAAGATAGGTGGCTATCTAGCAGTGAATTGGTCATATCTGTTTTTTATAACCAAGTATGGGACCAAGGTAAAAGTAGATTCTGAGCCACTCTACAAGGACCATATAGAACCATACTCACCCAAGGTAGCAAATGTCAGTTACATAATTATCAACCCAGAAGAGTCCCAGATAGACCAAGCTCCATCCTCTGCTCTTGAAGGAGTCGTAGACCTACTCTTGGATGAGTGGGGAAATGATAACTTCGAACATGATCCATATAAGTTCATTGAGGAGGTAGAACTTGGAGTCTATTGCATGCACAAAGAGGGTGCCTTCATGCCAAATTTAATGAAGGCAGGCCAAGTGGACATTGGCCTATGGCAGCTGTATTTTGACAGTTCCAAAAGTAAGCTAGGCACTGGAGGTGGGGCGATGCTAGTCTCCCCTTCAAAGGAAAGGTATTTTTTAACTTTCCATTTCCAATTCTCTTGCATGAGTAATGTTGTAGAATACGAGTCCCTTATCCATGGCCTTGAATGGGAAAGGAAAAGAGGGATTAAGGAGTTGCAAGTTTTGGGAGACAACGAGCTGATTAAAAATCAGTGTAGAGGCCTGAATCTGACCAAGAATCCCTTGCTAAAATATTACAAACATAGAGTCTGGGACTTGGTGGAATATTTTCTTGCTTTCAATATCACCTCCATTCTCAGAGAGCAAAAAAAACAAGCTAATATGCTGGCAACAATCGGTGCTCAATTTGATGTTTCAAAAGAAATAAGTTGAGACTCTATTTCACGCCACTTGAAAGTGGTGCTTTGGCCTTCTGTCCTAGACAACTTTGCAAATTGGCAAATTTTTTAAAGTGACCAGCAAATAGATTTCTTCTTATAAGAGGAAGCTATGTTTGCAACACAGAATCAGGCAAAACTACATCAGCAATATGGTAATCAAATTATTTAGTTAAAGAATAACAAGCTCCCAAAGGGTCTAGTCATGCTTGAGAGCATCTTCAATGGAGATGACTAATTGAGAAATGACAAGGCATGCATCACAACCAAAGAGGAGAATTACAAAAGGGTTGAGATCTTCAAGGACAAGCTGCTTGCATTTGGAAAAGTCTGCACATTTTATGAATGGTGGGCTTTCATTTTGCTATGTCAGGAGTTGTCTAATGTCTCTGCTTGGGATTATAGTGACTTGAAGGGTTTTGACCCAAGACTCACCCAACACACCATTGAATTAGAGGAAGGTGTTAGGCTAGTCACACAAAAGCAAAGACTTGTCAATCCGATAATTGAGCCCCTCATACAGAGGGAACTGGCCAAATTGATTGAGTCTAGAATTATATTTCCAATCAAGCATTCCTCTTAGCTGGCCAACCTTGTTCCTATTAGAAAGAAGAATGGGGAGATTAGGTTGTGTGTCGACTTTAAAGACCTTAACAAAGTCTCTTTAAAGGATCATTATTCCCTTCCAAGCATGGAGCGGATCCTTCAGAAGGTAATAGGTAGTGAGCATTTCTCCCTCTGGGATGGTTATTTAGGGTATAATCAGATTCTAGTGCAAGGTTGTGATCAGCACAAAATAGACTTCACCACTAAATGGAGAACATTTGCCTACAAGAAGATGCCTTTTGGGCTATTTAATGCTGGTTCTACTTTTTAGCGAGCCATGGATATGGCTTTTAGAGGCTTGATAAACAACAATGTGTTAGTCTACCTCGATGATGTGATGGTATTCTCCAAGGAAGCCAGCCAACACATAGAACACCTCAAGCAGATTTTTGAAAGGCATAGGGAGTTTGGCATCTCTCTTAATCCAAAGAAGTGCATGTTTGTTGTTCATGAAGAGAAAATCCTTGGCCACATCGTGTCTAAGGAGGGTTTATCCATTGACCCTGAGAGAGTTCACTTTATCTTCAAGATGTCCCTACCAAAGCATAAGAAAGGCCTGTAGAGTTTCTTTGGTAGGATAAACTTCATTCAGAGATTCATTCCAAATTTCACTGAGATAGTCAAGCCCCTAACCTCTATGTTGAGGAAGGGTGAGGAGTTGAAGTGGACAACTCAAATAAAAGATAGCTTTGAGGCCATCAAGTAGGCCATAACTCAAGGTCCTACTTTGATCAGCCTAGGTTTCAGCAAAGACCACTCACCCTTTTTAGCAAATGGTGAGGAGCTTGAATAACCACTCACCTTTTTTAGCCAAGGATTAGAGGATTTTGAAGTTTGGTACATGTATGTAGAGAAGCAAGTCTTGGCAGTAGTGTGGAGCCTGAAGAAATTTAGGTATATGTTGTCAAACAATAGGATTCACCTCATGGTCCCACAACCTGGCATCAAGGATTTATTGACCAATAAAGACCTAAATGAGAAGAGGGAAGGGTGGATTACTAAAGTGATGGAGTATGACGTAGACATCAAAATCACCAAGCTGGTGAGAGGAAGAGGCCTGTGTGAATAGCTTGTTGTAGACTCAAAGCAGAAAGGGGAGGAAACTTGTTAATTCATGATGCAGCCACAACAAAAGAGCTAGCTGTCATAAAGGATTGGATGTTGGACTTGAGGCATTTCCTTATCACTAGTGAATGCCCACAAGGTCTTGATAAGACCGAAAGAAGGTATTTCAAACTCTAATCTCTCCCTTATGTCTTGGATGATGAAGTATTATTTAGGAAGGATCTCTTTGGGTTCCTTCTAAGGTGCATTGACCCAAACCAGGCTGATAAGGTATTGGCTAAGTTCCATGATGGGCTGACGGTTGGTCATTTCACTCATAGAGCTACTGTAGTAAGGATAATGAGAGCTGGCTATTTTTGGCCTGCTCTTTTCAAGGAGACCCATGCCTAGGTAATAAAGTGCGAGAAGTGTGCACTTTTTGATGGAAAACAGTGATTGGCTACCATGCCTCTACAGCCCATTCATGCTGAGAAACCATTCATGCAGTGGGGCTTATATTTCATAGGGATGATCAATCCTCCCTCTAGTGCTGGGCACAAATGGGTTCTGACTACCATGGATTATTTCACAAGGTGGGTGGAGGCCGTCACTCTAAAATAAGCAAATGAAAGCGTAGTCCTGGAGTTCTATGAGGACCTAGTAACAGGGTTTGGGGTCCCATCCACCATAATCTCAGATAATGCCTTGGCTTTTTTGGGAACCAAAACTAGTGAATGGGTGCTAAGGTATGGCATATACCTCATCACTTCATCAAATTTTTATCCGTAAGGGAATGGGCTAGTTGAGTCCACCTACAAAAATTTGATCAGGATCATAAAGAGGACCATGGAAGAAAATCAGAAGACTTGGCATGCCAAGCTATAGACAGCTCTGTGGGCTGATTGAATCACTCTGAAGAGAGCAATGACAAATTCTCCATATACGCTCGTAGATTGAATGGAAGCTAGACTTCCCATCTCACTTGAATTACCAGCATTGGATCTCACCCACCAGCTGCAATTAGAAGAAGGAAGCTGCATGGAGGTCAGGCTGTGTCAGTTAATGGAGCTCCAAGAGGTAAGGGATCAGGCTATGGCTTCTATGACTAGTCACCAATAGCAAGTAAAAAGACACTTTGCCAAGAAATCTTTGTCAAGAGATTTCTCCAAAGGAGACATTGTCTTAAAATGGGATGAAGGAGCAAAGCCTGCAAAGCATGCAGAAATTGATGCCCTATGGAGCGGTCCTTACATAATCACTTAGTGCAAGCAGCATAATGCATTCCAACTCTCCAAGTTGGACGGTGAAGAACTACATATCCTAGTAAATAGGATACATCTGAAGCATTGCCATTGATTTTTGGTTCACCTATCAATATTTTTCCGTATTTTTCTTTCCTATTTTTCCATAAGTGCTATTGTACAAGTAGTAGTTTTCTTAATCTTTCATGTGTTTCCATTTCCCTGGAGGTGAATCTGCGTGATTGGTTCTATGTTTTAATAGAGTTGTTGGTTTTCAAAGTTACTATCTGACTCCATGCCCAATGGATTTTCAAGGCAGCCGGTCTTTAAGCATAGCAGGCATGCTTCTCCTGTGAGTCGCCATCTGTTGACCTTTCTTTCCCATAGGCAAAATTTGGTCACCTTCTTCCCCTACTTTTCAATGCCAGTCATTTCGAGTTCAACAAGTTCAAAGAGTTTGGTTTATGGCCTGGCTCATTTGGTTCAATGTCATGGTTCTTCAACACTTCATTCATCCATTTTTGGTTCATTGAACCATTAAACCTTTTTGGTTCAATGGTCTTGGTTCAACTAGGTGGTTCAATTGGAAGGTTCATCGGCCTCAGTTCAATAGTTCATTGGCATGCTCGATTGAACCTTTAAACCGTTGAACCATTTTTGTTCAATAGGTTCAGTTCAATAGTTCAGTTCAGTGCAAAAGTTAAACGAAAAGGTTCATCACTCAGTTCAAGCATCTCAATGGCATTGAACCTTCATACCATTGAACCATTGAACCAATTGTTTTGGTTCAATGTGCTAGGTTCAACGTACTTGGTTCAAGACATAAGTTTAAAGGGTTCAGTTCAATGGAAGTTCATCAGCCTTGGTTCATCGGCATGCAATGGTTGAACCTTGAACTATTGAACCAAATTTTGGTTCAACAAGCTCATTTCAAAGACCATGCCCTTGGTTGAAGGGCAGTCTAATAGTTAAAATTCCCTTTCAAATGGCAGGCACTTCAACATTTTCAAAGGAAAAATTGGGTTCGGTTCAAAGTTTATTTGGTTTAAAATTGACTAAGTCCCGCATATATCAAAAGTTTCAAGCAAAGCTGGGTGGACAAAAATTTTATGGATAAAAAGCCCATGGAAATACATGAAGACGTAGACCTAGGGAAATTGTCCACAGAAAATTTGTCCACAGGAACTCGGGGAACAGTCTGGAGCAAACAATAACCCACTAAAGGACCTCGAAGGGTAGGTGCCCTTGCGAGGGACTTTCGACTGGTTCAAAGGAATGCTTCTAAGGAGCTGAAGGGGTTACTTTCCCTTCAGGGAAATGTTAAGATAGGAAAGTGCAAAGGTAGAGTAGTGCCTTAGGAGAAGTTGCATGGACTCGATGACGTCTCGATGGACGTCAAGTTTATCAAAATAGTTTATCCATTGGTTCTCAAGTGGTGACGTTTAGGAAACTGTCAAATTCAATAGGTGAAATAGTAATTAGTTTTCAAATCTTGATGACCAAGTGGACATCAAGTTTGGCAAAGTGGAATGGCCATTTGTCTTCAACTGAGAAGCATTGCCAAGGAGCTCAGAATATAGTGACTTGCTTGAATGTTCGCCCCAAGGGGTTGAAGGAGCTAGTAGAGACAAAATTGAGAAAAGACAAGAGACAAGCATGGAATGACTAAGTAGTTAGTCCAAGAGGCACCATTTCAGAAGTGACTTTAGTAGGTGAAATAGTTCTTGTGAATCGATCACAAGAGGATGCAAGCAGCTAGTAAAGTAATTGGTTTCTCTATTTTAGATTAAATAAGAAATCAAATCGTGTATTGACCTTGACAAAGGCAGATTTCAAGGAGACAAATGCATAGTTAATTAATGCTTTTGAGCAACTTGTTTCATTTCATAAATAGATGCAATAGGCCACTTGTAAACAAAGGGCGCCAAATGGGCCTCTTTGCTTTTCCATATATATTGCAAACTTGGTCATTTTGTAATCATCTTTTCATAATTTTACAAGGCACGGCCCTCCTAAAATTTCAACCTGAATCAAATAGAAGTAGTTTTACCTCTTCTTGGATAGATATTCTATGTATGTCCTAAGTGCTTGATTTATGTTCAGTCATTGTCTTTTGATGCTCTCACAAGTTCAGCACCAACACACCAGTTATCTATAAGGCACCATTTCTACATCTAACAGGAGAAGAGTTCTATTTAGAAGTATAGAACAGAGGAAGTCATTTACAGTATGTATTTCATAGCATCTTGGTGAGTCCCTATTCTTGTGTTTTCATAACAACCTCCCTAACATTTTCTTGCAGCCTGGTCTTTTTGCCAAGTCTGAGTGTATGTATCTTTTGTCTGACCCTAAGTGTGGATGTGAGAAGGTCATCTTGTTTTGGTGTATCACCTCCTTAGAGTAGTTTTTTTTTTTGGTATCTTTCTCCCTTTTCATCCCCCTCCCCATTGTAAGTATGTTCTTTTCCTAATAGTTGGGATAGTTTGGTTATGGTTGTGAGTAACGCAGTCCCTACCAAGGGAAGCTTGAATTTTGAGGGTGTTGTATGTGTGATTCTTAGCAAGGAGATTCAAAATAAAAGCACCAATGAATCTTTTTCAAGTAATAATTTGTGTATTGGTACTAAAGGGAGGCAAAATGATAAGAGCAAAGGCAATTGTGGAGAGTCAAAGGGTAGATCTAAGTCCAAATGTATATCTAAGATGATATGTTGACATTATGGGAAGAGTGGACACTCAAAGAAGTATTTTTAGTCACTTTGGGATAAGAATGCCAACACAGAGAAAATGAATGAGGTAAATGTGACATCAAGTAAATCATGGCAGGATGCCTTAACTCTTTATATATATTTTTTTTGAGTTTTGGGAATTAGATTCAAGGACTTGTTTTCATGCCACCCCACATAGGCATTATTTTACTTATTATGTTCAAGAGAATCTAGGCCATGTTTGTCTTGGTGATTTTGAACCAAGTGAGATAGTACGGAAAAGTTGTATTCAGTTAAAATATAGAATGGGAATATATAGATCCTTTAGGATGTTAGGGACATTCCTATGTTGAGATGGAATTTGGTTTTAGTGGTGTAATTGGGTAGTGAGGGGTGTTCACTATTATTTACTATAGGTTTCTTGAAAGTTACCAAAAGTGTTCTTTTGATTTTGAGAAGAAAGAAAGTTGTTACTTTAAATTTGACTAGTAGTGTTAATTATATTAATTTAGTTGGTGAAGATGGAGATGCAACTATGTGGAACTATAGGCTCGATCATCTGAGCCATAAGGGCATGCATATCTTAAAAGATAATTTGCCTAGATTAAAAGATCTAGATCTAGACTCTTATGAGAATTGTGTGTATGAGAAATAGAAGTGGGTTATGTTTTTAAAGGTTGGACCCATAAATAACACAAGTTAAATATGGTATACTAAGATGTATGGGGACTAGCTCAGGTATCTTCTATTAGTGGATCTAATTATTATGTCAATTTTATTGATGATCCAACTAAGAAAGTTTGCATTTATTGCATTAAAAATAAATATGATGTATTTAACATTTTTAAGAAGTGGAAAGACTTGGTTGAAATGAAATAGGTCTCAAGTTGAAATGTCTTTGACCAGATAATGGAGGTGAGTATTGTAGTAATGCTTTATTTGATTATTATTCTAACAATTGAATCTATAAGCAAAGAATGATTCTAGGAACTCCACAGCAAAAGGGGTATCTAAAAAGATGAATAGAACAATAATGAAATGTATTAGGAGCATGAGATCACATTTAGGGTTACCTTTACTATTTTGGGTAGAAACCATTAACACGGTAGTATATTTGATTAAGAAATGACCTTCTATGACTTAGGATGGAGGCATTCCTGAACAAGCTAGGTCTAGTAAGAATGTGTATTATTATTTTTTTAGTCTTTGGATGTGAGGCTTTTGTTATTATTAAGAAAGTGGATAGGACCAAGCTAGAGGCTAAATTAGAAAAATGTACATTTATAGGTTATTGTGAGGATGAGTCTGGTTTCCATTTATGGAGCATTAAAGATAGGAAAATATTTTGATCTAGAGATGTAGTCTTTAATAAAGAAATTCATGCATAAGGATCAGTTACAGGAACATGATTAGGAACAAAAAGAGTACATAGTATTGGATGACATTATGGATTTCAAAGTATCCAAGGATTTAGTTCAGGAACCTTATACACAAGAACCCCAAATTCCTATGGTAAGAAGATATTCTAAGGTAAGAAGAGCACCTATGTTTTTTTCTCCTTCTTTGAAATATTTATTACCCACTGAAAATGAAGAAAAAAAGTGTTATGAAGAAGAAATGAAGGTAGATGCCAAGTTGAAGTGGGAGTAATCCATGGATGAAAAGAACAGATCTGTCATGGAGAACCAAATATGTAATTTTGTAAGGCTACCCAAGGGCAAGAGTACATTACCAAACAAGTAGATCTTCAGAATAAAAGAAGAGGATGAAGGGATAAAAAGGTATAAGTCTAGGACGGTGGTCAAGGGGTTTGCACAAAAATTAGGTATTAATTTTGATGTGATTTTCTCTCTTGTTGTAAAAATGACTTTTATTAGGAATATTTTCGGTTTATTATAGTTGAGGATTTGCACTTAGAAGATTTAGATGTGAAAACTACTTTTCTTCTTGGTGATTTGGATGAAGAGTTGTATATGAAGCAACCATAGGGTTATTAGGTCAAAGGGAAGGAGAAATATGTGTGCAGACTAAAGAAGACCTTGTATGGCTTGAAACAAGATCCATGACAATGGTACAAGAAATTTGATTTTTTTATGCTGTAACAAGAATATTAAATGTGTCATTTTAACCATTGTGTGTACATCAAACATTTTTATGAAGGTTTATTTATTATATTATGCTTATATGTCGATGACATGTTAGTTTCAGGAAAGAACATACAACATATTCATATACTTAAGAAACAAGTTAGTGACTCCTTTTCCATGAAGGATTTGGGTGCTACAAATCAAATCCATGGTGTGAGGATTTCTCATGAGAAGGAGAGGAAGCTAATCTTATCCCAATCAGAGTATGTGAAGAAAGTATTTGAAATTTTTAGAATGTTGGATGCTAAATCTATTGGTAATATTTTGGTAGGCCACTTTAGATTATCAAAGGTGTAGTGTTGCAAGATAGAAGCTACAAATATTAGGATGTCTAAGGTACATTACTCATTGACAGTTAGGAGATTGATGTTTACCATGGTTTGTACTAGGCCAAATATTGCCTATGTATTGGGAGTTGTGAGCAGGTATATGAGTGATCTAGGTTATGAGCATTTACAAGAAGTGAAATGGATTCTTCAATATTTGAGAGGAACCATGGATTTTTCATTATGTTATGGTAGATCAGATACCTCTTTGCATGGTTATGTAGAATCAGATATGGTAGGGGATATTGATAGCAAGATAATTACGATAGGTTAAATATTTACTATTATAGATACAATGGTTAGTTGGATTTATAGGATATAGAAGCTTATGGCTTTGTCAACCACAGATGTAGAGTACATTTCTGCCACATAGGCTAGTAAGGAGATGATTTGGTTATAGGAGTTATTTTGAGAGTTGGGGCATGAGTAGGAAGTTAGGAGACTACACAGTGATAGTTAGAGTGTTACTGATTGGGAAAAGAACTATGATTTCCACTCAAGGACAAAACACATTCAGTTACATTATCACTTCATTAGGATAGCTTTGGAGGAGAAATTAATGAAGCTAGAGAAGATTCATACTAGACAAAATCCTATGGATATGATGACCATGGTGGTCACATTGGAGAAGTTGAGACTATCTTCAGATTTGGTTGGCCTTAGTGGGGATGGAGTAGTGATATATTTTGTTTAAGAGAAATGGTCTTCAAGTGGGAAATTATTTGAGTGTGGATCCCTTTGGGGCTATCACATGACCTTAGGGGAATACTTTGGGGGCCTAGAGAGCTCCATAAATATGGCGAGTACATTTTCCATCACTCCCCCTTTTTTGGAACCTTGTTCCATGTGTGAATGGAAAATTCCTTGTATATTTCTATTTTCAATGTTTCCATATTTTATGGAGTTGGTTATTACTTGTCTTTTTTCCATGTTGACTTCCCTATTATGTGGGAGTTGGTTTTTCTTTTAAAAATGTAATTCCTTCCTTGTTTGAAGGAATTGGTTGCAATCACATGTTGTTGAAAAATGTGCCTTAAAAGGTGGAGACTCTATCTTTCGCATGTTCCTTCTTGGGAGAAATTTTGAATGAGCTTAATGAGGTGGAACTAAGTTGTCCATAGTAGATGGTGTTTATCTTGGATATGCATGGTGAAATTTATCCTTCTTTGTTTGATTTTCCTTTATTTTCTATATATACATTGTGTAGTGTGGCCTTTAGAGGTTGATGGTTTATTTTTAGGGTGTGGATTTAAGGATCAAAATCAAAGTGCATATGTTTTTGTAAAGTGTAGGTGTTTATTCCAGGGTGTGGTTTGATAGATTGTGAGATACAACATTGTGTAGGTGCATGTGAAAGTGTAGCATTTTGTGTAGCAATTTCTATAGGAGAGTTTTCTAACTCTGTGAGAGTTCACTATAGTTTTATGTTTTGATTATAGTATATACTAAGAATTTTCTTGGTGGATGTAGTCCACATTGGGTGTACCATGTTAGATCTGTGTTGTGTGATTGATTCTTATTCTTTCTATTTTAATTCTTTCATTATATCTATGATTTGAAGAATGTTTTCAGGATGCATGTTACTGCATAAGTTAGATCTGATTTATGGTTTTATTAAATTTGATTTAAAAGTTTTTTATTTTCTAACATAAGGAAATGAAGGATTGGGAATTTATCTACTACCATATAGGCATTTATAGCCTTGATAGAGATGACTTTGACCCCACTTTAGTAAATGCTTCATTTTCGTCCAGGATAGAAAGGCTAGGATGGAGGTTTCCATAAGCACCCCTTTTTAGAAAGAAACTTGCATTTTTATGAGATTCAAACTTCTTTCCATTTTGACATTTATTTTGCTTAATCTAGGAGGCTTAAGGACCAATATAGCCAAGGTTTTGGAATGGTTCAATGAACTCTTTGCACTAATAAGGTCACTTTATTTCTTAATTATTTGACTATGATTATAATGTTCCTTTTAATATTGTGATGACATTTATTAAAAATAGAGCGATTATCAATTCACTTGCTCAATTCAAATCAGTGACTCCTAATTATTTTACTATCTTAATAGAATTTCCTTTACTTATCAGATTGTTCAATAATGGGTCTCACCTTATACCTTCTAATGCTAAGATTATGTTTTCAATTCCTTGTAAATTTTAAAGTGATAAAATTCAAGAACATGGGGACAAAAAATTAGATTGGACTCTATCTTATCAAATCTAGCTTTATTACTTCTCAACCTGAGTCATGGCAACAAGGTATACCATTGTAAAAATAGTAAGGGAAAACAAGGGGAAAATTAGAGGAATCCCTATTTCAAATCAATGCACATAAAATAATTAAAATTATGAATAATAAATAAATATCATAAAAATAGGAATAAACATAATGCTAAAGCAAACTAGTTAGGTCTAATACAATATCTACATCACTAGCCTTAGTCCCTAGGGGATATTCTACAATTGCATTCAAAGGGATAGTTGATAAGTAATGCTTCAAGAAATTTCCATTCATAGGTAGTGGGAGGTTATTCCCTTAAATTCATTTAAATGGAAATGTGTTTTTCCCTAGTAATCAAATATATTGTATGGGTCAATCTAGAGTGGGTTCAGTTAGGAGTGCTACCATATCATCTCATGTGTTTTCTCCCACAATAGGACCAAGTCTAATATTTGAAAGGAATTGATCTTCACACTTTTACTAAATAAATTTTCAGTTATTATTGATATATGATAAATTTATATTTGGCCTCTTCTAGTGCTTCCTGGAATTGGACAATGTCCAATACCCTTGAGTTTATATTTTCTATATCTTCCATGCAATCTTGCATAAATTTGTAAGTAGGAAAATTAAAGGTGGTTGGGAATATGGGCTCCAACCCATATAATATTAAAACAATAAATATTTTGAGTTCTTGCTTAAATATGGTGTGGTTATTCTAAAGAACATATTTCAATAGTGAATGCCAATACATAGGCTTCTTTTCTATAGACCAATTAATTGTTTCAATCAGGTTCTTGTGTATCAACTCAACCAAACCAATACATTATGGGTAATATTTTAATGAGAAACTCAATTTAATACCATTTTCATAAGCCTATTTAGTGAGCTCATTTTTATAAAATGTAGGTTCATTATCATAGACTAGAGTGGCTAGGGTGCCAAATCATGTTGTTATGCTTTCCTCAATGAATGTGATGACTTCTTTAGCTATGTTGTTATTGGTCACCACTATATTTGTCCATATTTTTAAATAATTAGTGGTTACAAGTATGAATTTATGGTCAACTCATGAGTTTTATTTGATGACTAAAATGAAGTCAAGTCCCCATTGAACAAAAGGATGTTATTCTATTATAGGTTGTAAAGGCATTGCAACATGAACTTACTTCTTGGAGAAGGTCTAACACTGATTGTATAAACAAACATGGCCATGGTATCTATGAATATAATGGGATAATAGTACCTAGATCATATATTTTTATACATATTTTTTGTCATTGAAGGATCGTCACTACCCAATTTATTAGGTAAGTTAGTCATTGATTCCATAGCTTCTTCTTTTGATAGACATCTGAGATAGATGCATTTATATTTATTCATATACATCACTTCATTATTTAATGGGGTACCATCAATCTAATAACTTCTTTTGTATCTAATTGAATCCTAAAGGAGGATTTACATGTAGGAAGAATTGGACATTTAGATCATGACATTCTTAATGGAACATTTCTAACTAGTATAATTTCACCATTGTGTCCTTGGGTTAATTTTAGCGATCAATTGGGTAAGACCTTAGCCTCAAACCAACTTGAAATATTTTATCTCAAGGTCATACTCTTGTATCTTAGCCATACATTAACATGTGAATTCTTCTATTGCATTCTACACCAATATTAGCTTTACGGATGGGTTTATGATAATGGCATGCACATTGTTGGTGAGGAAGTAGTGCTTGAATATTTTCACAACCTTGACTAGGGTATAAACATGATTTTCCAAGGTCGAATACTTCATTTCTATATCCTTCTATATTTTTATCATGGAATTAATTATGTGTTCATCTTCATCCAACTTTTAGGTGTTCACTACAATAATTTTATGTTCTAATGCAAAGAAATAGAGGTAAAAGTCATTCATATACTCTAGGATGATTAATACTAGTGCTTACATGATGAATTCATTTATTTATTGGAAGGATTACCTAGTTATAGGAGTCCACTCTACCTTTGATTCTTGTTTCAACATCAAATTCAAAGGTTTAATAATTTTTGTAAAACCATATATTGAGTTACATACAAAGGTAATTTTACCAAATAATGAATTGAATTCCTTTTTACTCTTAGGCAATGTATCTTGAAAATCACTTTGGCGCACCTAGTGTTGATATAAATACCTTCCCTTATGATGAAGTGACCAAGAGTTTTACCTTCAATAATACTAAATACATTCTTCTTTGGGTTAAGAAAATTAACATACCTTGTGCAACTTTCAAATATATTCTCAATATGGTGAATATGATGAGACCTATGTTTTTAAAAATAGTCATGTCATCCATGTAAATAAAATTGCATTTACATATCATACCTTTGAAATTAAATTCCATGGCTATCTGAAGGTGGATAATATGTTAATAAGTCCAAATGGCATTTGATTTTAACCTAAGGTAACTTAGTTGGTTGTAAATGTCATCTTAGATTGGTCTTTTGGGTTTACTAGAACCTGATTATATCTTGAGCTTCCATTTATGAAGGGCATCATATGTATCACCTCATCTAAGGAAAGTAAAGCAAAGGATACTTATCTTTGTTATAAGAATCATATTATATTTATAAAATCCACACACAATAAAATTTCCCCACTATTTTTATGGATTGGCATTAATTTAGCTGCATAAGCAGAGTGAAAAATTGGGAAGATCATCTTAGCTAGTATGAGTTGATAGATCTTTTTATGAATAAGTAGTTCAGGATTAGGTTCACAGGCCACTACCTCTATCTAAACGGATTCTAATTTTATTTGAGAGGGATAGTGTGGGTTTTTACCTTTGTTTTGAAGACCTTAAATTATTTTCCATTTCACATAACATGGCCTAGCAAGACATCCAAAGTTGTAAACAATAGATATTTATTTAAAAATAAATCTATGCACAAAGCATGACATTTCTCTAGCATCAATCTTAGTTTTGGCAAGTGTTATTTAAACAAAGAGAAGACAAAAAAATAATCCAAACAAACATTCATGAAATCATGAATAAAATCTTTGAATGTGTTTACAACTATAGAAAATACAACGTGTGAATTTTATAAATAAATGATTCTACCTTGTATGCAAATTATCCATATTTAATAGTAAATCTGGTATTAGGTTGATCCTCCTTAGTAATCAAAATATATTGATATCCACTAAAACCATCCATCCCAACCACATATTCAATTAATTCATTTGTAAAAAGAATTAAAAATGGATCATTAACATGAGCTTTATTGAGTGCACATTAGTCCCCACACAACTGAATTTCTACTTTTTTATTAGGTTGAACCACCATGGGACTCACCCAATATACCTTTTCAACTAGATAAATGATTTTAAATTCTTGTATTTCATCAAATTAAACCTTTAGTTCGATCTTCATATTAGGATTGATCCTGTAAGGTCACTTTTTGATAGGGCACACACACACTTTTAGTTATATGTGCATTTCTCCTAGAGATGGATCTACACCTTCTACCTCCAAAAAATTTATTCAAACACATCTTGATAATCCATTAATAGATACAAAGTCTTAAATATTTTCTCTTATCCCTAGTAATCTCCTACTATTACAAGCTTAGGGGCTTAGTCCCAATATTTCTTTTAATCTTTCGCAAAGGTTCTTGATATATGTTACCTAATCCACTAGGCAAAGTATCTTGCATAATGATCTTGCATTCACATTGTGGAATATTGATGTTTTGAAGTCTTTTCTCTTCCACTTGATCTATGATTTGCACTAGTTTGGGTTCATCTTCACATTGTGTCTCAAATAAACCATCTAGATACAGGTTTCTATCATTGTCACTGCCACTTGATTTTGTCAGATCATTGATTATTCTATTACATGGATGAATAATAAATTATTCTTTTCGGTTGATTTTGTAATAGATAAATGTGACATCCAAGTCTTGTGAAACGTCCTGATGGGATGATGATTTAGCTATAGTCGTTAAATCTTCTACTCATCCATGACATAGAAAAAAATTATTTTTTGCAAGGCATTATGTACTAGTAGATTATCATCTTCAAACACAAAATTTTGAATGAAATCTTGCTAAAGTTGTGCCTAATGTTTGGTCTGCCTTCTAAGATTTTGATGTATATACCAAACTATTCGTAGAGGTACAAGGGTGTGGTTGAATGTGTGTACCTAATAATGTTGTTCTACTCCTTATGTGGTCCACATATCCACACACTAATGGATGTTTAATTATGGACATTAAACCTCTTGAATGAAAGGCCATTATGACTTGACACTAGATATTAGCTAAAACCTTGCACATAATATTTTGCATGATTATTCCCACTATATTTATGATTTTCTATCTAGTTTCTACCACGTCGTAATGATTATTTTTAGCACATACCTGAGTGCATTGAATCATTAATAAAACTATAGTACAAGGTGTTAAGACCTAAATATGCATGGATTGAGATCCTTTATCTTAAATTCTTGAGATATCTTGTGTTCTGTCGTGAACACCATGCGTATAAGTTATAAGTGATGATCTTTGTAAGACCAATTCAAGATGTGCTTATCTAAGTCACCACTAATAGAACATGTATATTCCCAAGTAGAGTACCTTATAGAGTTGGTTCATTATCATCTATCATAGTTACAATAGTATTAGACATGAATTCTATTTCATATCCTGCTAGAGAATGCACTAAATGAGAAACACAATATTCAATTTGAACCTACCTAAGTGGAGACTTTGTTATTATAGGTTTGAATGCTATTCATTGTTCTTATTACATAGTACATACTTTCTAATTTTGACACTCTATAGGTCGCAACCCAATATCCTTTCATCTGTAGCCACTTTTGACCAACTATTGTCCCCATAAAGATAAGGAGAATTTGTCTCTTTTGGGATGATATATTATTCCTTATAAGAGTTATTTAGAGGTATAACCATTATTTTATCTTTTTTATGCACTTCTAGATAATTGCACATAGTGTTAATGTTCATTTGGGCATTATAGGGCCATTTCTTACTGATTAATGTAGGGTAATGAGTATTTTTTATTTTCATGTTGATGACCTCAAAGTCCCTTCATAATATGACATCATACACTTCAATTTCAACATATTCTAACCGACCAATGTGTTCGACTCTACCATAATCTACAAAACATAATGTTACTAGACTGTAGCTTAAAGTTTGTCAACTGATGACTTCCCATGTTGATCAAGGAATAATATTGATTATGCTTCTAAAGTCAAATATTGCATTGTTATTCCATATCCACCTAGCTCAATATCCATTCACAAATCCAAATTCTAAGGCTTCTTGGTCCTAACATACAAAACTACTTTATCGACCCTTACTTATCCTTACTTCACACACTCCATTAGATTATGTAGGAGGTTAGTGATATTATAGGATATATACTCATTGCATAGTGTACTAAATATTTTAATTAGATACTTTAAAGTAGTAACGACACCCTCTTATCTCATTATCCTAACAAAATTTTCATACATTTAAGCATCAATAACTATGTTATCATCCTCAAAAGTTGGTTTATATTGCATTTCCTATAATATTTACACAACCTTATACATTAAATTATTTTTTGTAGTAGGATTAGGATATTTATCCCTCTAATTTTTTTTAATACCATGATCTTAAGGCATTTATAAAGGAGTTAAGCCTTGTTCATCTCTCTTTTGCCTTGTGATGGCTTGGAAAAATTCATTTTATTTTGGATATGCATTGATCATATTTATATTACAAACTAGTTTTTACTTTATTTGTTTCTCCAAAACTATGTAATCTTATATTTGATGTTGAACCTCAACCCTGTAGTATACATAATAAAATTGTCTTTGATGATTGGTGGGGTAATTCCTTACATAATGATTATATGCACTACATAAATAATATTCCATAAGGGGTTGAGCTTGTCGATTATAATTGTTGTGACTTCCTTGATATCTGACATAATATCCACCCCTATATCCCCCTCTATAGCATTCTCTATTTTTTTGTTACCCCCACTGTTATGATTGTTGTCTAGCATATCCTCATTATTGATTCCTCTGCATATCATATCCCCCATATTGGTGCTAAGGAAAACATAGAGTCCAATTTTCTTACTATTTTTGAAGATTCATATTATTATAAGGTTGTGCATAGTAACTAGAATATTGGTATGAGGAAGATGATGTATTATTCCATCTTACTAGGCCTTGTGGTTGATATTGTGGTCATGAAGGCATTTGATATTGAGGTGGTGAAAGCATCCATCCTAGACTACCTTGAGTCTCAATATTCATTTCCATGTCTGGTACTAAAATGTTTTACTTTGTAGTTGGTATTTATTGAGTTACAATTGTGAAGATGTTCTTCATTATATCTTATTCTAATTCTTTCAAAGCACAATACCTTATCTCATTATTATTTTTAAATTTACAAAAAGAAATTACATGATGTGTGAATTTTGGATATATTACTGGAGAATTTGGCACCTAGATGTAAGATGTCCAAATACCCTACTTATTTCACAAATTTCTATTTTAATTCATGGACATTCATTTCTATGATCCCTCTCAGACACATTCTATACACAATAAGCCTAATTTAGGCTTATCTTTTTTATGCATCGCATTCATCTTCCTCATAAAATCATCTAACTTAGCTTCTAATATTTATCTCAATTATATAAGATCCAAATATTTTATCTTTTCTACTTATGTGGTAATAAACAAAGTATCGGCCTTGGTGGAGAACTAGGATTGCATAATAGAGAACCTAATTCTTTGTCATAGACCCTCTGTGAACCAAACATATTTGTCTTTGTCTTCTAAAATAAAATAAATTTTTTTCATCACATTGGAAAACTTATGATCATATTATTAAATCATTTCTACATATTTTTGTCAAATTTCCATTTGGTCTTGAATAACTTGACTGAAACAATTTTTACCTTAAATTATGATACTAACATATATTTAACTTGTGTGAGATCTAGGGTATTTACATTTATTTTTGAAATGAATGATAAGGCACATCTTGCCAAATCCCCTACAAGTTTTCACTTCTTCACATCATTTGATGTTACCCCTTTTACTTTCCATTTCATTTATCAGGTTACCAAGTATTATTCAGGGTCCACAAACCCATCATAAGGCATTAAGCACAAAAACATACTTACATTAAGTGCCATAGATGATAGGTCATTAGTTTTTACTATCAATTTTCTTATACTAACAATTATTATTGGTGGTGGCTGCACACTTATTGTTGCATTGTTAGGCAACTGTGCAATGTTTACTAAGACTATAGGTTACTACACAATAATCCTTTTAGGAGTAAAAATAAATCTTGTTACCTTTAACTTATTTATTTCTAGTGTCAGCTTGATTTCTTCACTCAGCTATCCAAACTTATCAATAAAGGAATCAAACCAATATGAACTCACTTATCTCTCTATACTTTTTATACTTTCAATAGATAAAGTGGGCTTGGGGGATGCATAACTTTGAAATTAATGACATTTATTTCCAACTTCTTCTGACTTTGATCTTGAACCTACAATATTACTACCTTCAATTTTAAAATTTTCTTAGGAACTTTCTTTCTAGATAATAGTAAAAAACCCTTCCCTTAACTATGATCTACCTCTACTTCGTAACTATTCTACCTCTACATCACTACTTTTAACATCTTCTTCTTTAGACCCTTTCTCATATTCTACATACCCATTTCTTTCATCAGTTTCCACATCTCCTAGCAAACCCTCTTCTCTAACATATTTTTCTTGTATTTCTATATCCCTATGACATTATTCTCTACTCCTAGTCCTATTCACAATTAATTTTGGGTATTTTGTCTTATTCCATGTTCTTTTCTATCATAGTTACCTTAATAGTCCTTGAATTTTCTTCTTGGTCTGAGTCTTTTCACCTTCCATTTTATGGGATTAGGTTGAGGTTCCTATTAATCTTTTATTCATCATTCACTTTATCCCACATGTACACCAATAAAACCTAAAGTGACTAATAGATGTTGGTTGATGTATGAACCATGGCATTTTGCACAACCAACATATTTATCAATAAATGTAATTATTGTAAAAATTTTCCTTTGAGTCCTTGGATAAATTCATCTTTCATAATCTCAAAAGACATGTATCTTTGTACTGTGAACTTGGTAATAGAACCATCATTTATAATCTTCATCCAATAATATACTACATAGGACCAATCAGTATATAGGTTACATAGTCTTTTTAATTTTTCCACAGTCCATAATATAAATTATATTCTCATTGGACTATAGCAATAGTATTCTAACCTAGATAGATACACAACTAACAATCCAAGCAATGTGCACCATGAAATTTCATAGAATTCACCATAGCGGTACTCTTGGATAATCCCATCTATAATTTTTTTAACTCTCTATGTTTCTTACTCTATAAAATTATGGATTTCCTCATCTAACCATCTTTCTACATCACTTTGCCTTGACCACTATCTCAAAATATTTAAACCAAATAGGTACCATGCTCACTACATAATTGTTAGCCAAGGTTCTTAGAAATACTATAGGATATGCTAATTATAAGGATAACATGTGTAGTGGATATTACCAAAAGGTATAGAAGAGACTACAAGATTACCTACCATCTACGCTAGACAAAGATGCACCCTAAAGTAAGAAAGAAATAGATGCTACATAAGATGAAACATAAGCAACATAGGATTTGATAACAGATTAAATTAAAATAGAATACTCACTACACATTAAACATATATAGAATATTATTAAGAAAAAAATAAAAGAATGATTCTATTAATCTTTGTCAACACATAGGAACCATATTATATTAGAACAAATGTGTTTTATATAGATTTTTACAATCTATTGTCTCTTTGCATTCCATCCTTTTGAGATACAAAAGGAAAGACTCTTTACATTCTTCTATTGCTCGATAAGGCTTACAAGGCTGAATAGATATAAAAGTTATATAAAATCATATACTTTACACATGTGTCCTTCTATTATACCTCATGGTTTTATCATGCTCCATTCTTCCTCCAACATGTGGTAATTTTCCCTAACAACCAAGTTTCTCAAGAGAATCATGTATTGATTCTGTCTATTAATATTGGGACATTCTTTGATAATGTCCCTACCATGTAGAGTTGGTGTAGTCCTCTTGGAAATAGTGATAGTTTTACATGGGAAGAGAATGGAGATATCACACCAATGATCACTTTTATGTAATTCCTCTGTGGCACTTGGATATGAGTAGAAATTATAAGATGAATAGGTTTGGTTGCATAGGGAATATTATTCTCTTTGAATATACTCTCATGTAATGTTCGAGGTGCTAAAAATTAATATCATAAATTATCTATGTTCATCTATTTTTAGTGGCTCATCCATTTGGATTTTATTTATTTTCAAGAAGTTAATATTTTATGGTTTACACTAAATAAATCTTTGAGAATTATATAGCCTAATGCATTACACTTTTCCACTTATCACAAGGATGGATATGGTAGAACTAGTACTTTTTTCCCCAAAATTTTCTTGATTAATTATTGCATCAGGATAAGACCCATCACATTGGGTTATATTTGATATAAATGAAAATTATTTAAGATTATAATTTCTTATCATTATAATGATGGCCTTGATAGAATGATTCTTTGGAAATGGATCATCAATAATGTGCCTTTGTATATCTAGTAAATTTGTGGTGAATATAAAATGAATGATAATTTTGATGACAAATTTGGAACCATCCCTATGTTCCAATGCATGGGAAAATATGAATCTTGGTATTATTTTTAAAAAAACATTGGGCCAAAGTGGAACCATCTTATCAATGATGTTCATTGATTAAAAAAACATGGTGCACTTGATCTAATTTTTGAGATAGCATTGATTGGGTTCTTAAATGGATTAAATCATTATTGTTGAGAAACATATTCTCTCTTTCTCCATTTTCAATTGGATGAATTTCACATTCACCTAAATTTTTTTACATCCACTTTCACTTAAATTTTAATTTAACTATAATCCCATGACCCATAGACAAGAATGTGAAGGTAGGCTTCATAGATTCCCTCATAATCAATTATTTATGAATAGGTCACTACTCAGCCATGAGGACATAAATTAAATCATCTCTAATGTATGAAAATTGGTTGATGTCCACCATATTGAGTGGAGGAATGACATAATGAGTTGCAACATCACCTTTTTCTCTCACTAAAAGTAATTTCTACAAGTTTAGAAGTGCATTAGTAGCAATATTTTTAAGGAATAATAGATAGTCTTTTCTTTCTTTGATAAAAACTACTTTGATTCTTAATTAAAAGCAATGTTTGCTTCTCTCAAATATTATATTTGAGTGGATGAATGCTATTTTACTATATTTTCTCAAATTAGTGCACGATCGCATTGGCTTAAGATTGGTTAAGAGGCCTTTAAACTGATTATTCATGTCCCTTAGAGCCAAAAAATCCAAAGAGAAAACTAAATCCATCAAAATAGCTCATATTTAACTCAGAAATCTAATAGATATTTCCTTAGATTTATTGAAATTCTATAATATTTTTCTCCAAACCCAAAATTTTATAACATAGAGGTCACAAGCTTTGCAAGAGTGTCTAAACCTAGTGCCTTTTGAGTTGGATGATTCATCTCAAAAAAATTGTAATGCTTCTCTTTATATTGAAGATTTTTTTGTTTCTTTACAATGTATGGCCAATGATAAGGGAATTGAAGTGGTTTAATTTCTTGTTTATTTTACAAATCCACTTGCAAAATTGTGAGACTTGATTTCCTTCAGGTTTTCAAAGAATCCTTGCACACCAAATATTTAATGGCTATCATCAATAATGCTAATATGAAATAATTTCTAAATTTGGAGAGCCTTATATTAATACCAATTAGAACCCAATGAATTCAACTATATGTTTCCTATAAAAACATCAATAAATGCTTGATTCTTCTCCTTCTCCAAATTCTCCCCATGATCACCAAATTACAGCAAACATGGTTTATAAATAGTAAAAATCTTATTGATAACATAATCACAGTATGGGAAGAAATGGAATGGGCTCATATATACTAATAGAGGAACATATCTTTAAAATTTTACTTCAAAAAGGTATGTCATCAGATTGGATTGCCTTTTATCCTAGTCATACTCAAATTGTTGGGTTTTTGTATTTTTTTCCTTTCAACCAATAATACTTTTTTTTCTTAATATATATCTTGTCTCAATATTAATTTTAATAATTTGGGAATTTATTTTCCAATTAGATAAGGTTTCCCAGCTGCTTAAGCCTTTTTTGTCCTTGTAGCAAAAGCGTTTAATTATCTATATACTCATATAGAAAACCAAGGTATTATAAAAGAAGTGGATTTAATTGATCTTTCTTATCAACTCATCAATCATCACTTTGTCTATTAATATTTCATTATACTTTAATATAAAGAGTATTATTTCAAAGAGTAAATTCACTGCCTTCAATTTTTATACAAAGCTTCTAGGTCAAGATTGTAATGGGATAAAACCTACTTTTATAATCATGCATGATGTAATTACTAGAGTAACTTTGACATCATCAATGGAACTAGATTCATAAAGTGGAAAATTTTAAGTTTATAAGTATTCCTTTTAAATTTGATAGTTATCCTTTGGTTATCTAGAAATGTGTAATTGAGAGAGTAAAAAATAAATCACATACTAGATTGCTAAACCTCTTTATCTCTTAAAAAAATTTCAAGGTTGTACCAAAATTATCATAGCCACTCATTTTTATTATTCATATTTTTGGGATCATTCTAAAGAATCGATGAAAAACTAACAAATGCATTTAGAAATTTTCTTTGAGAAAATACTAAGCAAACTTGAGGATTCTACAAAGTTTCATAATAAACATATTTCCTTCTTTGTGAAAAGTGAGGAATGGAAATTATTGACATCTATAGACAAATAACTTCCCTTTGTGATAAATGGTGTATTAGATAAATTAAGGGAAATAAGTTTCGTAAAATTACACTATGGAATTGCATTGTTACAGATCCTCCTTATGGTAATAATTTTTGGAAAAATATTATCTTATACACTCTTTTAATTATCTTTGTTCCCATCTATAAATAAGAACCCTTTGTGGCTAAGAGCATTAGGAAGGGTTTTGAATCAATGAAACCCTTCCTAAAATAGGTTGGATATGGTATTTGAAGTGGTTTCTCTTTTAATGACCAAAACCTCTTATGGTTTCCTATTGAGACAAGTTCCAACCTTCCTCTAGAAGAAATACTAGGCATAAAATCTCTTGGATTTTTCACAAAAGGAATTTTGACAATTTTGGATTTGGTTTCCTCTTGAGATTATATTCTTTGGCATTCAATGAAACATAAATATAAGATTATTAATTCAAAGTTACCCTCTATTAAATAACGATTGTATCATATTAATATTTGGGTACGTTCAAAATGTAATAAAATTCAAATTCCTCTCCTAAGATGTGCCTTGCCATACTCAACAAGATTTGGAATGTCAAACTAGAGTCCAAATTGGTCCATTTTATTTGGTGTCTAGTTTATTAATGTCTTCCTATGGGGGAGTATCTCAAGCATATTGGGATTTATAATTCCAAAGTCCAAATTGGTTCATTTTATTTGGTGTCCAGTTTACTAATGTCTTCCTATGGGGGAGTATCTCAAGCATATTGGGATTTATAATTCCAAATCCGCTTATTTGGTTCAGACCTAAAACCATTAAAAGTCATTTTTCAACATGTTTGAGAGACTAGACTTCTTGGAAATGGATCGATAATTTATTCCAACCTTTACACCTAGAGCCAATAATTACCATATGGATTGTTCTTATACAAAGAACATTCAATGCGAAATCTTCTTATACAAATAATTTCAAGAATATCGATTCTTTCTTTTAAATAACAAGTCATAAAAGTTAAAGACAACATATTTTAAAACCATGGCCTAAATATGTAAACTAATACTCCTTTTACTAGTTTCAAGTTTCTATTGTCTTCATTTAATAGAATAGTTGTTTTTCTTTTTAAAAAATCAAATTTTTTTAATATTTTCTGAAGATGCATTTGACACATGCTTATATCCATTTACCAAAATATAAATCCTTCTAAATACTCAATATAAAAACTCAAATAATACTTAAACATTTGATTTAAAAACATCTATTCATTAAATTCACTAAAAATATTACATCTATAATTTAAAAGTTTTTTAAATAAACATTTATATACTGAATAGAATGCCAACCTGTAATAGAATTAAAACAGCCCCCAATTTGAACCCTTTTTCTTTTCCGTTTCTTCTCTATCATTTATTTACTTATGGAATTTGATTGCAGTCATCTTTCTCAAACGTTGACTTCAATGTTTACTTTTATTTGAAGCGGATAATAACAGTTGTAAGTAGTTGGAAAAAAAAATAAAAAAATTGTACAGATAAAAAGTTTGGAAAGATAAGAGAAATTATTGGATATATGGTACTTTGAAATGTAATCAAAGTAACAAAACATGTTAAAGAGAAACCATCACAGGAATTAAAACCTGTTCAGAATAACATTGATCACAAACACCCAATCTTCAAGACAACCCAAGTCCAGTACTCAATTTCAATAATTTTTTCTTTCTTGCAAGAAAAACACTAAAAAAAGGACCCCTACAATAACAGTAATATCAATTCAGACAAATTACCAACGCTAAATGATTTAGGGTTACCAAATAAAACCCTAACTAAAGTTCTTAAAAGAAAGAGAAATTGCAGAGAAAACATACATCTTCACAGTCAATATGATAGTGATGAGATGGAGAAGGGAGAGGAAGAAAGAAGAGGAGGAGGAGAAATTAACATGCCTGCAGCTATTTCCTCCACCACCTCGTGATAGTTGAACACCAAGTCTTGATCTATGAATTCTTGCTGCTCTCCATCTCCATGAACGTTTTTCTCGGCAATGATTGTATCTCCATCTTCAAGTTGTTCATGTTGAGCAGCGGCAGCAGCCACAGCTGCCTTTATCCGTGTCTTACTAGTCAAAATATGGCGGGGAGGAAGAGTAGGAGGAAGAAGCAGCGCTCAGTGGGGAAAGTTGAGGTGGGGAATAGGGAAATGTTCCGACACAATACCGCGGCATCATACGCCCGCCCAGCCATCTCCGCTGTGGGAAATGTTCCCAGCGATATTTTGTTGTTCGACCTCTCCATTTTAAACTTCTTGTTTTTAGGGCTGTTAGTGGGTTCTCTGATCTTCGCTACCCATCTACCCATTTACTCTTTTTTTCCCGCTGTACGTTTTCTTGCACGTCCACACCCCAAGAAATCCCCCTCTTCCCAGCGCCTGTGTCTTAAATCGCCATTGTGGAATTTGTCTGAGGCTGACTTGTGGGAGGAAAAGCATGCGGCCTCTTCAAAAGAGGAGGAGGACATGAACAGAGAAAGTAGCAGATGCATTAGCCAAGGAAGAAGTGCTCTGACAAGCCCTAGACACGGCCCCTCGGGAACTGAAAGGAGCACAGGACGTATCTGAACAAAACGCTCTTGTACGATTTGTTATGTCAGATAAATTTACATTATATTTGTAGGGGCTGTCAAACCATGAAACGTAGCCTGCCAAAGTGGGGACCATAATCCACCTTTCAACAACCTTTGATTACTTGGCACACAAAGCATCTTCATTCGAGGTTGAGATTTCACAGCACTTTGCCTAGTTATGAAAGCTCTGTAACTGTTAAAAGTTATTTGCAACCATCAGAGGAATGTTGCTAGTTTTCTAACAATTATTTTGTTACATATAAACTAGCAATAGCTTCCTATGTAGGCAACGATACGCTCACTTCAAAGAGAGCATGAAATTAGAGAGAAATATAGTTAGAGAACATGAAATTAGACAGAAATATAGTTGATCTCAAATCCTAAAAAGCCAAAATGTCGCAATCATATGAAGCTGAGTGCAAACATGGTTCCTTTTGCTTTATAATTGTGAGTAGTTGGTATCTACATCTTCACATATTGTTGAAATGCAACTTTACATATATACTTTATATAATCTTCAAATAAAAATCTAAAAAAATATATTTTTTTGGTAAATATTTTAAATATCATTTGTCAAGGGATCATATAACTTCACATTTTTTATATATTGTTTAAATGAAAAAATAAGAGATACAATTTTAAATTAAATATTTTGAGGTAGTATTTGTCGAGAGAGAGAATATTCATCACATGCGATATGTGAAATCAATATGAGATTTAAAAAATGAATAGAATTACGTAGAAGAAAGATACGAGTTTGAGTTGCAAACTTGTAAATTAGGGGAGAGTTGATCATTCTTACAAAAATATTGATGTCTTAAAAATTGTGGAATTGTATGACTTATAGTTTATGTTTTTAGTTTGTTAATATTTATTCTTGTTAAATATCTCATAAATAAGACACCTCTGTATGTTTATAAAATGTTATATATTTACAAATTAAAAACTATGATATGTTAAATAGTAAATTAATATTAATCATTCATTTATCTATATTTATAAAGAATATGTATTTAATTGATAGTTTATATTATTTGAGTCATACTATCAATAAAATATTTTATATTATAAATTGTAAGGATTGATTCATTAATTTTTATTAAAAGTTGATTTATTTATCTTAATTTAGAAAAAAATAAATAAAGTAACATCTTCACCAAATTCATCTAAAATTATCAATATGCCACTCATAAATAAAGTTTGTAGTTGATATCAAAATAAATAGAGAAAAACACTGCACATGAAATATTAAGATCGTTATCAGTTATTCCAATGCCAAGTAAGTCTTAAAAACTATAGATCAATAAAATTTGTCATATGTATGTTTGAAGCTTTTCTTGCCTATCGAGACAGTTTAAATATCACAAAATAGATAATGAATTTGGATATTACTTTGGGATTTCTATTGTTATACAACCCTCGTAATTGTTAATGTCAATTGATTTAAATACACTGGTTTTGATTTCTCATACATGGTAGACCAACAAAGTCCCTAAATTTTTTTTGCTTGGCTTGTAATTTCCACCCATGTAAAATTGGACAGAAAAAATCAAAATTGAGCTAGTCATATATGTGACTAAATGCCATGTATGAGACATTCAGTAAATTAAATGTTATATGCATATACATTTGAGATGGAACGTATTTGTTTACTTTTAAGTGTCACTAGCTATACTTCACATATTTTTTTTAAACCAACAAAAGCACAATTACTTTACGAGAAATTCTTAACTAGTTGGAAAGAAATCACTAATGCAAAGTAAACATGATGTACAAAAAAATTTACTATTTTTGCGACAAAAAAGTTTCTTTCTTATTTCAGTCCATCATAATGTTATGTAATTTAATCAAAAAATTATAGTTTAATTAAAAAATCATGATCTTTAGTTCGTAAATCATAGAAACACCATCTCTCTTACACAATATCTTAAATTTACAACCATTATCTTGCTTAATGAGTTCATTGTCCCATTCCCCTCTTAAAATTACTAGTGGAAGCCCCAGATATTCCACCTAAAGCACATATTTTTGGTACAAGAACATAATAAATCAAGAATAATGAAAAGTGGGTCAGTACATGAATGTTGTGTTTAAGGCATTAGAGTTCTTGTGTCGAGGACTGAAGGCTCACACAATAGGTGGTATGAGACAACATAAAGGTGAACTCAGGGAGGGTACTTATGAAAGTGAGAGCAAAAATAGAGAAGGAAGTTTGAGGAGTGCAACATACAATTATTAGTTTGGTACAATAATTGTAGGCTTTAAAAAACTACTTTTCTAGGAGGGTGTCACAACAACAACATAGAAAATATTTCCCAGCATTTCACTTTTCATTTATTGAACTTTTCAACTTTCCCTTGAGAGGGTTATGTCCAATGTCATTTTAAAATATCAAAATTGTTTTATTAATTTAATGAGTAATAGTTGTTCTAAAAATTATGTGGAATGGTATGTTGCCATTCTGGATGGGATTTAAGTAACATGAACTTCTACATACATATGAGATGAGCTTGTTATATTTTTTTTATGAGACCAAAGTGGCTTTTGGTAATTAGAGGTGAATCAAAAAATGTTGAAGATTCAGTATTTGAAAATAATGATCTACCACTATAGCCTATCTTAGTATGTACCATGCTGATCAAACACATATGATCTTCCAAGCATATGATATCACTAAAATCTATCAATGTAGCATCACAAGTAACTATATCTTCCACAAGTTTGATGACCTTAATTATATCCTTTCATTGCTAGAGCCAACTTATAGATTATGGTTGAAGATATGCCTTAGTAGAAAAACCTAGGCACTAGATTGTATCTTTCAAAAATATATTCTTTTGGAGGCAACATCCAATGGTGACATTAACCTGTTAACCATTGAATGTGAAATTCATGCAATAGATGTGCTCTCGCTACTTCAATGTATATATTGAAGTGGTGTTGGTGTTGAGAAAAGTATAACCTAGATCAATGTTCTTATCTTTAATAAGACCTGATGTAAATTGCAAAATTATAAATTATTATGTTTAGCATTCAAAGCCACTATTTGATCTAGTGTAGTGTTGATGCCACCATTTTCACCTTCTTTTCTTAACTTTTTTCTAAAGTCAAACCTTATAAAAATAAGAATGTTTTTTAAAGTATTTAATTATAGGTGAATGGTGTTATTGTGCCCATATAATTAATCCACATTAAAATATAATGTATTTATGGTATCTAATTGAAATTCATCAAATGTTTAAGAGATCACAGTGTTGTATATTTCACTATATACAAAGCGGATGTACATTGTTTAAGTTCTTGTTGTGCCATGTCGACTAAAATATCACTCTGATAGATAATTTGCATATCCCATACAAACTCATCTCAACATTAGTATAAATTTATTTTTCTTTTCATAGCATCTATATAGAAAAAAAAAATTGGTCAATGATACCCATATAGTATAACAACGGGAATCCATAATATTGATGAGCAGTAACATTAATGAATAAAATCATAGTCAATAATGAAATATTATTTCAATATAAAATCAAAACACCACATCATCATGAGGAAGAGAAGCATAAAATATAATAAATCAATAAAGTATTCATACAAAAGTATGATCTCACAGTCAAATAAAACATATATGTATTCACATGTGTCTCAACATATAATAATCCATGGCTTAGTATTTAGAGTTTATTTAATCAAAATATAGAAAAATACACAAGTCTATAATCATAATCATAATTACAAGGGTGACTCCCATGATCACAAAATAGGGGTGTTAGTGTGGGACACTACAAATTGCAGGGACATATAGAATGAAAGTAGTGAAATATTTTAAGTTCAATTAGGAAGTAATGATGAGGGATAATGAGATGATGGAAATGTGTACATTTCAATGATATGTCACATATATCATTACAATCTATAGTTTCAACTAAGATATTATAAATACCTATTAAATTATTGAAATAGGTGTTATGACAATGAAAATATGTGTCAAATATCTAATGAACCTTTAAAAAATAGATAATTGACCACATGTTAATTTAGACAAGTCAAAAACTGATTACAAAAATAAATATATTAAACCTACTTAGATGCCTCTAAAACTAATTTAAAAAAATGGAAAAGGCTTATTCAAATGAAACACACATCCTCTATTGTCTAATAAACAAATGTAAGATGTCATATGTAAATAGATGTGGATAAATATATTTTATACATAACATTATAGTTCATTTCTCCTTATTTAGTAACTGGAGGAAATTTCTGCCAGGACCATAAGTGCTACAAATTAAGCTTAGTTTGTTGGACTTCAGTTAGAATCCCTACCATTATTTGCATATATAAGTTATATTATATTATGTATGCTCTAAATATTATTAATAATTTGAGCTAATATATATTATATTATATATAATATATTAATTTCTATTTGACTGAGAAAAGTTTAGGTTTTGGAAGGCCTTGTAACCTTTTATGGAAGATGAAAGATTTAATCTCGAAGGAGTTTCCTCATACAATGGACCATGTGAATTTAAATAAACTAAAGATAATTAAATCACACCCTATCAAAAAGAGGCACCCTTGCCTATAAAAAAAATGTAGCCAACAACAAATAGTCATCTACTAAACTTATATCTCTATGAAACATCCGCACAATTCTATGCAAATCAAATCCTACATAAGACTATCATCTTCTTGAATGTAGGGTCATGATGCAAGGCATTTACACTATTAATATTTGACATTTTTTATTTATTTCTTCACTTCAGTCCACTCTCACTAGTCTTTTGCCATCCCTGGGTAGAGGGTAATTGAAACCACATTTGATTTAAAAGGATTAGGTTTGACTTTAGAGATATCTATTGGATCTACCTTTGATACATTTGTTTCGATCCCTAGTACCACCTCATTAGGGATAGGTTTTTGAAAGGATCCTAGGACAAAATCTAAAACATTCTTCCCTAAAAGATGGTTTATTATTTGTTGTAACATTTGGATTCTTTTCCAAAGTTTTTGCCTTGACCTTTCTTCTATTTTTATTAGTTTTGAGTTTTAGGTTCAAGGGTTTTACCCATGGGACCTAGAATTCTATAGCCTTACCAACTTCCACTTTTGATTTGTTTTCATAATAATAAGGTCCCTATACTATCAAAAGATTAGAGGAGGAATTATTCCACCAAGTTGAAGCCTTTCTTTTGTTGAGATTGTTACACTCAAAAGTTAAGTGTCTAGTATTGAAACACCTAAGACACTAAAAAGGTAAGCCTTCTTAATATAGTGGTTGAGTCCACAAATAATACTCTACAATCATGTCAATAAAGGCTAGAATATTAGAAAAAGTATTGAGATTTGACCAAGATTCTAGTATAAGTGTTGTGAGAGAATGAATCAGTGGCATTATCTATCTATTGAAATATACCTAGTGAGTTTCTAATTTGTTAGAAATAGGGATCAGTCTAAAAGTGGAGCAAAAGATGAGGTAGGTAGACCTAAATTTGTTGGTGGATAAATATTCAGTAACTGTGTTGAAACTTAGAAACTAAGGTTTTGTTAATAGTTAATGTTGATCCTAGATCCAATGTTTTTCTAAAATTAGATCTTTGTCTATAATAAGGTTAAAAACTAAAATAAGGAAGCCTTTTACATTCTAATTTAATATAATATTATATATGTAATATCTATTATTTAGCCTTGAAGAGATGCTCTATTTTCTTCATCTAAGAGGCAAAATAGAATCATCTCTCTTGTTGTGGGTGACAATTCTATTGAGATTAATCTCTATATTAGGGGCTAGCTCCCCTTGATGCACCTTTTAGGTTCGTATTCCTACTATTAACAACTTGAGGAGATTAAAAGGGTTAAAATATCTAGAATTTAAAACTATTCTTCTAGGGTGATGCACCAAAATATCTTCTCTACTCATACCCTAAACATACACTTGAAACAAGGACCAGTTGAAAATACACTTCTCTCAATATCGACTCTCTCACATCAATGTTTCAAGATGGGGTGTAGGAGATGGCATAGATTTAGGAAGGCTTAACTGATAAGCATTCTAAGACATTATATTGAATTAGTTGTTCATTGTATCTACAATATCTTCAGACACTTCTTGCTGACCTATAAGAAGGAAATGACAATACACTAGTTAATAATAGAATTAACATGTGAAAGTAAATGGAAATTACAGTAGCACAAGACTAATACTAAGCATGTACACTTAATGCACTCATTGAATGAGGTATAACACTTGTCCTTATTGATTGAAGGTAAAATCATGGTAGGGATTCACTATACTAGGTAGATAGATTATTCAAATGATCTAAGAGAATACATATATATAGCTATGAGAGTGAGAGATCGAGCCAATGGAGTTTAAGGGTCACTTGGACATCTATCACCCCAAGAAAAGAAATAGTTACACTGTATTTTGTAAGAAACTCCCTTTAAGGTTACACCAATGATATCAAGATACATCAAAATAAATCTTACTGTAGATTTGTCCATCTGTTGGAATATCATTTTGATGCAAGCTATTCTTTACTAGCTCATCAAGCTATGTAATGGTGTAACAACTTGGACCATTGACGAACCTATTCTCACTTGTTACGTATCAAAGCTTAGGGTTCATTCCATTTATCATTTTCATATTTATTTTGAGGTTCCCACCAAACTCCTTTTAAACTCCAATAGCTATTCCTTACAGCTTGAAATTGACATTCTATGGGCTATCATATTTTGGTTATTTCCTTCAAATAATTTTTATGTGGCACTATTTTTTGGAATTTTAATCTCCTACTTACTTTCAAATAATTTATCCATAGATATTGGTCTTTAGGGTGTTTCTATCAAGGGATTTCTCTAAAAGAATTCCTTAGATAATCTTTCAGAAAGAATTCTTTTGGGTTTTCTGTAAATGACCCTTCATCTTTATGCAAATGACCCTTTGAGAAGTTTGAAAAACACTCTCCTCTTTAGAATTTTTGTATCTATACCTTTTCCTACAAAAAATTTCCCCAAACAACTCTTTGGACTTTCTATAATGGTCCACCTTCCCACAAAACAATATTTCAAACTTTTTGCAAGTGACCTTTCAAAATAATTGAAGTGCCCTTTGGGAAAATTTCAAAGTATCCACTTAATCTGAAAAATTCCTTTATAAAAGTTTTCACCTTCCCTTAAAAAATGTTAAACTACATCTCATAAAAATTTTAAGTGACCATTCAAAAGATTGAGGATGCCCTTTTCTTTTGAGTTGCCCTTAAAAAAAACTACAAAGTACCTTTCAGCTTGTTGAAAATATATCTTAGAAAAAATGCAAATGTCCTTTAGGATTTTTGAAATGGTCCTTTTCGGCTTAAAAGAGTTTTTTAGCAAAGCTACTTTGGATAAAAAGACTTGAAAAATTTGGCAAAGACTTAGATAAAAAACTTGAAGACAAAAAACTCGAGAGAATAAACACTTATCAAAAGACCAAAATAAACCCCGTGAAAGAAAAAACAATTGTGCATTTATTGTGGCTTGTATAGAAAATTTCTTACATACTAAACTTGACCAAAGATATATACTTATGTAGATAAATATTCTTATAGGGGGTGACCAATTCTTGCTTGAAGGGCCAAAATTTGGTCAAGAAATTGGTGACTCATATGGGTAGTATGCCTAATATACTAAATAGACCAGTAGTCTAAATAGTCCATTGGGAATGGAGTCAATTAAGGACTAAAATAAAAAAGGAACCTTGACCTTTATTCATAACATGATCAACAAGAAAACCATTGACTACCTCTAACACACAAAGGAAAGAGGGACACAACAAAGACCAAAGCAAACACACATGTGCTACTTAACACTTAGGAAAATACAAAGCACAATAGAAAGAAAAATAATTATGCACATCTAATTATATATGTTCTTACCCCTCCTAGATCAAAGGGAAAACTTCTTAGGTCTCTTCCATGGCAAGAAACTTCATGATTTCAGATAAGTGGTTGCTTGTAGTAGGAGCTTGGTGACTCATCCTTCTTGCTTGTCACCTTGATTGGTATGTATCCAAGTGGATCATGTTCAAACATGTATCCAACATACATTTACTCATCTTAATCTTTGAAACATGTCTCATGTTGGTCCTTCAAACTATTTTAATCCATCAATGGATCAATAACTGTTATCTCATCACCATAGGGTTCATTTAGCTCATGGCCCTCTTGGTATGCATCATGGACCAACTCGTTATTTTTTTATCTCTTTGAGAAGCTTATCAAATTTATCTCTTGCTTCATCATGGCTCTCTTGAAGAAGGGTGTATGGTGTGATGTTTGAGTTGAGACAAAAAAATTCTAGTTCATTCCAAAAATCATAATTTTCTCACTCAAAAACTCCTTCAAAGCCATTATCAAGAGAATTCTTGTTCAAAAACATGTTCTTTAACCTCATTCAACTCAAGTCACATGGTTTTGTCATTATCTGCTTCAAATCAAAATGGAAATCCCTCAAACATAGGGGAAGAGAGCTTTCCATTCTTGCATTCTTCATCATCACTTACTATTGATTGTTCACTATCTTCATCATGACCAATAGGGAGGTCATCAAGTAGAGATAATGAAACCTCATCATGTCTACAAAGCTCTATAAATATTTCCTTCTTTACACTTAAATTATCTTCTTCACCTTTGAATTATATATTTTTATCTTCCACCTCACAAAGGATATTCTCTCTTTCCTCCAAGGAGAGGGTGGGAGGCTAAGAAACATCCTCAGCTAGTTTGAAAAACAATGGGACATTTTCATGCTCTTCATTCCATCTTGCAATCACCATATCAAATCTTGGAAAATGTTCATCACTTGAACCTATTTCAGATTGAGGAGTAGGAAAATGACCTATCAACTAGAATCTCTATCTACAAGAGTCTCATCAATCTCTTCATTCCTCTCCTCTTTAGGTTGTGTTTGCA